>OZ005654.1:327453096-328050596 GCA_963930645.1 Salticus scenicus | reverse complement strand
AAACTCGGGTTTGACTTACATTAAATGAAAATTTAAATAATAAAAGTAATTTTAAATACGATAAAATATAAATTATGACAGTAAAAAATCAATAAATAAAAAACAGATAAATAAAAGTCATCAATTCAAGAGAAATATGGATAAATTTCGGACATGAAATATTGGGAAAAAGAAACGATAGCCTTACTAAAATTAAAACAAAAAGCATAAGACGATCAGCTAAAGAAAGTTTTGTATCGTGATGTTTTCCTGCTACATTTTTGTGCCTTACATTTTCATTTCGCCGTACATATAACTGGTAATAATAATATTGACCTACATTTTTATTAATTGAGGTTTTAATAAAATTAAACCTTTTGAGCTCTCTTTTTTTCCAGTTGTGAGATTTTTACCATTTAATTTGTGTGAAAACTAATTTTTTAGAAAAAAAAAAACACAAACTCGATATGCAAAATTCGTATTATAAGGAGTCATGAATTTAAAATTTTATTTAGATATAACAAATGGTTCGTTCACAGACACATACTACAGAATTTAATATATTACGTCTGAAGGAAAAAAAATTGCAGTGGCCGACTTTATCATCTTTAGACTGTAGTAAACAATATGTAGGTTTTATATGCAAAAGTGCATGCTTCTAACTAAATGGAATATGTGAAACATTTATCATTCATTTAGACGATTTCACAAAAGAATTCGAATGTAATAGAGTTGAAATTGGGAATTAATTGAAATGCATTTCAAGTTGTGGTATATGTTATTCGCATTGTGCTAATATTAGGATATTATAGGGTTATAAAGTCAGTATTGTTAAATCTAAAAAGCAAAGCCTCACTGACGTTTCAACAATTAAATATTCATAATCTACTTACTTATTTATTTAGTAAATATTAAAAATATATTTTTTATGATATTTTTAGTTGAAATCTCTCGATAGATTTTAAAGCATATCTTTATTATTTGTTATTAAGATTTTTTTTTTTTTTTTTTTTTTTAACGGAGCAACTTCTCATATTATTCAATGTATGTTATTGAAAATATCTCTTAAATTTTTATAACCTATTTTAGTACATGTTCATAGTCAATAGTCGATATAAATAAATCTATCATATTTTGAAATATGCATGAAACGATATAAACATATTTTAATATTAACGAAAAAAAAAAAAAAAAACTCCAATTTAACATTTTATTTATGTCAGTTATTATTTAGAATCAAACGCTATTAAAAAATTACCAGGTGAAAAATAAAGCATTACATTTTTTAAAACTTTAATTTAACACCGAATTCAACACAACTGGGAATTACTTGGAATAATTTTCAAACCTTTCTCTAGAAGCAATTACTTATAATGTGTGTTGAAATATACCACTATTAAAATACAAATGACACATAAAATTTTACGATTAACTCTATGTTAAACAAAGGGATTCTGACTAAATTTTTTAAATTATGAAACTTTACACATTAGTGTATTTAATAAAATGGAAATGCTATAATTTATTTTATTTTATTTATTTTATTTTTTATATATTAAAAATGTTTACTACTTAAAGATAAACATCTATTTTTATTAAAAGTTAGCAACTAAACCTTATAATAAAAACTTATTTGTTAAAAAATGACACATTAAAAAAAGTAGAATTTTTAAAAATATATATTTAATTAAAACCACTTAAAATTACACATATCATTTCAAAACTTATCACCCGGTTTCTCAGGACATCATCTGGAAAATTTTTAATAAAACATAGTTTCGTAAAAAAATGCAGCATTACGTCCATTAATATTACAAAAAAAAAAAAAAAAAAAAAAAAAAAAAAAAAAGTCGACAGTTACGGTTAAGCTTGATAATAAGTCAGTCTGGATCAAAAAATTGTGGAGTTTTAGTTCTAGCTTTCCTTGTTTAACATAGAGGCAACATGAAAACAGGAACAGTTAAGGAACTTTTAGAATTCACAGAAGAAACTTTTGTCAAATATTTAAATTCAAGATTTATATGGTAAGTAAAATGCACTTACCCTGTATATGAGTATCCTATGAGGCTTGCAGAACCAGATGAATTTATTCCATGTATGAAAAGAAGAACCAATTTCTATTTTCTTTTATAAACATCTTTTCTGCTAAGCTATTCAAAAGATAATTTCAAATATATAAATAATGATGTTTCAATTTAATTAAACCAGCCTCATTTAGCTTGGTTTGTGTATTAGGAAATTATATATTATTTTATGTTGCATTCTTTTTGTGGGAATAGAAATGAACCCACGTATTATCCTTTTAATCACATCTTTTTATTATGAAAAAAACTGAACATCGAAGAAGGAGAAAAGAAAAAATGAAAAATACATTATTACATGTACATAGAAACACAGACGGCCAATCAGAAAAACAAATGCGTCATAGCGTCGTCACAATGTAGATGTATATATGCATGAAGAAATAAAAGAGTCAAATGAAATGTTTTTAGAATAATATGAAAATGAAAGTTTTTGTAATTATTGAAAGAATGTCATTTTGAGTTTATTTCTCACCAACACCCCTGCGTAAACTCGATGACATTTAATCACAGTTCAACAAGGAAATTCGCAGTTTTCGAAAAGAATGTCTCGGCAGAGGCTTCGTGAGCACATCGGCGATCATATTTTCCGTGCTTACATACTCAATCTTTATTGTGCCCTGCTCAACAAGGTCTCGAATCAGATGATACCTTAGTTCGATATGCTTAGTTTTCTGTCGAAACTTGTCGTTTTCCGCTAATTTAATGCAAGAAAGGTTGTCTTCATAGAGTGTAATAGGACAATTTTGTTGCATATCAATTTCTTCAAAAAGGTTTATAAGCCATTTTACTTCTTGCGCGGCACTTGCTGCAGAAATATATTCCGCTTCTGCTGATGACATTGATACAGATTTTTGTTTTTTGCTTGTCCAGTATACAGTATTTGCTCCTATGCAGAACAAATTTCCTGTTGTAGACTTACGATCACTGGGATCGTTTGCCCAGTCGGAATCTGCATATACCCTCAAGACAGGCTCTTCAATATTATTATATGTCAATTTAAGATTAATTGTACTTTTTAAATATCTCATTAATCTTTTTACCGCTTCCCAATCTTTTGCTCTTGGGCGCTCATTTCTTCTACTCAAAATATTTACCGCGGCGCTAATATCCGGACGTGACACGGTTGAAATATATAACAATGCGCCTACAGCCTGTCTATATTGTGTATTTTCTGGTAAAAGGTTTTCCTCGTCATTTAATTTTATGTAACCTGTGTCCATAGGAGTGTCTGTAGGTTTTGAATTTTCTAAACCGTATTTGACTATAAGTTCTTGTATTTTGTGTGTTTGATCAAGAGTCATTGTATTTTCATTAGGGCGATTAATATTTATCCCAAGATATTGTTTTGCTTCTCCCAAGTCTGTTAACGGGTATTCTTGTTTTAGTTTGTTTACAATTTCATTTATTTGTTGATCATTCCCCGCTATTAACAAATCATCGACATACACAAGTACATAAGTAGTTACATCGTTTTGTTTACGTTTATAAAGACACTTGTCGAATTGACTTTGAATAAAGCCTAAGTTAAGTAATGACTCATTCAATTTTAAATTCCATGCTCTCGCGGCCTGCTTTAGCCCGTATATTGCCTTTTTTAATTTACACACCTTATGTTCTTCCCCGGATACCACGTATCCTTCTGGCTGATGCATATAAACATCTTCACTCAATTTACCGTGTAAAAATGCAGTCTTGATATCAATATGTCTAAGACTTAAATTCTTATAAAGACTCATTGCCAAAAAACTTCTCAAGGTTGTGTGAGACGCCACTGGGGCGAAAGTCTCATCGTAGTCTATTCCATATTTCTGTGAAAAGCCCTTCGCAACCAGCCTAGCTTTGTATTTTTCAACACGGCCCTGACTGTTATATTTTGCTTTGAATGCCCATTTGCACCCTACTATTTTCATCCCTGGTGAAACCTCAACTAAATCCCAGGTGTCATTCTGCTTGAGTGAATTTATTTCATCTAATGTAGCATTGATCCAATTTTCCTTTTCTACAGGGTTTTCCATACTTATTATATCATCCCAGCATTTTGGTTCACTTATTCTTTCATTGTGTAATGTGAATGCGAATCTATCTGGTGGTACCCCTTTATTAGATCTTTGTGATCTACGTGGAGTATTTTGAGAATTATCTGACACAACACTATCATTAGTTTCATCTATCTCTGAGTCTATTATTTGCAAATTTGGTGATGGATTTTTATTATCACTTTTCTCATCATTGTTTTGTGATGTGTCATATTTAAGTATCGCTTGTTTTTCATTTTCTACAAATTTTACGGTTCGACTAATAATTATGTTTTTGCCATTTGTACAGATCCTATATCCTTTACTTCTATTGTCGTACCCTACGAATATACCTTCCTGTGCCGTATTATCTAATTTTCCTCTGTGTACCTTTTGTACGTATGCATAGGCACGACAACCAAATGGTTTTAACATTGATAAGTCAGGTTTTCGACCTGTCCATAATTCATAAGGTGTCAATTCACACGAAGATGTTGGGAGTCTATTTTGCAAGTAAACTGCGGTATTTATTGCCTCCCCCCAGAAAGAATTTGGTAAATTGCCATCTTTTAATAAACAACGTGCCATTTCAACTAAGGTACGATTTTTACGTTCAGCAGTTCCATTTTGAGAAGCTGAATAGGGAACAGTGAATTGGTGGTCTATACCTAATTTTGTTAAGTATTCATTTAATTCTGTCCCGGTATACTCTCCTCCGTTGTCGGAGCGGATTGCATGCAAAGTTCGTCCGAATTTATTTGATGTCATTGCGATATATTCCCTCAATTTTGCAAAAACTTCATCCTTTTTTCTCAGTAGGTATATTACTGTAAATCGACTAAAATCGTCTATAAAAGTTAAAAAATAGTATTTTCCACCGACCGTGGGGGTTGTCATTGGTCCACACAAGTCAGTGTGTACCAACTCTAGTGCTTTAGTTGCCCTAAACTGAGCCTTTTTGGGATAAGGATTGTCCGTTAATTTAGTTAATATGCAAGTTTCACATGCATTATCATGTTTGCAGTTGTCTAGTTTTATCCCAACTGCCATGTTGTTGTTTACCAATCGTTTTATATGACTAATGTTTCTATGGCCTAATTTAATGTGCCATTTATCAATGCAATTTGTATTTTCACATATTTTTACCATGTTTATAGTGTGTGTTGTATCATAGTTAACTTTGCATTCGTATAAATTGTTGTTAATGTAACCTTCAATGCATGTTTCTCCTTCATGCATTATTTTGCATGATTTGTTTTCAAATATTGCTACACAACCATTTTCAGTAGCTTCTTTTACAGATATGAGGTTTGTCTCTATCTCTGGTACATATAAAACATTTTTCAATATTATAGTATTATGTGTGTTATTGGAATTTATGGTGTTTAATTTCACAGACCCATGACCCAGGGATTCTATCTCCTGTCCATTTGCGATTGTTACGCGTGAATTATTATGATTAAATTCATGAAATTTATTCCTATCATTGCATACATGCGTTGAACAACCTGAGTCTACATACCAATTGTTAGATTTCTCACCGATAAATAGAGTGAATATTTTATCGTTAGGTTTTTTATTTTCACTCTCAGCAATAAGAGCCCTATCCGCGTTATGTCTGTCTTGAGAGTACATACCAGATTTGAAAGTTGATCTGGCATTGCTGGCTTTTGTTTGTTTCAGAGTCTTTTCTTTATTTTTATTTTTAAGATGCCAGCATTCTTCAATTGTATGCGATTTTTTTTTACAATAACGGCAGAACTTTGAATTTTCTGATTTCGGTTTAAATTTAACCTTTAACGCTGAATTATTTTCAGATTTGTTTTCTTTTCTTTTAGAAAATTCATCAATCAATTTCGAGCGTATAAACTCTGGTACAAGATCCTTTTCATCACGCGATTCTAAAGCGGTAATTAATACATCATAACTTGGAGGTAAGGAACAGAGCATCAGGGCTGAAAGGTGCCTGTCATTTATTTCTTCTCCGAGCGATACTAACTTATCTCGCAATTGATAGATGTTAGTTAAGTGGTCTATCATATCGCCACCTTCAGTTAATTTCGTAGAGTAAAGCTTTCTAAGCAAAAATAGTTTACTGCTGAGGGTTGAACGCTCATGTACAGCTTTTAAGGCGTTCCAGCATTCTTTAGCGGTCTCAAGATTTTTGACATGGATTATTTGATTATCCTCTATTAAGAGGTTTATAATGGCTCGTGCTTTCCTATTTTTGTTATTCCATGTGTCCGTAATAGGATTCGGAGCATCGTTAAGAACCACGGAATATAAATCTTCCTTTTGGAGAAACATTTCTAATTTAAATTTCCACACATCATAATTTTGTGCGTTAAGTTTTTCAATTATAGTGTCCTTGAGGATACTCATTTTAATATTTCAATTTTGTTTTCTTTCTAGTTTATAATAACTACAATTTTATATTTAATCATTCATATGTTTATTTTAAACATTCTTTTATTTCTATACTTTCGTTTTCAAGAAACAAAAAAGAAAACATATTTATTTATTTTCGCTTACATTTTTTTATCATTATTATAGAAAAAAAAACTGTCAAGAATAAATTCAAAGTTTCGATTTAGCGCGTCAGTAGCATAATCTTTTAGAATTCACAGAAGAAACTTTTGTCAAATATTTAAATTCAAGATTTATATGGTAAGTAAAATGCACTTACCCTGTATATGAGTATCCTATGAGGCTTGCAGAACCAGATGAATTTATTCCATGTATGAAAAGAAGAACCAATTTCTATTTTCTTTTATAAACATCTTTTCTGCTAAGCTATTCAAAAGATAATTTCAAATATATAAATAATGATGTTTCAATTTAATTAAACCAGCCTCATTTAGCTTGGTTTGTGTATTAGGAAATTATATATTATTTTATGTTGCATTCTTTTTGTGGGAATAAAAATGAACCCACGTATTATCCTTTTAATCACATCTTTTTATTATGAAAAAAACTGAACATCGAAGAAGGAGAAAAGAAAAAATGAAAAATACATTATTACATGTACATAGAAACACAGACGGCCAATCAGAAAAACAAATGCGTCATAGCGTCGTCACAATGTAGATGTATATATGCATGAAGAAATAAAAGAGTCAAATGAAATGTTTTTAGAATAATATGAAAATGAAAGTTTTTGTAATTATTGAAAGAATGTCATTTTGAGTTTATTTCTCACCAACAGGAACTTGCTTGGAAAATTCTGTGGGTAGGAACTGGAGAGGGCGACTGGTAGTAACATTTCATATGAAAGAAGGAATAACAAGTCAGTCTGGAGCTAAGATTCTGCAGTATGTTAGTTCGTGTTTGGAGTAACATGGAGTCAACTTGAAAGCTGGAACTACCAAAAAACTTGCTTGGTGTAGTATGTGGGTAGGAAAGGCAGATGCTGAACTGTCAGTACATGGACGGAATGTCTACAGACTAGTCAAAGGCTTGCAGGAGGTTTTCGAAAAAACTTTAAAAGTTTTAACCTAATCATAGTACACAGAAAAGAGAAATTCAAATTAAATCTATAGTTGTATAAGGAAATGCCAAATAATAAGAATAATGCCAAATTATAAAGAATGTCAAATATCATAAGAAAATGACAAAAAATTTTTTTGCATCGCTTCAGTTGATAGGTTCATGTATGTAATATTCATGTTCATGGAATTTGGAATTCAGGTTAATCAGTAGGTTCCTGTCAAAAGAACCTTAATAAGCATAAAATGCCCGTTGATCGAAATCTCAAAATCAAATCATCGTGAAATGTATGGTATTTGTTTAACTGTTATTACCACTTTATTTATTTTTTATTTTATTTTGCGTTTTTAAGATTTTTTTTTTTTTTTTTTTTTAAGGTAGGGAAATAAAATTCGTTTCAATCTATAAAATTGCCAATGCATTTTAATTTTATTTTGAAAGAGCTGTCAATTAAGAAATTTAGAGAGAAACATAAGTATAATCATCAAAAATTAATTAATACACAAATCTATGCTGTGGTGTGTGAAAAATGAAAATTTTCAGCATTTTTCAGTATTTTCCAAATATTTTTATTTTTAAACAAAACTATCAATCAGTATATTATAAAAATTGAATTTATGAAAATTATTGTTTTTTCATTAAATTATAAAAAATCATTAAGCTAAAAAAAGATCAGTTATATTAAAGATTTGAAATATTTTTTAAGAACTGGATTCATATATAAGTGAATAATAATAAAGAAAAAAAAATGATGATAATAGTATTATGTTAATAACGATGTAATGTTTATAATAATAATAATAATAATAATAATAATAATAATAATAATATAATTAAATATTCTAAACTCCTAAATAACAATAATAAATATAATAATAGTATATATTAAAAATATGAATAAAGATGATCCTTTTCATTATCAATTGTATTTCTCTAATTTTTACTTGGTCACCATCATTAAACGAGTTCATCTTTCACTAAGGAGATGGCGGACGCTGAAAATCGTTAAAAATTCCATTTTTTTTTATTTCTGCCCTGTGTTATGAAAGGTTTTATATAACTTCATTGAGTTTTTTTTTTTTTTTTTTTTTTATTAAATACATTAAAATTCATCAAAAACTCTTATATATATATATATATATATATTGTACAAATGTAGGAATGTGGAAACTTTAATTTTAAATACAAAAAAGTAACATTAGATGAGCGCAATGCTGCTCCTTGCTAATGTACAATATAAATCTAAATAGAATGAAAAATAAAAACATCAACATATGTAACTGAAGAGGAGCGAAAGAAAAAATGGAGACAAAAGTATCTAAATGGTAGGGGGGAGTTGTGACCAGCCCGCTCCGGTTAAACATGTTTTACGACCGGTCAACACTCCCGGATACCTGATACTTTGTCAAAACTTAGAATAAACTTACATGAAAATGGTAAAATAAGGAATAAATCCCAAATAAAAACCTTTAAAACAATTTATAAGAAAAACCAAATCACAATTTAAAACAACATACAAGATAAATCATGAAGCAATATGCCACAAATTCAACACAATTCAAACTTAGAAACAAACAGTTAATGAAAGTTACAGTTAGTGAAAGGAAGAAACCTTAAAATCGAATTGATAAACGATTCAAAAAACGTGATTTACAAGTAATATAATCTAATTGGTAATATTGTTTAAGAATATTTAACAGAAAATAAAGAGGATAATTATTATCTATGGCAATATGTATAAAATTAACTACAAAAGAGTCACTGTCATAACTATAAGTAAAAATTCGACTGCATCGAATAACCTGGTTAATTATAATATTTCTGAATATATTTTTATGTAAACAAGAAGACCAAGGAGAAATTCGGTTAATTTTAAATTTAAAATCATCACGTTTATCATACATTTTAATTACGATTGTTTCATTATTAATACAAATATTAAGGTCTAAGAAATCAACACTATAATCATTGTTAGGTTCAGTTTCAATTAAATTTAAATTATTGGGGTAAAAATTAAAATTTAGTTTAAATTCTTCTTGTTCATATCCAATTAGAATATCATCTACATATCTTATATACAAAATTTCATTTAAAACATGAGTACCAAATTCATAATGATGTAAATAGATATCTGCAAGGGCAGAGGAACATCCTCCCCCCATAGGAATACCGTAAATTTGTTGGTAATATCCAATCCCATTATATAAAATGTTTTCATTTAAGACGATAGTCAAAAGGGCTTTAAATTTTGGAAATGTAATGAATTCTTGTAAATCATATTGTTCAAAGTAATTTAATAAAACCTGAAATAAAATGTGAATGTTTATCGTATTAAATAAATCAGCAAAATCAAAACTTACAACTTTTTTAATTGTGCTATTTGAAATTAATTTAACTACATTATAACTATTTTTAAGAAAAAAAAAACCATCGATCCTAAATTTGTCAATTAGTTTATTTAAAATTTTTAACAGTTTGTCGTTAGCTAGAGTAAGATATGTATTACATGCTATTGTGACTGGACGAAACTTGATATGGTTTTTATGTAATTTGGGAATGAGAGCTAAGTAGAGAAATTTAAAATTCTTGATTGTAAGACCAGTTTTTTTTATATAAAGCAGTAATTCGATTTTTAATTTCTCGTTCACTGACATTTAAAGGTTTATATAAATTGATGTCATTATAAGACTGAATTAATAAATCGTAATAGTATTTTTTACAAGTAAAAGCATAATTAGATGCAACTTTATCTAAATAGGGAATTACATAATTATTTTGTAGATCATTAATAGCACATTTTAAAAAACGCATATTTAAATGTTGGCCTGTATATTGATGTGGATAATAACTAAGAAAATGCAATATAAATTTATCTTTCCATTCATCAAATGAACATAATGGTAAACTATATTTTACAGCCATTTTATATATGAAACAGTCCAGATTAGTTGTAATAGAAGTTTTAATATTTCGGTTTTTTTCAATTTTAAAATTTGTGCCCAATTTCATAAATTTTTTTAAAGTAGAATTCTTTACAATATCTAAATTACCAGTTACAATATGATTATGATTATTGTCAAAACCTATAGAATCCGGTTTACAACAACATTGCAGTGGAGAATTACAATTTAAATTGCGTGAGATTTCATTATAGTTAAAAATTAATCTACCAAGAGGGGTTTCATATTTAAAAGCTGCACTTATATTTATATTATTTAACGGAAAAGATTTTTTAATGTTTCTAAAAATGTTTGCAAATGGAATATAATTAAAAGATTTATTGTAAAAATTAAAGATACAGAATTCTTTAGAATAAGTAATTTGATTGTCATTATATTTTAAATCGATATTGTATTGAATAGCTCTAACCTTAAGGTGTTCTAATACGATAGCATAAACTGTAGTACTTAAATCTGTATTTGTTTGATTAACATCTTTGCAGTAATGCCGCATATGTTTAATAAGTTTAATTCTTATACTATAAACGAAGTTTTTAATCCAATTTGTTTTTATCAATTGAAATTGTTTTAACATGTTAACTAAGTTTGTTAAAGTGGTTTTTGTAAAATCTAAAGAACATTTATTTCTACGACCACCCCTGCGATGTCGTTTAACTTTGGTTTGATCATTTAGAGATATAGAATCATTAATTAATGGATTATTATTGTTTATAATAGATGAAATGGAAACAGTTTTGTCAAAAACTTGAGTATTTAACCCAAATGGAAATAAAGTTTTAAATTGATGCATATGAAAACTCTCCCACCATTTACGAGTATTTTCATTACTGACAATGTCTATTATTCTAACTACCATGTTTTCGATACCGTGATCTGCAAAGTGTTTAATTTCTAGAGAAGGGGGGGAATTTTTAGTATTGACATGATTAATTTGACTTCGGTGTAAATTGATTCTAATGTTTACTAGCTTTTTTAAACCTGTTGCATCAAGGAACCCCATACACAAAAAAACTGTCTTAAATAATGAATGTCATGGAAGGGGTGTGTTGCCTAGTCAATCTTCTGTTCATTCAACTCCTAATAACTTAAATACATATAGTAATAACACTCTATTTTACGAAAGTTTCTACCCTAAAATGTGTAGCTTTAAATATAAACTTTGTAATAATTTACGTTGTAAATTATGTCCCGTTTCAGATCCAACACAAATCGATAATTCACATAAAAATAAGATTTTTTGTAAAACTTTCAAGTGTATATATAAACTTACTTGTAAAAAATGTAATTTTGGTTATATAGGACAAACTAAAAACACTCTTAACATTAGAATCAATTTACACCGAAGTCAAATTAATCATGTCAATATTAAAAATTCCCCCCCTTCTATAGAAATTAAACACTTTGCAGATCACGGTATCGAAAACATGGTAGTTAGAATAATAGACATTGTCAGTAATGAAAATACTCGTAAATGTTGGGAGAGTTTTCATATGCGTCAATTTAAAACTTTATTTCCATTTGGGTTAAATACTCAAGTTTTTGACAAAACTGTTTCCATTTCATCTATTATAAACAATAATAATCCATTAATTAATGATTCTATATCTCTAAATGATCAAACCAAAGTTAAACGACATCGCAGGGGTGGTCGTAGAAATAAATGTTCTTTAGATTTTACAAAAACCACTTTAACAAACTTAGTTAACAAGTTAAAACAATTTCAATTGATAAAAACAAATTGGATTAAAAACTTCGTTTATAGTACAAGAATTAAATTTATTAAACATATGTGGCATTACTGCAAAGATGTTAATCAAACAAATACAGATTTAAGTACTACAGTTTATGCTATCGTATTAGAACACCTTAAGGTTAGAGCTATTCAATACAATATCGATTTAAAATATAATGACAATCAAATTACTTATTCTAAAAAATTCTGTATCTTTAATTTTTACAGTAAATCTTTTAATTATATTCCATTTGCAAACATTTTTAGAAATATTAAAAAATCTTTTCCGTTAAATAATATAAATATAAGTGCAGCTTTTAAATATGAAACCCCTCTTGGTAGATCAATTTTTAACTATAATGAAATCTCACGCAATTTAAATTGTAATTCTCCACTGCAATGTTGTTGTAAACCGGATTCTATAGGTTTTGACAATAATCATAATCATATTGTAACTGGTAATTTAGATATTGTAAAGAATTCTACTTTAAAAAAATTTATGAAATTGGGCACAAATTTTAAAATTGAAAAAAACCGAAATATTAAAACTTCTATTACAACTAATCTGGACTGTTTCATATATAAAATGGCTGTAAAATATAGTTTACCATTATGTTCATTTGATGAATGGAAAGATAAATTTATATTGCATTTTCTTAGTTATTATCCACATCAATATACAGGCCAACATTTAAATATGCGTTTATTAAAATGTGCTATTAATGATCTACAAAATAATTATGTAATTTCCTATTTAGATAAAGTTGCATCCAATTATGCTTTTACTTGTAAAAAATACTATTACGATTTATTAATTCAGTCTTATAATGACATCAATTTATATAAACCTTTAAATGTCAGTGAACGAGAAATTAAAAATCGAATTACTGCTTTATATAAAAAAACTGGTCTTACAATCAAGAATTTTAAATTTCCCTACTTAGCTCTCATTCCCAAATTACATAAAAACCCTATCAAGTTTCGTCCAGTCACAATAGCATGTAATACATATCTTACTCTAGCTAACGACAAACTGTTAAAAATTTTAAATAAACTAATTGACAAATTTAGGATCGATGGCTGTTTTTTTGTTAAAAATAGTTATAATGTAGTTAAATTAATTTCAAATAGCACAGTTAAAAAAGTTGTAAGTTATATTTTGCTGATTTATTTAATACTATAGACATTCACATTTTATTTCAGGTTTTATTAAATTACTTTGAACAATATGATTTACAAGAATTCATTACATTTCCAAAATTTAAAGCCCTTTTGACTATCGTCTTAAATGAAAACATTTTATATAATGGGATTGGATATTACCAACAAATTTACGGTATTCCTATGGGGGGAGGATGTTCCTCTGCCCTTGCAGATATCTATTTACATCATTATGAATTTGGTACTCATGTTTTAAATGAAATTTTGTATATAAGATATGTAGATGATATTCTAATTGGATATGAACAAGAAGAATTTAAACTAAATTTTAATTTTTACCCCAATAATTTAAATTTAATTGAAACTGAACCTAACAATGATTATAGTGTTGATTTCTTAGACCTTAATATTTGTATTAATAATGAAACAATCGTAATTAAAATCTATGATAAACGTGATGCTTTTAAATTTAAAATTAACCGAATTTCTCCTTGGTCTTCTTGTTTACATAAAAATATATTCAGAAATATTATAATTAACCAGCTTATTCGATGCAGTCGAATTTTTACTTATAGTTATGACAGTGACTCTTTTGTAGTTAGTTTTATACAAATTGCCATAGATAATAATTATCCTCTTTATTTTCTGTTAAATATTCTTAAACAATATTACCAATTAGATTATATTACTTGTAAATCACGTTTTTTGAATCGTTTATCAATTCGATTTTAAGGTTTCTTCCTTTCACTAACTGTAACTTTCATTAACTGCTTGTTTCTAAGTTTGAATTGTGTTGAATGGGTGGCATATTGCTTCATGATTTATCTTGTATGTTGTTTTAAATTGTGATTTGTGTTTTCTTATAAATTGTTTTAAAGGTTTTTATTTGGGATTTATTCCTTATTTTAACATTTTCATGTAAGTTTATTCTAAGTTTTGACAAAGTATCAGGTATCCGGGAGTGTTGACCGGTCGTAAAACATGTTTAACCGGAGCGGGGTGGTCACAACTCCCCCCTACCATTTAGATACTTTTGTCTCCATTTTTTCTTTCGCTCCTCTTCAGTTACATATGTTGATGTTTTTATTTTTCATTCTATTTATATATATTTATATATATATATATATACTCCGTGGCAGAAACACGGCGACACGGCGACAATGTCGCAGAAACAGAAATGTTTTTGCAGAAAGATTTTACTGAAGTCAAATAAATTTTGCCATTGAGTTAAAAAAAAAAAAAAAAAAAAAAAGAGAGAGAGAGAGAGAGAGAGAGAGAGAGAGAGAGTGAAACTCAAAGAATGGTTTATAAACTGTTCTGCAGAACAAATTTTCGTTTCTGCAGATACTATCCCCTCAATCCTGAATAAGGAGAGATAGAGCGGATGTAACTCACTTGGGTTAACTTTGATACGGCATGCATTAGCGATTCGTGATGTGGTGATATGATTCGGTGTATCGACACTTTTCACTGGTAACCTCTTCACATCGGAACTTCATTTTCGTGTCTCCAAACTTTATTTTTGCGCCGCGCCTGTTGCGCCTGTCGGTCGTGTCGTGTGTATTTATTGTGTTGCAAAAAGATGTTTTTTCGAAAGAATGTGGCTTTGCGACCATTTTTCGAATTTCATATTTCATGCATTTTCAGATTCATGCATAACAAAATAGCTGCATCCAGTGATATATATTTAAATAAGTGCGTAATTGCTGCTGTACCGATTTTCATACATTTTCTGATTCACGCATGACAAATTAGTTGTATCTAGTGATTTTTTTTCTTTAATGTATGCGAAGCGTACATACGTGCTTGGTAGTACAGTCGGTAACAAAAGTGTCCGAACACTAGCAAAAATTCCTATGTAAAAAAAGTACACTTCATACGGTTTTATTGAATAAATCCTTGTCGCATCCTGGTAGCTAGTGTTTGGACACTTTTGTTACAGACTGTAAATACACGTGAATTTTTAAAAGCTGCATTAATTTTTATGTTTGGTTCAAACTATGCAATACATTTCACAAATATGTACAGAAATAAGACTATGGGGAAATTTGTAACGTCTGTAGTTATACGCAAAATAAAAAATGAAGCTTCAAACCTTACTTCAAAAAATTGAAAATTAGGAATTAATCTTAAAAATACTTTATTGATTTTTAGCATTTTATATGTAGTAAAAGGTTTTAGCAATAAATATTAATGGATATCTTAAGTTATAAAATTGATAGCTTTTCTAATTTCTTTCTTTACTAATCATTAATTATTTTAATTGTAGTTAAAATTTTTAGATTTAAATTTTGTTGTTTAAGCATATGAAGTCGTTAAAAAAATTATTAATTTATTTTACAAAAATACTCCTATCATTAGTTTCTACAGCTTGTTCATTTCATTTTTTAAACATTTGAATCTTTAAAAAATGTTTATTATTTATTTTTTTTTTAAATTGAAATATTGCAAATTAAATAGTTATTTTGAATAAAAGTCAAACCAAAAGTTTTGTTGAATATATAAATATATTTAGTAAGCAAAAGGAATTTTTTCTAATAGTAGTTGCTTTGAACAAATACTAATTAAACAGCAAATGCTTTTATTTATTTATTATTATTTACTTATTCGTACTGATATCAATATCAAAAAAAAAAAAAAAAAAAAAAAAAAAAAAAACTATATTTAATATTAAATGGTGGGTGGATTTTGGGCTTAAAAGGGAGTGGAACTAGACATATATCATTGCAGGCACAGTGTACTATTTTTTTTTTTTTTTTTTTTTTTTTTCTAGAAAATATATTGCATGCACGGTATACAATACCTCTCGAATACGTTAAATTGTGGCATGTGGTTGCATGATAACTTCACCATGTACATAAGTGCAACGATTGTGAACAACGAGAGATTCAATTTTAATTGGTTTTATATTTTAATTGGTTTCTATTTATTTCATTCATCTGTAATCATTATTTACTATTATAGATATTATGCACGAAATCTGTTATATTTCCCATTTCAAAATTTCATTAAAAATTAAATGTTTCACTTGCCTCAATCTTTATGAAAATATTTCGACTATGCTTTGTCTACAATCGTGTTACTTAGATCTTGTATTTTGTTTTACTTTATGTATTTAAATGAAGGTATAATTATACATTCTGAATTCTTTAATGTCAAATCACATTTTTTTTTTTCAAATACACATATTTGCTATTTGTATATAATATAAAAATGAAACTTGTGTATTAGAATGTTATCTTGCATCTTTCTAATAATCTCAAAAACTATGAATGTTGTAAATTATTTATATTTCATTATAATATTCAGTATTCTATATTAATTTTTACTTTTAATTTGTTGTATTTTAATTTTGAGTTCTGTATTATATTTTATGTTGTTTGGTATGCACCTTATGAAATAAGTGCATTTGTGTATTTAAATATATATATTTAATATTAAAAAAGTAATGACATTTTAAAAGTATATGTAACATTTGTTTAATTTAGACATTTCATGATTTAAATGCCGTAAAAATTTTGTAGATTATTTTTGATGCGTTACTGCATTTTACGGTTTGAATTCATTGAATATTTTATAAACAATATTGTATATTAATCTGAACAAAAAAATCTGAAGCAATTAAGATCAATAGATTTATTTTCACCTTTCTTTAAAAAAAAGAGTCATTTTTTGCAGTAGTGCAGATATGTGCATTTGTGCCTAGTTAAAAGTTAAATACATTGGTTATACTGAATATTATTTTCTATTTAAAAATAATTTATTTTGAATTCATAAATGTTAACTTCACAAAATATTCCTGCAGAAAGATTTTGGTGTTTATGAAGCTTGTCGCAGAAAGCCCAATAAATTTCTGCCACAGGGTATATATATATGTATATATATATACACGTAGTGAAAACGCCAGACTTTTCCAGTCATTTGATTTCAAAACCTGCTTTGTCATAAATCCAGTTCCGCAGAGATGAAGCAAAAGAGCAGCCTTGACGGAGTGACGCAACCAAGACGTAGCTGTGATGTCAGAAGGCCGTCATCACTCTCACCTCTCCTGTGCGCGCATCCTCCTGTGTGGAATTTTCGAGCAAGTCGTTGGAGCGGCGGACGGTTGTTTGGATTTGACGATGCCAGACCTCGGATCTGTCAACGGCTATTTTACAAAATGGCAATGGAAGCTCATTATTTTATTTTGACGAAAGTTGTGCCGAACATTGTATCATCTAGTGATAATAAGTGACCTATTTGCATAATCTAGTTGGATTACGAGCATCAGACGGGTGCATTATAATATGCATAAATATAAACTTCTGTTTTGACTGTTATAATACAAGTGACTGTTGAACGTTATAAATTCTGAGTATAACTCAGCTGTATAATATTAATTCAAAATATCATCCTGTATATAAATTGCACATAGTTTTTCATTATTAAAATTAAATAGTTAATAATAATTACTATTAATTGATTGAACGACCACTACCGCGCACCCACTGTATATATATTTAATATAAAATTTAAATGATATTTTTTTAATTTTAATTTTTCCCTGTATTATACAATATTATTGTTTATCAATATATTTTAAACATATTTGTGCACTCATTTGACTACTGTCTTTTTAAAATATTTTTTATGTTTGAATGTTAAATTTTGCATGAAATTTTAGAATCCAAGTACAAAAATATTTTAAAAAATTAAACTTATCAACCAATCCACAAATTAATGTACACATGTGCTTAGAACATATTTATAAACAACATTAATGTAAAATAGAGTGAAAATTAAAAAAAAAAAAAAAAAAAAAAAACTCAATCGCATGAAACATTGTAAATATTTGCAATAAAATTAAATTTTAAATTTCATTTTTTTTTTTTTAAATAATTTTCGTTTAACTTTCATGTATTTAATATTGATACATTTCAACGCACCTGTATGCAGATTGTCATAATTACGAAACAATAATTTTAAACACCGATTTTCAAAGCCCTCCATCCCTTTAAAATTATATTAACGATTTGAATAACAGAAACATCTTGTAAAGTTCTCTTGAAACACTTTCATAAACATTGATGTTGAACGACGTATGTATAATTCAAAATTTATACACAACATTTCGTAATTAGGAGACCATATTCGAGATATTTGTTTATTACGGTAAAATTAAACTATGAATACTTGGGTTACTTATTCGTTTACATATTTAAATCAAGTTGATTAAATATGTGCAATGCATACTTGGTTATATTATGATTACGACTAAATAAACTGGAGTAGAGTTAGCTGTGCGTGAGGATTGAATAGGCATATAATTAAAATTTCTGAAAATACTTCATGCTAAATTTTATTCACATGGCTGATCAGTTATTATTTTAACAAATCATTTTAAGTACTTCGCAAATTACATACATGGAATACATTACATTTAATAAATAATTAGTTTCTGAAAAGTTCCCTATAAAATAACGTGTCATTCAAGCGAAGGAAAAGTCAGATACATTTGCATGATTTGTTAACTTCGATTCTTATTATTTATTTCTATGTAATAAAATCAAATCAATTTTACAATATATTTATATTTAATTCATATGTTAGTCCTCTCTTTTTTACCTCCTCTAATATTTAACAAAAGAAAGTGTGTGATTCTTAAAAACATTTGCTTTCCAGTTTTCCATATTATTTGCATGTTCTGAAAAGTCTTCAACACCATTTGACCATTTTTATAAATCACTTCTCTGTGTGTTTCTATATCTGTGAAACAAATGTTTCAGACAGCTCTGGCTCAAGATCGTAGTGTCAGAATTTCAAATAAATTTATATTCATTGTCAAAATTCAAAATCTTTTTGAATTTCTAAACAATAAAGTTTTATCGAATAAAAATGTAGTTAAATCGTTAAGGAAAGGAGATGTTGTACGTCGTTTCTTGACAAATGAGTATAATTGATTTTGTAATATAAATTTAATCGTGGTTGTGTTATTTTATACAATCTAATTGTAATTAAGAGATATTCATATTTTAATTGCGAATTTCTTAGTTATAAATATAAGAATTCTATTTTGACTTCACTCGACTTTCCGACCATTAAGTTTGAATGGTTTTTAAAATTAATTAAAGTAAAAAAAGATATAAATTAATCAGCTCAATCGAATAACGCGTTTAACACGATTGCACTTCAGTATTTTTGAGCCCATAGGTCACAATGATAAAACAATTTGTTGTGTTCCTGTAAAAATCTATAAGAGCTAAATTCACCAGAATCTACCCAGTTCTTCCAACGGTGATGTGTAACTTATCCATAACTTTTCAGGTTAATCGGATTCGGAATCGAGACTTTTTACAAATTAAAAATTCTATTTCCATAGGGAATAATAATAAAGAATTTCGCATTGTGTTCATGAAAAAAAAAATATAAGTGTTGGATTCGCCAAAATTTATACAGTCAATGTGATGGGACCTGTAATATGTATATAAATTTCGATGAGTTTTTATTAATTTTGTTATAATAATAATAATAATTAAAAAAAAAAAAAAAAAAAAAAAAACTAATACCTATTTTGACTATATTTTTATGATCATGTTTTTCAGTCAATTTATGATAACAATTCATATTTTGTATATATCTTTAAAGTATTGCAAGGTTTAAAATGTTGCTTGAAAAAATTCTGAAAAAAAGCAACTTTCAGAAATACATTTTTCCGTATATAATGGCATCAAACAAATGTCTTTTTTTTTTTTTTTTTTTTTTTTTAATTAGTTCATTGAGATGATTCCGCGTGCTTAAATCATTTTTTAACAATTTCTATTAATTACACCACTATCGTATAATTTCGAAAAAAATAATTGTGACTGGTCCACGTTAGAGAAATATTATATAGATACTTGTGTTCTATACTTTCAAATACAAAAGTCTCATAAATAATAATAATAATAGTAATAATAGGTTTGTAGCACAAATAACTTAAGCTATCAAAAAGATATTTTAATATATTTCAGTGAAAAAGTTTCTAATCGTATATTGATATGCATATTTGTCATTATAATCTGTTCTTTCAGTTTTTGTCTAATACTTAACTTCTTTATGTTCCCGATACCTAATTAAAAAAAACTATTTTTTTATTGCGCATTTTGAATGCTTGTATAATAATTTTATTTAAATCTACAATAAATGTAGTGTGTTTAATCTAAGAAAGCGAATTTAGTTACATATATGCTGTCAGAATTGTTGTCAATATGCGGTCACAATTTTCTAGAACGATGATAAAATTTCAAATTTAGTTCTAAATATTTTGACTATTATACATTAGATTGGTTTCCTTATAAGTCTAAGTCATAGGATTTTTTTCAAGGTTTTATTTGACTTGAAGTACATTTTATATGTTTGGACAAATATATTTGAATTTTAAACCACTTTTTGTCATCTGATTAACTGAAAATTTTCATACATATATAATTCAAAAGGTAGTAAATGCTGAAGTAATATCAGACTTTGGAGCTGGAGGTCTGGGAGATCTGGGACCGAATTTCATTTCAATAATAAAAATATTGATAATAATAATAATTTAATAAAAAAAAAAAAAAAATGTTAATACCGCTTCTTATTACCTGTTTGAGCCGAACTTTTGCATATTTGTCTAATTTTGATGACAATACAAACTAAGACTAAAAAATTTTAAGGGGGTATTTAAGAGGGGAGAGAGGCACCAAAGCTTCCAACAGTAATTTTTTTTCTTTTTTTTTTTTTTTTTTCCTTTCTTTTTTTTTTTTTTTTTTTTTTTTTTTTTTTTACTTTTCAAATGTTAACGCACTTCCGAATATGCCATTGAGCTGAAATTAAGTATACATATTTTCATACTTTCCACCCTTCTAATTAATATTCCGTAAAATTGTTGGTACCGTCTCCTTTTCCCTACCAATAAATATTTTGAGTAATTTTCTCCAAATGTAATTGTAATTAAATAAGAAGTAAAATATTCTGAAAAAAAAAAATGACGAGACTAAAAAATTAACGGAATACTAATTAAAATGTTGACACATACGTTATAGTATTAAACATTTTCTGAGTAGTAGATTTTAGTACAATTTAAAAGTAAAAACGTGTATTTATTTATTTATTTATTTATTTATTTATTTTTTTTTTTTTGTGTGTGTGTGTGTGCGCGCAGAAAACTGTGTATCAAAATGCGTTAGTTGGTATTACATGACATAAATACCTCTATAACATAATTGGTGTCTTTTTCAGATTGTAGAAAAATTTTGCAGAAATGAAAATTTAACGGACTGCAGGCATTTATCCCTATGGCATTTTGTATTTTTGGCAATACAGAATTGAGTATAAATTTGGCAAAATAATAAAAAACAAACAATTAATTAATGTATAAAAATTATAATTTGTCCCTTAAAAGATAAATATGTAATTTAATAACTTATAAATAACTTGTAGTAAACTACTTAAAACGTCATTTATTATTTTTCTAAGTAAGTCCCACTCAATAATTTAGCTCTTGCTGCTTTTATAAGATTTTGGCTTTAACAAGCGTAAATATCTGTTCTTGTGATCATAATTATTGCTCTAGGGCTAAAATATTTATACGATAAAGCATATGAAGTTATTTGAAATCAATCAAAATATACACCAGAAAAAAATACTAATGCACTGACCTTTTAATATATCAATGAATACTTTTTTTTTCATCCTAAATCATAATAATTAATAACAATTTTTGAATTAAGTTTTTAAATAATTTTACAAAATATATCAGTATACTATTGATTGAATTCAAATGTAAACATGTATGTATATATATATATATATATATATATATATGTGTGTGTGTGTGTATGTGTGTGTGTGTGTGTGTGTGTATAATTGATCTTTTTGCATTATATCCCCATTTGTTAGCGAAGTGTCCCCTAAATCTCACTATTAACTGACAATCTTGATTTTTTCTAGTAAAAATGCAATTTGTACGAGTGCGTTTACGTTAAATTAGAGATTGACACAATTTTTATTTTTTTTTCTTCTAGTAACGACAATAAAACCTGCTGCGGCGAACAAACATGAATGATGTTTGTTCGCTTCCTTTGTTTTTACTTAGGAATGAAACTATTTTTTTCACTATTTATCACTTGCCATAAAAAGCAAAATTTGTCGTTTATTTTAAGTGATTTGACTGGGAAATTGTATTAGAAAATGAAAGAAAAAGCCTCTTATTATTCAGAAGTGAAGTTGTCAGTATATTTCAAATTTAATAAGTATAAAAAATGCATTTGCATTGTTTTAAAGTAACCATATGAGCAATACTGATACATAAAATCTCTATATTAGTAGTTATATATATATATATATATATATATTATATATATTGAATTTTCTTTTCTATTAAAGTAAACAGAATTTATGATAATGACTTTAAAAGTAGATTCAGTGCAGAAACACATGAGTACAACGATTGACTGAAATATTAACATCATAAAAAAAGGTATACTCCACATCATCCAAATGAAGTAAATGTGCCTTTTAATATTTAATTAACCGAGGGCGTTAAGTTTTTTTTTTTTTTTTTTTTTTGAAGTTTGAAAAATAAATTAATAATGAAAAAATAATTATGTTGTTTTTGACAAAATTTTCAATGAGACTTTATAGAGTGCGTTATTAAAGACAATTTTGACCTAATTTATATCAGATATTCATAATTTGGGTATTGTACTTCCTTTACTACATTTCCTATCGGTGGTTAAAGTATCTAATGTCAGCGATTGGTTTTAATATAAATGTCCTTCTAGATACCTATAGAATATGAACACCTATAATTTTTCACGACTACCATTTATTTAATTTAAATTAATTTCTAATAATTAATGTGATCTCAGTCTTGAAAATGAATTTAAAATATTCAAACTTAAATGTAAAAATATTCCATGTTACAAAAATACTACAATTCATTTCAAAATTAATTCGTTAATTTATTTTAAATAAATATTTTCCATTTTATTATTTTAAATATGTGATAAATGGTTATCATGAGTTAATTTATTTCAAACATTTTATAATACTTAATAAAATATGAATATCAATAAAGATGTAAGTGTATTTATTTAATTTATGTGAATTTTTCGAAAGCGCCGTACAGTCAGAGTGTATAAAATTCATTTAAATATTTTGCCATGATTAATGAACCATTTATGTTATAAAAATCAGTGTTGTGCACGAACGCGTTCATTTGAACGTGTTCGTGAGCGTAGCTCAAAAATTTTTGAGTTTTGAGTTGAACTTCGCTCGTTTTTAAAATTATGAACTTGAGTTGAGCGAAGTTCGTTTTATTCACGAACTTGAGCGTGAAAAAGCAATTCAAACTCAAACTCATATTAAATATTTCTGTGAGGAATATAAAAAGGAAAGTAGAAGAAGAAAGGAGCAGAAAATAGAATAATTGGGCAAAATGGTTCCCGGAAAACAGGGCATTTGAAAAAAAAGGCACTGGTAAAAAGGGCACCCGGAAAATAGGGCACAGGAAAAAAGGCCTTTTTTAAAATTCGGAAATCGCAAAAACAATAGACACCAAAGAATGAATTTACATAATTATTTTCATAATACGTTTTTAGAAATTTCAATCAATTAAATTGGTACCACTTTCACTTAGTATGTATCTGAAGGATGGGGGGGGGGGGTGTCTAGGAGCAGATTGAAAGAGAATAATTGTCTTTATATCACCTTCTTACTGATTTTAATGAAACTTTCGCTAATAGTCACTTGCTGTTCATGACAAAAATACAGTGTCACACATACTTCAGGGGCTGAATTTGTCCCTTTAACCCCCCCCCCCCGCCCTCCCGACGTAGAAACAGAAACACTTACACTCTCGTTAGTGTTTAGCATGTATTTTATAATTTCGACCACTGCGCGATACTAGTTTTGTTAATTAACTTATTTATTTTTTCGTATTTTTCCTAAAATGTTGGGGAAAAAAAAAAAAAAAAAAAAAAAAAACCCTTTAATTTAAACTAATATCTGAAAACAATTCAATAATATGAATATATTTATAGTTTTATGGTTAAAAATATAAATAGGCATTAGAAAATATACTAATAATTTACTTAGTCTATCTGTATCATGTATAAATTTAGTTTAAAATTTCAAATCCAACATGATAATAAATCGGTAAGGAATACTAGTTTCAATCTTTTATGTTTTAAAGAAATTGTCTCTCAGCTCAAGACTTTCATTACGACTATTCACATGTATAAAGAAATAGCGGGAGTCTCACAGGACAACAGAGTAATACTGTTCTAAAATGGACCACCTTCAGGGAATGTTTTCCTCGTGGACATTGGACAATGAAATGTCCAAATGTTATTTGTATGAGAGTCCGGTAATTTGTCGCCCATACAACCTGCCTTCGGGCGTCCTGATAACAGTAAGGCACCTATAATAGTAGTACGTCTCATAGATGGGTCCCCGGTGCCAGACTCGCAGCGTACTGCAGCTGGGATAGGGGCCTATTCCTCTAAAATGCAGGAAGTCGCCTTCCATCAAAGTATTGATTTATATCAGTCAAGTATACAACAATGGATTCTCTCTCTCTGATTTTCTTTCTTCCTCCCCCCCCCCCCCAATACAGTGTTGTTGTGTACATCCTTTTGCTGGGTACACGATCAGATTTTGCTCCCATAATAATTATCTTTATGTCCCCTCCTTTCTTATCTTCGATCGATCAGTCTTTCTCTAGGAAAGGTAAATTGTCAATTAATTGTTATTCAAAACTTGTATGTTGCGGTCAACACAAGATTTTCTTCAATATAATTTTACTCAAATTCCTGCCGTACGAATTACTTATTAAATTATTATTTATTAAAAGTGTTTTCCATGATGAATGCAAACGATTTTTATTTTTGTGTTACCTGATCTTATTAAAAATTATTTTGATTAATATAACAAACATTTAGATATAAATGCAATTGATAGAGTAAAGCATATTTTTGGAAATTTTAGTGTTAAAAATACGTAACTAATAAATAAAAAGGCCTTTTAATTATTTATTTATTTATTTATTTATTTATTTTTTCTTCAGGAGTATATAAATAAAGGCTAGTACATTTATTTAATGCATAAAGCTTAAACTCAATAGGTGCCTTATATTTTTCTTACATTTATTCAAAAATACGGAATACGAGGGCGAAAAGAATAAGGTTAAAAATATTAAAATGCTTAATTTTCTCTTATTTATTAATTTAAAAACATAAAATTATTTTATTTGTTTTTCTTTCTTCTTTTATTTTTTATGGAGAAATCGAGGCATTAATAGAAGCAAATCCCTCTATGGTGGCCAAGCGGTTCTACGGTCAAAGATGGTAGATGGGAAGTGCCGGGTTCGATCAAAAAACGCGCTCATCGATCTAGCCGTTCGGAGTTTTTCGTAGTTCTCTCTAAAACTCGTGTAAATACGAACTAGATCTACTTAGAAAGACCCCCACGGAGGGCATTTCTCCTGTAGGACTAAACCCCTAGTGTAGTCAATCAGTCTTAATCCATACAACTAATCAACCATTCTTTATGAGCTTAACATATGTTAGAATTTTATGTTGTAAAATTATAAGTGCTTATTTCTTTATTTTACTTCTTTTTATTTATTTGTTTATTAATTAATTAATTAGTTTATTTATTTTTTAGGTGTCATATTTCTTTTTATCATATTCGTTATTTTTTATTTTATTTTATTTTATTTTTTTTTATCTTTTAATTATTATTATTATTTTTTTTTTTTAATCATACTTTATTCAAAGGTACAAAATACGAAAAAAAAAAAAAAAAAAGGAAAAAGAAATATATATTTGTATTACATTTGAAGAAAAATAAACTTTTGCCATGAACCATAAGGATGTATAAAACTTTTAAAGTTTATAAATATTTTTACAAATATTCAGATTATTAATGATTATGCATTTAACTATAAAATATTGGTATGTTTTTCAGTATTAAACTTCAATTATCCTAAACTGAATTATTTTAAGAAAAATATGTTGGTGTTAATGTGCCAGTTGCCTACAAAAGAAAGGCTGAGGTATGGATTGAATAACCTAAGTAAGGGGTGGTCTTTTTAAGGGGTTCTAGCCCATATTTACGCTTGTGTCGGAGAAAACTACAGATAATTTCGAAAAGTTAACCCAATGAGCGCTACCTGGTATCGAACCTGATATCTCCCGTCTACCAGCTTTGAGAGCAAAATTAATGTTACAGTCTTAAAAAAATATGACCCCCTGAAAAACCTTTTATAAACCAACAAAAACAATTTTTAAGCATTTAATACGCTGAGAATGCATATATTTGTAAGTTATTACAATAAATAATATTAATCATAAAGCTAAACGTTCATCTCTCATATGAATATATCAAATCAAATTAACTGTTAAATCATCAAATTTTTACTAATTAATCTAAAAAAAATGAACTTTCTTACCAGTAACTACAAGGACAAATTTGATAAAATAAATTATTTTTTAAAATAAATAAAAATAATTTTATTATTATTATTATTAGTTTGTATAAATATATTTTTTTGGACTACAGTTCCATAGAATATTATTAAAAACTAAAGAGTATTAAAATTCAGAATTTTTGATATGCAATATGATAGGTAAGATGGTGTAAATTATTTCTATGAATATAGAAATGTAATTTAAATTTAAATAATTATAATAATAATAAAACGAAGGTAACGTAATGCATAATGTATCTTAGTTTGATTGCAAAGAAAAAATTTTTTGCTTTACTTTAGAGAATATCTTTAAAAACTTACACCGATAAATCATCAAATACGCGATCAGCGCCAAGCATTGTAAAACGGTTACTGTAGCAAGAGGGAATCTGGACAAGCGTTTGTTCACTGAGAATGCGTACTAAGTACCTGTCGTATCTCTGAGATTATCCAGGGTTTCTAATAATAACAAAATCACAGCACCACCTGTTGAGCGATTGATCTCCAAATCTAATCAGAACCAGTTTAGGTCAAGGTGCAACTAAATTGAAAGTTTGGTTAAATTTCGTTCATTGGTTCGTGAGATACAGCGTCCACAAAATGTGTGATACGCACACAGACAGACATTTCCTAAAAACAGTCAAATGGTATCCAGGATATCTCAAAATGTAGAACTCCATCAAAAACTGGAGTTTGAAAAATTTCACTAATTAAGCACTTTCTTTTTATATGTATAGAAGTATCGAATACCTTCTACTTTAAAGTTATCAAAATAGTTATGTTATCATTATTTCTGAGGGTGACTTATTCATCTTTTCTGCTGATTTTAGCTTTTATGTAGATACACTAAATAGCAAGCAAAATTTTATAGTGATTTATCTGAAAGCCTAAAGCCGACATTGGACATGACGCAATCAAGTAAAATTTAATTAAATCAAACCATGATGCTTAAAATAGTATACTTAAAAACAACGGAAACTCTAAGTGATGGAATTTGTCTTCTATTAACAATCTTTTTCATACGCAAAAACAAACGTATTGGGAATTTGAGAATGAAAAATCACACAAAAACAGCGAGTCCGCTATTCAGAAATGGCCGCTAGATAAATTTTTATTTTTTTTAAAAAATTATAATTAAAAGTTGTAAGTATAATTAAGATATTAAGAATTAAATTAAGAATGATCTTCATGGTAATTTAAAAAAAAAATATATATATATATATATATCTATGAAAGTGTTCACTGAGTAGAAAATCTTCGTAAAAATGAACTTTAAATGAGTTTCGCTCATTTTTTAAAATGAACTTGAACTGAGCGCGTTCATTTTTTCAGAAATGAATTTGAACGCGAACTAACTCGTTTTTTTGACGATGAACTTGAGTTTGAACTAGCTCGTTTTTTTCGTGAACTTGCACAACACTGATAAAAATACTATGACACATTTCAAAATTTGCGAATTAATTACCTTAAATGAATATTCTTCTCTTTACTTTGTGAGGAAATGAGGTTGAGTCAATTTCAGGTCACCGCAGGTAAACGGTGGTAAAGTATGTCGTAGTGCAGCACCACAGTTGGGAATAAAAGTCTGGTATCAGCCTCAAAGTGACGCAGTAGTTGGAAGTTAGGATCGGTCGATGCCAACAGTCGACGGCGAAGTAGTTGGAAGCTAGGATCGGTCGATGCCAACAGTCGACGGCGCAGTAGTTTGAGTTTGAATGGTTTTATGCGAGCACGGGGTTGCTATGTGGATGATAAGATTCGCGCAGGTTGCGTAAAATAAGTGAGAATACGAATGGTTTTTGAACTCTTGAGAAGTGAAGAGTGAAGTTTCTTGATATCAATTTGGATAAATATCGTTGTATAATGGAATCGGGTGTGTTGTTGTGGTTAGCGGTGAACGAAGTCGCAGCTAGTGGAGTTATCATAAGCAGGAACGTATTATAATAGTATTGGCGATATAGTTCATGCGACTGTATATTATCGGAGTTTGATAGTATTGACGGCTAAGGTAATCCTGTCACCAGTCTTTGAGTCGGAGTAGGTCAATGGATCTGCGGAGAGCAGCGTTCACCAGTCCTCAAATATTTCTCCAAGGGTGAGACAAACGTTTCATATCTTTCTAAGTTATTTATCCATTTAAAAATTGATTCAGTTCTTAAAGGAAAAGTCATTTCCAATACTTAAAGTTTAAAATAAAAGCTTTACTTTTGCTTTATACCTGAGTCTCGTGCTGAACACTTATTTAATTATTTAAGTTACTTATCAATTAGTTCGATGATGGGGTCTCATGCTGATCAAGACCGGGCTGAATCCTCACAAGTTTGATATGTCTAATATGTGATAATTTCTTTGATGAGTACAATTAAGCATTCTGAAGTATGGTATTATATATCATTAATTCAGCGAAATAATTTATTTCTTTCTCTGTTGAAAGAGAAGTAAAATATAGATTAGGTATCTAAAAGACGAGGTCTATTTAATTACAATGCATTTACATTCCCATGATTTACTCAACAATTAATTAAAATAAATATGCACTTGAATTCTTTAAAATTTCATTGAAATTATGAATATGGGATCAAAGATTGAAGTATTATTTTTTTAATTTTTCGCTTAGGTATTCTTTAAAATATTTTAAAGTTTTATTTCGAACAATAATGTTAAATATATTGTATTATTGAAAATCTTAATAACTTCACACAGAGATAAAGATGCATAATCTATATAATATTTTTCTAACGTGGTCCAGTTACGATTAATTTATTTAACAGACGATACGATAGTGACTTTATGAAATACGCGATGATAAAAATAATATGTATGCAATATTTAAGCACACGGACTCAGTTCAGTGATCTAAAAAAATGACGATATTGTCTGATGAGATTATTTTATAGAAAAATGTATTTTTAAAAGTTGCATTTTTACAATCTTTCCAAGCGTCATTTTAAATCTAGCAATATTTTAATGATATAAGCCCCATATGAACTTTTGTCATAAATTGACTAAAAATCAAAATAATAAAAAAGTATAATCAAAATAGGTACTAAGTTTTTTTACACAAAATTATTCCAAAATAAATAAATTAATTAATAAAAATGTATCACCAACATGTTGAGAAAAAGTTAAAAATCACCATGGGGGTCCTATACTAAATCTGTCCTGCCTTACGGATTAGGTCGTCAAACATGAATTTTATTGTTAAGCCTTTCGTGAATGATATTGGTTTGGTTATCATTAACATTTCATCCCACAATATTAATTTGTTTCTAATAAAGATTTGGCTTCTGATGAATTGAAATAGGGTGAAAAAATTGCCCTAAGATTTAAGAGTTTCAAATTTTAAACGTAAATAAGAAAAAAACTAAAGTTCGAAAGTTTCGCACGGGTTTCCTAGTGAGTAAGCAAAATAGAATGTAGCAAAAAGAATTCTTAAAATAAAATGTTAATTTTTAAAACATAAAGTAAAAATCTGCATAGTGAGAAAAACTGTGTAAAGTTGTATGTATTTTTATATAAATTGGTTAATATATATATATATATATATATATGTATATTAATTATGGAATATTTAGCATGATGCACATCAAAATGTAACATTTATAGAAAATTAAAAAAAAAAAAAAAAAAAAAAAAAAAAAAAAAATTGTGTTGTTGTTATACCCTGTTATAAACGTAAAATTATTTTAATTGTATCTGAAAAAACTTCTATTATTAAATATTAATACTTGGTATAAATTTTTATTTCTCGGTAAACCATTTTTATTTTTTTAATACAAGAAACAAGTATTTATCTGTCACGATTTGTCATTCGTTTTTATACCAATACATACATATATATATATATATATATATATATATATATATATATAGGAATAGATTATCAATGAATAAAATGAAATAAACCCCAAAAAAAGACTGAGGTCTTCATTAGGGTGGCCCCTCAGTGTAGGGGTGAAAGAGAAGTTTCTGAAAGGACAGTACCAAATAACTAATGACTATCCTTACAACCCCTCCCCCCTCAACTTCTCACCAAACAGAAAACCACCATTACCTGAGAAGAAATCTGACATACATATAATTTAAAAATTACAAAAACAATTATAAAATTACAAAAATTACAAAAGTAGTACAATTACAACAAATTAATATATCTATGAAATATACAATAATACAAGAAATTACAAAATACAATAAAATGAAACCCCCTACCTGATAAACTAACCCTCTTCGGCCGACGTCGGAGCTGTTTGTTTATATATGATTATGTGTTTTCTGGTTCCCTGAATATGAAATTCAAGTTTATAACGACTTATCATTGTGTATGTCTGTTACGATGGCAAACTAAAAATAATCTGGTGTGTCAATCACACGACTTTCTCTTACCCTGAAATTTAATACAATAATTACTGGTTAGAGATTAAGAGGTAAGATAACGAGTGCTGTTATGTAAACCTATGCTGAAACAATTTAAATTAGGCTTCGACGTAGTTTTATATGATACTTAGTTGCGTGTGAGGGGGGCTACCGCCCCTCAACCCCCCGTTATTAACTTGAAACTGTAACTTTCGAATTTCCTGAAATTATTCGTTTTTAAGCTGCCTGCCTACCTTTAAAATTCAATTTTCGGTCAAAACTCCGATTTTCTATTTTTGAGTTACTATTAAAGCATGACATTTTAGCTTTCTAAATCAGTTTGAATTTTGTTCCTATCTTGCTTAGAATTTGAATTACAAGGATTTTAATGTTAGTCTCTCGCCAGTTTTTGAAACCGGAAGTGACCGGAAATGGCCCGTAAATGTTTGTTTACATAAATGTTTTACTCAATATGAGCATCAAAATTTGTTACTGAATATAAAATGAATTTAACTAGTGTGTTGTGGCCACCACATGAAATTCTTCTATATTTTCCTATACAAGTTCACTCAGTAAAATTAATTGTAAAAAATTATTATTTAAAAAAAAAAAATATCTTCCATGATAATGTAATCGGTTTTCACATTAGAGAACACTAAATATCTAAAAAAAGTTGAATTTATTCTGACTATTACATAAAATAATCGATAATAATCGATTTTTTTTAATTATCACAGATCTGTTGTTCAACCATTTGTTTTAAAGGTATTGGCGAGCTCTTTTGAAAGATACCCATCATGAAAATTTACTCCCCTCACGGGGATGATTTACCCCCAGGGGTGGAGGCGAGGCTCTTACATACAATTTTTTTTTTTCCTATTTGTCTATCTCTATTACAAAAAAACATATATTCGTTTCATTTGGTTTAGTGCAGTCTATAGATGTTAAACTCTACTTACCTGCAAATTCCTCCATAGACGTAATGTATTTGAATATTTTTGAGTGTCCCTGTACACGAACCATTAGCTTCATCTCAACGAAAAGATTACTGTAGCATCCCTATATGATACACATTTAAAATACCGAGTTTGAAATTTCCGCAACTATTTGTTCTTGAGATATGCTGATAACAGACACACAGACCATTCGCTAAAAACATGATTTTCATATTCAGGGGACCTCAGAACATGTAAATATAACAAACACTCACTTTCGAAAATTTGACCCTAAAGCAATACTTTCTTGACTCATGAGTAAGAGAAAGTAACAAGTAATTGCAGTCGATTCAAATGTTGTACGTTGACGCTCATATGAGGTTGCTACTTGAAGCGATTGAAAAAGATTGATATGTTTGAAAGAGTTGTGTGATTGAAACATCTCTAAATAATTCTAAATACAGTTTTAAATTCAATAACAGCCTTGAATTCTCTATAATTTTTTCATATCCCTTAATTTGTAATCTATCTTTATAATATTTAACCCTACAAGGCTCAATTTTTTTTTAGTGCGCGACAAAAATATATAGGTTGTAATTAGTGATCAGAAGATAAGGAAAACTTATAAAAATAAAAATAAAACCATATTTTACGGAAAAATCAACTTTTTATTTCAGTTCCACATACGGTACACTGAGCCTTAACTATACTTTTTTGTATTAAACTAGTACAATTGAATTGTTTTGGAAATAGTATTGTATATTGGACACACATACATAGAACAACACAGTATTTTTTTCGAGTCAAAACTGGTCAATAACTATACTTTTTTTGTATTTGAATTCAGACAAACGACTAACGTATCACTTTCATTCAAATTTCGCACTGAGTGCAGTATAACAAAAACACGAACGACATCTTTAGGTAAAGATTCGTATTACTACATTGCTAAATGTCAGTAGCTTCTATCAAGATGTCAAGAGATGTCACTACTAATAGTTTTATAGCTATAGGAACGATTAAATTCGGTGTTCCACATATGGAACTGGGTGCCTTGTTAGATTAAAAGAGAATAAAAGAAAGTAGCGTGAGTGTCATGCCAGATTATTTTGTTACTTTCTTCTATATGTAATATAGAGAAAGTATTGGATTCGCGAAAATTTTCGACCTCCGGTTTTTGACGGATCTACACGTTTTGGGGTGTCCTGAACACGAATTGATAGTTTTTTAAAAATGTCTGTCTGTCTGTCTGTCTGTCTGTCTGTCTGTGGTTTAGTGTTCTCACCGTATCTCACGAACCAATGAATGAAATTCAACCAAACTTGATATATAGTTGGACCCTGGCGGGGCATTGTGCTGATTAGATTTTGGGATCAATAGCCCATCAGGTGGCGCTGTGATCGCATTTTATGTAAATTTTTAACATGGCAGTATAGGACAAATTTTCGTATTTTTCACCGTATCTCACGAACTAATGAATGAAATTCAACCAAACTTGGTATATAGTTGGAACCTGACGGGGCATGGTGCTGATTAGATTTGGGGATCAATCGTCCAGCAGGTGGCGCTGTGATCGCAAAATTTCGTATGTCACACCGTATCTCACGAACCGATGAATGAAATTGAACCAAACTTGGTGTATAGTTGGACCCTGACATAAACTGGTGCTGATTAGATTTTGGGATCAATCGCTCAATAGGTGGCGTTGTGATCGCATTTTATGCAAATTTTTAACATGGCAGCATAGGACAAATTTCCGTATAAATGGGCATAAAGAGAGTTATTTTACACTTGCGATTGTAAAATTAATATGAGTTATTGATAATAGTAGTAGTTAGCTAGGAAAAAAATTTTGTGCATGGGGGGGGCATTGGTTCCCCCCCCCGGGGGGGAAAATCCCCCCCGGGGAAGTAAATTTTCAAGATGGGTATCTTTCGAAAGGTCTCGTTGATAATAGTAATAGTTAACTTGGAAAAAAAAATTGTGCATGTGGGGGCATCGGTTGCCCCCCCACCGGGGGGGGAAGTTCCCACCCGGGGGGGCAAAATTTCAAGATGGGTATCTTTCGAAAGATCTCGTCAATACCTTTAAAACGAATGGTTGAACGATAAATCTGTGATAATTTAAACCAAAGTTATCGATTTTTTTTACTTTTAACAAAAAAAAAACAGAAAAATATCGCAATTTTTTTTTTTTTTTTTTTTTTTTTTTTTTTTAACGAAATTTAACCAAACTTGGTATTTAGTTGGTCCCCGACATAAACTGGTGCTGATTATGTTTGGGGATCAATAGCTCAACAGGTGGCGCTGTGATAGCATTTTATCTAAATTTTTAACATGGCAGCATAGGACAAAAATTCGTACAAATGTGCATAATTAGAGTTGTTTTTAACTTGTGATTGTAAAATTAATATGAATTATTGATAATAGTAGTATGTAACTAGGAAAAAAAAATTCTTCATGGGGGGCCATCGCTTCCCCCCTGGGGGGGAAGTACCCGCCCGGGGGGGATAAATTTTCAAGATGGGTATCTTTCGAAAGGTCTCGTCAATACCTTTAAAACGAATGGTTGAACTATAAATCTGTGATAATTTAAAACAAAGTTATTGATTTTTTTCACTTTTAACAAAAAAAAAAAAAAAAAAAAAACTTAGAAAAAAAAAATCGTACTTTTTTTTTTTTTTTTTTTTTTTTTTTTTAATATTGTTACTGATTGAATATGTATAGGTAAATATAGAAGAAAGTCTTGTGGTGGCCACAACATACTAGTTGTTTTTGTAATTGTTCTTTGTTAATTCCCTTATCTAGTGTAAGACAATTTTTCTTACTTTACAGTCTTTACGTGGAAATCATTTTTTGATGACTATATTTTATTGCTTAGTACTAAATAATCACTTTAAAAAAATTAATATTAATATTAATAATATATATGTATATTTATATAAATATTCATATTGCTTAGTTTAGGTCAAAAGTAACTCTTTTTTGTACGCAATTATAATAAAATGTTATTTTAATAATATAAAATAATTAATTTCAGATTTATAATATACATATATATATTTTTTCATTTTCAATATAAAAATATACAGCGATAATAATAATAATAAACCTCCATTTCAAAAATTATAATAACTTTTCATAATTATATAGAAATATTCGACTTTTTTCCATAAGTATAAAAATATACTCTATGCATGTACGAATGAGTACGTTTGTTACAGAGTTAAAAACTATTTAATAGTTATGAGCGTCATTATACATTATCTAATAGCAAACATTATTTTGAATAATTAAGTATTACTTAAGTATCAGTCATTGACAAACGAATAAGGGTCAAACTTTCCTCTAGAAACTTTGTGAAGGTTCTCGAAAACAGGTATGGCAGTCATAACTGTCAGTTTCGCTTATCATTTTTCAAATGAAGTTAAATGCATTATGTAGAGCAATTGATAAATCATGTTCTCATGTCTGTATAGATAAATTTCATCTGTCATATGAATCACAATGTAATGTCTGTGAGTATGTTATCTTCATTCTGCTGTGAAATGAAATGCAACTTAACAGATAAAAATATATTTTTTTCCCCAATTTACCTGAAAATTTCAGTTTAATAAAAATGCGCAATTCAGAAGTATATGTGTGTTATTTCTATTATAATTTAAATATAAAATTAGCATTTTTTTTTTTTTTTGAAAAAAATTGATATAATTTTACTGACACTTAAAACAATGTATAACACATATACAACATAAGCGCTCGAAAAATAATTAATATGAACTGTGAAAATATTTTTATAATTATAATAATAATAATTATTATTATTATTATTATTATTATTTATTAATTTATTTTCTATATTTCATAAAATTTTATTTATGGAAAAAATAAATTACGGATTTAATATACAATTTGAAATAATAATTTGTTTTTATTAATATTTTCTTTTTTATATGCATTAACACGTGATCTATTTTATTATTACTTAAGATCGTAAATCAAGAACTAAATATTTGTATTATTATTGGTTTGAGCTGACGAAATGTCTTGAATATGAATATGATAATTTTATCTCAGGAATTCACCAATTATTAAATAATATTTTTTATATTATCATGATGATATTGATACTTCCTATAATAAGATAACAATATTTTAGTGATTAAATACATATTTATATATATGTGTGTGTGTGTGTGTGTGTGCAGGTAATATTTGATTCAAAGATGGAGGAATCGTGTTTATATATATATATATATATATATATATATATATATATATGTATATATACCGTAAAATTCCGATAGTAACCCCCCTCCGGATTATACCCCCCCCTCCCCTCCGAAATTTGACGTACTTTACTTTTTTGGAAAATTCCGTTTATAACCCCTCCTCCCTTACATTTGGCGGCTAAGTTCACCATTCGTTTTTCCCATGAGCGTTGCAAACATACTTTTTTTTTTACTTATGAAGTCTTATATGTTTATTAGAAACTTTAATTTACATGTAAACGAATCCAAGTGTTATTTTTACTCATCTTTCAAAAGTAAAATAACTCTAAATAAAAGAATGCGGTGTTGTTTACATTCTTTAAACTCCAAAACATTAACTGCTATCTGCAAGCGGCCGTGGGTTTCGCAATCTTGCTTATGCAACTCTGTTTTTGCGATCACAACTCTTTTCTAAATTTTAAATTCTCTTTTTAATTTTAAATCATTAAATAGCATAATAACTCCCTAATAGTACTTGCATATATAACTTTAATAGTTATCGTTCACCCTGTTTTGTTTTTTCATATTAGTTAACAGCAGTGCAATTAACTGTTTTTTTTTTACTGCTAGCCAATCTTCTAGACTGTTTCGCTTCGCGATCGCGATTTATTTATCACATGTTTGTGTCTGTTTCTGTTATTCCGAATACCTTTTATTTTTGTTGTTAAAATAAAAATTTAAACTGATTAATAAATATTGTTTATTATTAATAAAATTTAATAAATAATAATCAGTATTATTATATTGTTAATACAATATAGTAACCATTAATATATATTATAATATTAATAAATTTATACTTAAAAAAAAAAGATTATGAAACTTCCAATTACAACCCCCCCCCCCCCCTTCCGAAGTCGTCGTACTTTTCCGGAAACTTCCGATTATACCCCCCCCCCCAGTTTTGACAGATTTCCCCTTGAAAAAAGGGGGGGTTACTATCGGAATTTTACGGTATATATACACCATCAAGCTAATATTATTTTATATACAATCTGATTCGTTTTATTTCGTAAATTAAACGTTATTTTCCCATTTTACATTAATCGTCTGGCTCTTTGGAAAAATAAACATGAATGCGTGGTACCATTTACAGGAATCGGCTATTCGCTGTCTAAAAATATCCAAGACAATATTAATAGAAAAAACAGTTTCATTATTAAGATGTTATTTTACAAAATTACTATGTTTCACTATGCCTTTGTGCAAGTTGATCAAAATAAACATAAATGAAAGTAATTCATATCATAAATAATGCTAATATTCATATTTAAATTTACAATTTAAAAACCTGTGTGTAATATAAATAAATTTCTAATTATTATTTGAGAATTTATGTGAATCTTATTACATGTTTAGTTAACTTTTATAAAATTTAGTAATCTTTTAACAAATTATTCTATTTATCCTAATTTGTCGAACCCAAATAACTTAATATGTTACGCTAGTTCAGTCTGTTAATCAATATCCATCAGGTAAATAGGTGCTACTACGTAGTAAATTGTGTAATCACAATTTCAACGATTTGGAACTAGGAAATTAATTTGTTCAGACTAATGTACAAGATAATTTATAGACACTGATAGATTACAGAAATAAAATAATTACTGCATTACTGAGTAAAACATCAAATCGTTCTATTTAAACAATTTTTCTGGAAGTTCGGTAAAGTAAACCTAAAATTAAACCTAAAATTACCAACAATAATCCCCTTTTGTGCATAATAAATATTTTTGGGGAGATTTTACATAATAAAAATTGTACATTTAAATAATAAAATTATTAAACTTTCCAAAATAAAACCATCGGTATTTCACAACTATGAATTTGGATTCAATCATCAGATAATTTAATTGAACATCTTATAATTTATTTGAACATCTTATTAATTGAAATTAAGTTATAAAATTATACATTTTTGCAAAAAAAAAAAAAAAAAAAAAGAACCTCATCTTCGGCATCGAAGCAAAAGACACTAAGTCCAAAATTACTATTTTATGATATAGCCAATTGCAATTTTTAGACCTCTATTAAAAATATATTTAAAAAATAATTTACGTTATTTTAACGGTTACAGTAGATTTACTAATGTTTAGATGACTGGTTTAGCCATGCAGTAATTAACTGGAATCTTTTGTTCGCTGACTGCTATTTAACAATGGTATATATCTGCGGGGTTTCGTAATATAAAAGTATCTCTACTGCTTAGTAACCAGAATCCAATGAAGCTATCGATTTTTACCGAACTGAAAAATAATAATTTGAGATGGCAAAGATATTTTTTCAATAAATCCCTAATTTTGGATATAGGTGAGCTTTTCTTGAACTCTGATAACTTTATAAAACCTATGTAAAATGTTGAAAACAAGCTTACAATCACTTTTTAATACAATGGGCTTATTTCTTAGAAAGAGAGAGGATTTGTCAAATGATTCAAACGAATTTTTTCGAATTCCTGGGTATATCCATACTATTCCTGGTTGCAGAGGTTTATTTTTATTTTTTTTTTCTACTAAACACACACAAAATCGTATAGATTTTAATTAGATAGATTAAAATTATCCGTTATGCTTATAAAAATTATAAAAATGATAAATTAGCAATATAACATTATATATCCACGTTTACAAAGTTAATGTAGGGAAAGGGTCAAATAATCGATAAATTATACAATACATAATGTTTCTTTGTTTAAAAAATTTTACATGAAGCTTAATTTATGTATTTATTCAGTATATTTGTTCATAAAATTCCATTTCCATTACTCGTGTTTGTCTTCAATGACATACACACGTAACATTGTCTTAAAGTTTCAAGTAAATCTCGCTCATTCGACACATGCAGATGAAGATGAATTTCATTAGAATAACAATGTTTCTCGCCTTCTTCAAAACCTGTAAATCGTTTCCTTTTTTTTTTTTTTTTTTTTTTTTTTGCTGTTGTTGTTGTTGTAAGCATTTTTTAAAAACATGCACCCATTATAGTGGATTTTTGTATATGTGATTTGTATTATGAAAACATTTTCTTTAGATTACATGGTATCATTTCATAATGTACATAATTAAATAAAAAAAGTGTACATAAAAAAAAGTGTTAAGACTATTTATTTATAAGCAATATATATATAAATTTGATGTATACTTTCATAATTTTAATAGTGTCATTTTAAAGGTAAGGTTTCCTAAAACGAGGAAACGTTGCACTACTTTTTAAAAAGTGCAGTTTGCAGCGATTTATATATATATATATATATATATATATAAATTAGTACAATTTTTTGGGGAACAGTTGATATTTATTGTAGTTGTGTAACTTTAACAATTTCTATTTCCTTGTGTTTATCAGAAAAGTAAAATAAAATATTGGATGTACTGCGGAAAAAAAAAAGTACCTCAGAAAAAAAAAAAAAAACACCTAAGAATGATCCGGACACATGCTATCACAATTTTGATCTGCTACGGAAGGAATGGTTCTCCCGCTGCGGTGAGCACCAGAGGTATAACTTGGATGTAAAAACAAAGGATACTGTGGCCATGACGGAGGTTTAGTTTCAGAATATTTAACAACGGAAATTTCAAAAATATTGTATTTCTGAATTATCACTTAAATACAATTTTTAATCATATTATAACTCCAAAGTCTAACTAACAATTAATAATATAATGAGTTACAAATAAATATTGTTTGTTGCAGACACAGTGCAATGTAAATATGAAATGTAACTCTTTTGTTCTCCCGTTCGAATTCAATATTTAATCATCACTATATTCTATATAAGTTCGCACAACTAAGTTTCTTTAAACGAGACTATTTCATCTAAATATGCTTTATATACGGTATATAAATAAAAATGTTAACAAAATAAATAAATAAAGATCTAAAAATAAATTACATGAAAAACTTAAATTCAAGTGCATTGCACAAAATGGAAGATGTATATTGTTTTAAAAATGTAATATACTAAATCACACTTCAAAGAAATATATTTTTCAAAATGCCTGTTTGAAAAAAGATGAAAGAAAAATTTTAAGGTAAAATATTGGGATCTCCTTTCATTTTTTTAACATAACACATTTAAATCTAAGCATTCAGAAAACATTTCGCCGTTAGGTCAGAAATATAAAGAAATACAAAGGTTCTGCACAGTTGAATTCACTTTACACTGACATAAACTTTAAAGGGAAACATGCTTATCAAATGAAAGAGATATTTATTGCCTATGGATAAGTATTAAAATATTAAATTGTATTTGCTTTTAAAGTATGCAGTTAGGAGTGATTGTAAAGATAGTAATGTGTTTTTAATCACTTTCGGATTAAACTACTAAAATTCAACATCTGTCCATTAAAAATGAAGATTCGCATACTTTAAAGCAAACAAACAATTTTTTTTTTTTTTTTTTACATTGAGCATGATATTAAGAATAAAATTTAGTAAATAATTTTTCATAAGTGCGTTAGATATTTAAAACTGTGTATTCATTGTTAAAAAAGATTAAAATACTGTTAAAAGGTAGTGAAAATATGCAGTTATAATGTGAAATGCAAAATGTGTCATGTATTTAAAAAAAAAAAAAAAAAAAAAAAAAAAAAAATGTAGAATTACTTTATTTTACTTTTAGCAGTTGCCAGGTTTAAATAAATTTGAATCGGTAAATAGTTCCATAAATTAGTTAGAATAATATTAATCTTAAGTATTTTTTGAGTATTTTCCTCTAAGTTCATACCCTTTTACAAAGACCTACTTTATACCGCCCCTCTGAAAAATACAAACACACACACGTATATATGTATATATAATTATTATTATTATTATTATTATTTTATTTTTATTTTTTGCTGTTGTTTACGAAATATGATCTCAGATCGCAAAGAAAAGACATAAATGCAACCTTTCCTTTTCCTACGGTACTATTCCTTGCAATTCAAAAAATAATTTTTTAAATGTTAATTTTGTATTGAAAAAGTTTGTTATTAAAATTTCCAGCATTTATTAGTACAAACAGCGTATAGAAAGAACTCATCATAAATTTTACTGAAATAAAATTTTGTATATTTCTAAAAGTGTAGAGTTTTACTAAATTTCACCTCAATTGCACATTAAAATATTTTAAATTAAATCATTATATATATATATATATATGTTACGGGCAATGTAATTATTTAGGTCAGTATTCATAATGCTTGGTTATTATGAATAATGACTATTAAAATTGGGCAATTTGATAAATTTGAATTACTTTACGATAATTTCTCACATTGCTCGGTCATTATAAATACCGCTATTATTTCTTTGGGCACTTTGATTAATTGACAGCAATGGGACAACCACGTGCGTGTGGTGTGATTCTGTCTGGCCAATCAGCATACATTTTCAGTCGCTTGTGTAGTGTGATTCTGGCTGGCCAATCAGCATTCATTTTCAGTCGCTTGTCGTCTGTGCCGGTACCTGTGGCTTGCGTCGCGTTATTTACGTTTTCCGGTTGTCTTTGAATGTTATTTAGCTTATGTGCGACAAATGCTTATTGATGTATATCTTAAATTGACTTTGGGTTTTGTTTATTTAGTGTTAGTGATTTTTCTATAAAATAAAATGCAGGAACTGTTTGTAACTGATGTCAGTGACATGAAGCATCGTTTTAATGAACGTCTGGATGAATTATGTTCATCAAAAGCTCCGAATACACAAATTCTCACAAAGCCACAATACTTGGAGTTAATAGAAAAGGTTAAAACATCTAGTAGCAAAGTGGTAAATAAAAAACCCGAGGATTATCAGCGTTTACGTAGGTTTGACGTAATGACTATTGGAGAGAAGGAAAAGTTGATAGTTCCTGTAGAGGAAGGTAAAGAGCAGATAAGATTTTACGTATATCGGGAAGAGATATTTCAACTCTTACATGATGCACATATAGCAATTGGGCACAGTGGTCGAAACCGTATGGAAAAAGAGTTAAATTCAAAAAATAAAAACATTACATGGGAAATGATTGTTACATATCTAAATTTATGTATTACCTGCGAAAAAAAACACAGTGTGCCAAAAAAAAGGTTTAGTTGTTAGACCGATACTAAGTAAGAATATGAATTCAAGATGTCAAGTCGATTTAATTGACATGCAGTCACAAGCTGATGATCAATATAAATTCATACTTGTATACCAAGACCATCTTACTAAATTTATTCAACTTGGACCTTTTAAAAGCAAAAGAACAGAAGAAGTAGCTTATGTGCTTTTGGATATTTTTGCAATTTTTGGTGCGCCCAGTATTTTGCAAAGTGATAAGGGGAGAGAATTTGCTAACAGTACTATTAGCGAACTATGTAGCATGTGGCCCGAGTTGAAGATTGTGCATGGGAAGCCCAGACACTCTCAAAGTCAGGGTTCCGTAGAACGTGCGAATCAGGACGTGGAAAATATGCTTTGTTCGTGGCTAGAAGACAATAGCACCAGGAAATGGTCAGAAGGCTTGTACTCCGTATGAGGCCATGTTTGGGACAAAGTTAAAAGTTGGTCTAAAAAGTTTTTTACCCACAGACGTTCTGCATAATATAAATTGTGAAGAGGACTTAGAAGTTCTAGTAAAAGATCAGAACAATTTACAGTCTGTAGAAGAAGGTCCACTGCAAAATAAACTTGAGTCACATGTGTTAGCGGAGCTACAAGGTCCAAGTCAACATGATGAGGAGGAACTACTTTCTCTTGATAGTTATGTTCAAACTTCAACTTTGCTAGCTAAACCAAGCCCTGATTTACATAATAAGGAATTTCAAGAATCTTACGGGCATGAAGATTCCCTGGAAGAACCCTATGTGAAAAAAGGGAAAGCCGACATATTAAAATTTAGGCAGATTTCAGCAAGCAATCTAAAAAAATAAGCTGAAAAAATGGTTCAAACTTCTAACTCAAATACCCTGATGCTAAAAAAGGTGACACAGTTAGAGTTCGAGTCCCAGATGTCGACAGAGATCGCACCGATGGAAGAAATATTTTGGCATTTGTTCTTGAAGTAACAGATGCTAATCTGTATAAATTAGGCACGAAACACGGAATTCTAAATCAACTTTATGCCAGGAACCAATTTACAATATGTAATGAGAAGTTTATATATGGCGAAGATATTACACAGACAGAGATTTCCTTAGAGAATGTGCAAGATTGTCATCCAAGACAGGGGGCCAAGGCTATAGTCGATGTGGCTGTAAAGGTGGCTGTAAATCCGACAAGTGCAAGTGTCGTAAAGAAAAAAAGCTATGTAACTCGAAATGTCACCAAAGTGGAAGCTGCTCTAATAAATAGATCCTCTATGTATTGCTACAAATTGACATTTTGTGTAAATATAAATTTGTAAGTACGTACATATCTAATACATTATTTTTATTTGGACTTAAGTTTTGTTTATACTAATTTCATCGCCACCGGTTTGTTTGTCAGCATGTGAAATTTTATTTGTTATTTTTTGTTTGTTACTTTGTCAGTTAGGTATGTAAAAATTTGTTATTTTTTATAAGAAATATGAATAAAAATGATTTTTAAATTGCCCACTTGACTTTTAGCATTATACATAATGACCGGGCAATGTAATATTTGCAACATAATTTATCATTTTGTCATATCCTTTTGGGCACTTTTTAAATTGCCCGGGCATTATAAACAATGCCCAATTACTTACATTGTCCGTAACATATATATATATATAATTTTTTTTTTTTTCTGCGAGTATAAAATTTGTCCTTTTGTTTTCTTTCTTTCTTTCTTCATTTCCTTTTTTTTTTTTTTTTTTTTATATAATTTAATTTAAGATTTCAAAATCGTTTTGCTAAAAAATATGTGGTACTTCTTATGCATAAAATAAAGAAAATATGTTATGTATTTTGTGTACTTCTTTAATAGGATAAAAGAAATAAATATATATTAAATATATATTCAAATATGTAATTGAATGCATATTAAATATTCATGAAAATGAGAATTTTAAAACGCATTTAAGACATTTTGCTTCCTTTGCTTTTAAAATCTAATCTTGAGTAATTAAAAGCTAGTTAAATTTATAGATATAGGTGTCTTTCTTTGTTGAGTTAAAAATAGCTTCATAGAAATACAACAAATTCTTCTCATATTCATTGTAATTAAACATAATGAGATATACCTAAGCCGTTCTTTTTTTTTTTACTCAGTGTATTAAGGAAAAAAAATAATTTAATAGAAGACAGGAAAAAAAATGACATTGTTTAACTTATTTTTAGTTATTTTCTTTAATGGCTAATTAAATGGGCATGCTACTTTTCACAGTTAAAAGAAATCTTATTTTCCAGATGTATAGAATCTAAAGTTTTGTAAGTTCGTTTAAATTGCGAGATATCAAATGTATTTTAAAAATTTAAATATTTGCAACATTTATCGATATTTTTTTCCTTTTATTTTCCGTATCAGACATTTAATAATACAAACTAATTTTTCTTTGGTTTCTTTGTAATCCTATACTTTTGAGGAAATTAATATGTAATCATTTCATACGAAATTGGTGTAAATTTTATGGCTTAAAATGAAAATATTATGGCTTTAAATATTGTTTTATGGCTCCCAGAAGTATTTATATATATTAAAATTAAAAAAAGCAGTTTAATATATATACATGTATAATCTTATGTTATTTAAATTTTATTTTACTAATTTTTCAACTGCCTTATTATTTGTTTATTATTTTATCTTCTTCTGTTCCTTATATGTTAAGCCAAATATGCGGCGTGTATAAACTTGAGGGGTTATGGGCTTATCACTTATACATCATGTCTTTACTCATTGCTCCTTTATTAGATACGCTTCGTCTATGTAACTATCATTTATTAGTATATCAAATCAGATGGATAAACATTTATTCTGATACTAATTCTGATTCTATTAAAGTTTCTGATTAGTTCCTGTTGAATAAAAATATTTTTTATGGTTTTGTACAAAGCGAATGCAGGATAAGCGGAACAACTTAATTCTAGAAAGACATCTTGCTAAAGCAGTGCCAACTACAAGAAGTGAATGGGCGGCAAAGTCTATCAAGCGACGAAGTTTTACGAAAATTTATATATGAATAATGCTAAACACAACATTTATATAGAAAGATAAGTTGTAAAAACCATAGAATCTAAAATTTGATGCACTGAGAAAAAATTTTTTAACTGATATCTAAAATTTAAATTGCGGCTCTAGAAAAAATAGTTTCATGTCATACTTATAAATTCTAGTCACCTTGGAAAGCGAGTTCTAGAATATCCTATTAGAATTCTAGAGCGTTTGCCCATATTATCGAGGTCAAAGTTATTTAAAAATCTCAGCAAATAAATTACACTACAAGAGGCGGGTTTCAGCAACTGTAATCTTGGTTTATGACCTAATTCTAGAAAACCAAACGAGAATTTCTCTCAATACAAAAGATTCAGAATATTCGGAATATTCAGAATATTGTTTCACCATCTAGAAATGTATAAGCTAGAAATTCTCGACCATTTCGTCTATTCAGTTTATTGGCGTGCCTTATGTGCATAGCTCGGAAATCTATATTTCTACTTAAGGGATTTAAAAGTGGACACTTATTCATTCTAGAGGAAGGCGGTATATTTATTTCTCAGTTTGTAATCGCCTAATCATCGTAATAATATTGTGTTTATTGTAAATTTTTATTATTATTATTAATTTTTTCATTAAGAAATAAATATCATTTCCGGCACGTGCCACCGCAATGCCCAAAGATCGGACGTACACATTCTTTATAGGTGTTACCATGTTTAATTTAAAAATAATTTATATATGAATATATTAAGTCCATCGAAAATTTTTCAATTTTATAATAAAAATACTAAGAACATTTTTTTCACAATAAGAGACACTTAATATATATATTTATTTAATATATAAATATTCAATATATTTTGTGATGCAATATCGAATTAAGACAAAATGTGGACTGTAAATAGTTTTTCTGTCTATAAAAATGATTGCCATTCCCGGTTGTGGGCACCTTCATGTAACCGGTTCTGGGCACCCATGTTTCCTTCATTTAAAGCGTGTGTTCAACTTACAAATTGTCAAATATGGTCGTTTATAGCAACATAACATATTTTATTAGTGTTTTATGTATTTTTAGCCATGTCAACACAGGGAAAGTCAACCGATGTAAAAGAAATAAATTTTAAGGCGCTGGTTAAAACCATTTAGGATAGCTTAGTAGATAGAAAATCCATAAAATCTATTGCCCGAGTATATGGACATCCACGCAGGTTATGTGTCCCTCCAGAAGAAGCCTAGAAAAAGTAAGGGAACTGCACCTGTCAAACTGCCGTTCAAGCGCGCGAAAAATAGGAGCATCCACAATCAGATGATGATGCCGACTTGTGCATCAGTTGTTTGGAGCCCCTACTACTATGCCAAACGATAGCAAATTCAATCAAATGCAACGAGCATGATCTTCCGATGCATCTGAAATGTGCCAATATACACTTGATTAACAATTGATTAAAATTTCAGGAAATTTGGAGTAATATGTGCTGAGAAAACAGTAGCTAAAACAGCGACCTCTGTGAACAATAACAGCATCTGCCTAGGCATTGAACCGAACAGCGATTGGATGACATGTAAGGGTAGAGCTCTTCATGAAGCTTCAACACGATGCCACAATTCATCGATCGAAGTTACTGGTGAATGGTGGGGGGGGCAGTCGCTTTTCAATCATTCAACAGTCCAATTCATTGCTGCGAGATCAGAAGAACGCGCTGGCCAGAGCAACAGTCGAACACATTCTGTATCAAAAAAGGTCCGGAATACAAATAACTTGCGGTCGTGCATTATCTTGCTGAAATTTTGCACTACGGAGACCTCAAACGCAGGGCAGAGGGGCAGGCCTTAACTCATCAGAAATTTAATGGCCGCTGTTCAGAGTGCCTGGAATACGAAGTAACATGAAGTAATCGAGACGTGTATCCAATGGAAACCCATAACATCATTGCAAATGATGGACAGTATGATGATGTCGAATCCCAGCTGGCAATGTGCATTATTCATAATGCCGTTAAATACGGATAAGGCAATTTTGATGCTGTAAACAGGATTGTAAATTTTTTGAAAAGTGACTTTCACTCCATTCCTGCGTCCAGGTTCATAATTGATCACACATTAATCGCGCCCATATCAGTGATGCAGTTTTGAGGGTAAACAGAATTTTGGTAGCCACATACTGAGTCACCACCTGGATTCATGGTATGTTGTACCATTGAATACACGTCCCGTTCACTTCTTGTTTTCATTCCCGCCACTCTGAATACCAGCCATTACATTTCTGACCAGTTAAGGCCCATAGCTCTGACCTATGTGCAAGGTCTCCGAAGCGCAACATTTAAGCAGTACAATGCACGACCGCAAGTTGTCTATATTGCCTGGACATTCATTGATGCCGAATGTGTTCGACTGTTGCTCTGGCCAGCGCGTTCTCCTGATCTCGCACTAATGAAAATGACTGTTTAATCGTTGAAAAGCGACTGCCCCCCCCCCACCACTCACCAGTAACTTCGATCGATGAATTGTGGCATCGTGTTAAAGCTTCATAAAGTGCTCTACCCGTACATGCTATCCAGTCGCTGTTCGATTCAATGCCTAGGCAGATATGTGCTGTTATTGCTCACAGAGGTCGCTGCTTTATGTATTGTTTTCTCAGTACATATTACTCTAAATTTCCTGAAATTTTAATCGATTGTTTTTCCTACTATAATGTATGTGTCCAACAAATTTCATTCCGTCATTATCATTCCTTCTTGGTGTAGAATTTTCAATGTCGAGCAGTGTATATGAAAATTATTTCATTTGCAAGCATTGCACTTCTAAATTGAAGGATGAAGAAGATGACGAATAGAATTGGAAAAATTTCATTTTCTGTTGTTATTTTGGCCACTGAATCCTTTCAAAATAAATAAATTTTATTATTTTCTGTATTTATGGTGATTTTCTTAATATTTTTCCATTTTTAGCGGATTTTTCAGGTGTGTCCACAACCAGATACAAAATTTCTTTTGGCTAAAAATTATCACTTCATAAAATTAGTGATAACATTTTTTTTCTGATTGACGGAATCGATACAGTATCTTTGTCAAACGTTAGCTAAGGGTTCTAGATTTCTATTGGTATTCATATGTTTGCAAAATATTTATTCTATCAAATATTATAAGCCAAAATTAAAACTGTGCCCACAACCGGAGACATTCCCTTACATAATATTTTTTAAACAAAAGTATTAATTTTTAAAGGATTTTAATAAAATATATCTTTTTAAAGAAAATGTATACATGTTTCGAAAGTGTAAATTTTGAATTAATTAGTTGTCTGTACAACGACATATGGTTTTAAATGTCTCTATATGAGATGTGATTTCTTATAAAAGTAATAACATTGCAAAAATCATACTTTTGTAACTAATAGAAATTATAGTCTACTACTATTAATTTAAGTAATAAATTTTCTTTTTTCATTTTAATACTATTATTATTTAAATAAAATTTAAAAAGAATAAACTATACTAGGTTTTATTTGCAAAAGTTTAATACCAGTAGCCGATTTTCAGTATTTTAACACATTGCATCATGTTCGCAGATTATTGCGTCATCTCATGTGCTGATTGCATCAGACGCATTCTACTATTATATATATAAAGGTGGCCGGCACATTTTATAGCCAGCTGTTTCTCGGATTTTGCCGTAGACAGTGTTGTAGTGTAATTATTGTAATGGGTAAAAACATTCACTTACTGTTACAAATCGGTCTTAAAAATTTACCCTACATAAAATTGGATTTTCTGAACGTCAAATAAGTTCAAGAGTAAATGTTAGCAAGACAGCTATGCACCAAACTATTAGCAAATTTAAAAATTCGGTAAAATTTGTGTACCTTTAGAGAAACGGTCGCCCTAGAAAAACAACAACACGTGATGACCATGTGATAAGAAAGATGGTCATACGAGATACAAGAATCTCCTGCAAAACGATTTGACATTCTCTGGATGAAAAAAGCACCAACGTCAGTTTGAGTACTATAAAAAAGACGTTTGGCTAAAGATTTTGTTTTATCTTCCCATAATCCTACAAGGAAACTCGACTTACTCGAAGTATGAAAGAGAAAGTATTGACCTTCATCAAACAATATCAGAATGATACGGGGTGTAACGTCTGTGTCCGTTACTGCTATTCTGTATTTCATGTCACCTAAAACACCTATGAACGGAAAGCTGTACTTTAATTTGTTACGTGAGAAGTTAAAGCTTCAAATGCGTGTTCATAAATGTTCAATTTTCATGCATGATGGGGCTCCGTGTCACAGGGCAACAGTTGTCAAGAAATATCTTTGGTTCAATAAAGGCCCAATAGTAACACAGTGTTCGATGATTGTAAATAAATATTGATAAAACCATCATCGTATTCATTTTTTTTTCTTTTTAAGCAGAAACTGAATTTTTTTTCTATTTATAACTCATAACTTTTTTAATTTACACGATATTTTTGGTGGGTTTCATATAAGCAGCTCAATACTTTTGGCAATTAATTAATGCAAATGAAATTCTTTAAAATTTTGAGCATGCGCAGTTAATAATTATTTAGTAAAAATACTCATATTTTATAAGATATTTAACGTTTTTGCATTTTGGTTGCTATATGCTGAGTCGAATAGAGTACGCCAAGTTTCCTCAAAATGAACTTGCAATGGGTCCGATTGTGTTATAACTAAAAATGTGTTATATTTTTTTGTTCATTTTTTCAAAAACCATTATATCTCTTAGAATATATGCGGTATTCTCATGAATATTTATGTTTATAATTAGAAGTTTAAAAATCACATGCTGCCCCTAAAACCTCTTTCAAGCATTTCTTTTTACAAAGCGATCCAAAGCATTTTGAGTTCTGTTTAATTTTTTACTGCTCCCCTTTTCCTCATCAGTACAAAACTTTCGTTGAAATATATAAGGTATAACATGTTTTTTTATACACCTAAAGTTTCTAGATAGTTCCTAAGAATTGGTCTAAACATTTGACAAAACGTCTAAATTTGAAAGTATCCAAATACTTATCGGTAAATAGCATAGTAAAAAATATGAAATAAAATAAAATAAAAAGAAAGTAGATGAAAAAATAAATAAAAAGTCATTAATTCTATCAATATTATATGATAAATTCCCGACATCAATTTTTTGGAAAAAGGAACAGTATTAGCCTCACTAAAATTAAAACATGAAAACAAGACGAGCAGCTAAAGAAAATTTTGTGCCTTGATGTTTTCGTGCTGCACTTTTATATCTTAAACTTTCACTTAGTCATACGTATAAATGGTGGTGTGAGTATTTGGCGACATTTTTATTAACTGAGGTTTTGATAAAATTACAAGTTTTGAGATCTCTTGTTTCCGATTGTGAGATTTTTACAATCGGTATTTAGTCTGTGTGAAATAAAATCTTATTTCTGAGCAGAAAACCCGAACTCGATATTCAAAATCCATATTCTAAGGGCTCATATATTGAAAATTTTATTGAGATATATAAATGGTTCAATTGAGTCGTCTATTCACAAAACCACGCTGGAAATAAAAGGATCTTAAAGTAAGACGTAAAAGCAACTTAAACGGCATTTAAGACATGTAAATATCTTAAAATATAGCTTAGACGTTATAAATATCTTAACCCTCTGTAACTCATGACCTTTAATATTTTTGTGTTTATTTGTTTCGTAATAATTGGAAAAAAAATGAAATACACGTGTTTCAGTTTTTTTTTTTATTTCTCATAAATTTCGAAAACAAACAAAAACACCTACAGGCAACAAACACTTTTTAGCATAAAACCCTATAAAATACGTGAAATTGGGTGAAAATCAATATTATACAATGAATTTGAAACACTTACCTCTTCACTGTTTCAATATAAAACACAAAACACACGAAAAACTATTTTTTATTATTTTTTGAATCAGAGCCGGTCCGCACTTGTCGTTAGTTACCCACTGTCGAGTAATGAACTTCAACTTACGACATACGGCGCCATCCAGTTGTGTTTCTAGATACTAGATTCTCTAACTGTGAGTGTATACGACAGGCTACAGTGCGTGATTACGTTGTAGAACCGATTCTTTGAATTTGAACCACGATCGAACGGTATGTTGCCTACAGTCTACAGTATGGTACATAGGGTTAATTTAAGGCGGAAATATGCCTGAAATATCATTTCAGACACAAAAAGGTCTGAAACACGTAAATACGCGAATTTTCAGACAGCAAAAGAAGTCTGAATTTTAAGACAATTTAAAAAATCAGATACTTGCATTACTTAGAAAATTTTTCAAATGGAATGTACTTCAAGAAAATATGCTTATCCAACTTCTGTCCACATTCAATAAATATATTATTATTTTATATAATAAGCAGTTAAGATGGTAGCTTTATGAAATTAAATTTTCATGGATTAATACTCTAGAAATGTGAATGATATTTACATGCAATTATCTTTAATATAATTCATGAACAACATATTTAGACACAAGGCTTATTTCGTTAAAAAAAAAAAAAAAAATCTTTGTTGTTAAAGCATTCTCATATTAAAAGAAAAAGTATGAAGATGGACGCAGCAAGAAATTTGTAGAGAAGAAGGCGAATTTATAAGTGAACAATCACGAATAATTTATGCATAGCTTTTTTTCTTTATTTCTTCTTATTATTATTCAGTAAAAAGAAAAAAATATATTTCACTTATTTTCCAGCATCTCAACGTAAAACAAACATTTTTCATGTATTCAAGATTATAGTTTTTTTTATTTTTAATTTAAATATCACTATAAAGAAAGAAATCTTTATGCAAACACCGAGGGCTGCAACCGTCACATACTTCTTATGCATTATTAAAATTTCTAGACCTCTAGATATGAAATTTAAGATAATAATATTTATTAACTTTAAGATACCATATTATCAATAGTTTTATGGCAAAAAAATAGAAATGAAACATAACACTGCGATTTGTTTTGCGAATACTGAAGTATATTTTATCGTAAAAATTCGTTTTACTGTATTCGACGATTGCGTGATTGGTAAATGCTTGACCCCGACAATTCTTGACTCCAGGTTTCGGTTTTCATAGATAGTGTGAGTTCGATTCCTAACGCCGGGTATTGGGATATATTTTTTTTTTTTTTTTTTTTTTTTTGTTTACAATATATAAATATTTTATTTTTTCTCTAAATAATTCAAAATCTATTTTAACTGGGAAAAAAAAAATCGCACGCTGTGAGCGAGTTGCTCCCATATGCTTTAATTACACCAAATTTATTTCATAATTATTAAATATCTAATTAGTTACAAATTAAAATAATTAACTTTTATTAGTCTTCTAAATATGTTAGATTTATTTCAAAATTATTAACTTCCTAATTAGAAATTAAAATAAACAATCTTTATTAAGATTAAGAAAGAATTCAATAATAAATTCATTGATCTCTTTTTAACGTAATGTAATTTTTATATGAGGGATGAAGAAAGCAATTTAATTTCATATTTCCCTTAAAAGAATCATTTTTATTTCATTGCAATTATCTATAAATCTATTTATACTTCTAGCTGTTAAAATACATTAAGCGGTTTCCATTATAGTTTATTTTTATTTTTTTAACTCCAAAAACCATATAAGGAAATCAATAACGGTTAAATATAATCTAAATGTCTCATTTTTTAGACTTTATGTCGCAATGAATGATAATTACTTCCACCTGCCTTAACCATCGTTTTGGCGCATAAAAGTTTTGCCAAATTTGCGGGTTACAATTTTAACCGTCACTCCTAAATTCAAAATTGTAATTGGTTTAACACTAAGACAAAGAAACATTTTTTTGGCGATTTTAATTGATAATTTCGTTGGACTGCCAGATTTGGCGAACAAAATAGGAAAGCGATTCGACACTTCGACTAAAATCACCGACCAGCAAACATGTAGTTTTTATATATCTATAATCGCTCTCTTTCCTCCACTACCTTTTGTTATAACGAACTCATCAATTATGGACCTGATCTGGGTTGTCCTCTCTTTTATGTTTTTATCTATCAATAAAATCGTCACGGCTTAAAAATAATTTATGGAGATTTATTTCTAAATGTTTATTGTTTGACTTTATTTTAGAGAACATGTGGCATTCAATGTCACACTGCATATATATTTATTTTATTTATTAAAAAAGCTTTTAAAACGGTAGTGTTTTTAAGCCTAACATGGCGGTGTTTAAAGATTTTCGCCATTTGGAAGCAAAACACCATGCGAAAGCCGACCCATCCCTATGCAAATTTCATTTGAAAATCATAATGGGCTGAAACCGGCCAAATCCTAAGGCTGGTGAGTTTTAAAATCGGTCATCTCCATATCTGTGAGATTGCAATTCTTCTAAATCCGATTAAAAAAACACACTAGTTGATTAGGTCAGCGTTATCGTGTTTTGCTGGTGATTGCTCTTTCTTGGTGCACTCAAAGTTTCTAATAATTGAGTTTCGTTTTCTCTTGGATACTTGTGAAGTTTGTAGAAGTATTTTCTAGCCTATAAGGGAAGAAGAAATATGACACTACGATGTGGAAAAGGAAAAAAGTCAAAATTCAAAGGTGATGTAGAATCAGTTTGTAATAAGATAAAATCAATTCATAACATAATAGCATCTGAGTTAGCATATTATGATTAATTAATTAAATGTTATCAATTTAATAAAATACCTAGTATGATTCAGCTGATTATAGCGGTGTGTTTGCGCAAGTTTGTTTACAGTTGCATTTTCCACTGTATTCAAGAATATCTCGTGATTAATAAATCTGATTCCATTTGTGATACATTTTATTATTTTCTAGAATGATTTTTTGTTGCGGTTATAAGTAATTTTTTAACAGATTTTTCCAATTTTTATCAGTCTTTTTTTTTTTTTTTTTTTTTTTTTTTTTTGCACGTAACAGAAATTAGTTATTTATAAATAAAATTTAATTTAACAACACATTTTGTGTATTTGAAACCCTCAGGATTAAATATTCACAATACATTTAGCTAAAATTAAAGTCTGGTTTGTTGCAAAACATGACAATTCCAAAATAAGTTGCAAAAGGGGACAAATCCGAAATAAAAGTTTGAATAATCTTTTCCCATCACATGCCTCTGCCACTTTATTTCAAATTTTCAATTATACTTTCCTAACGATTATAAGTTCAAAAAGTTCCGTTTCTATCTGGCTTTGTCTAACAGTAACAAAAAATCAGGTTTTTCTATAAATTACTTATTTACTTATTTATTTTTGGAGACAGCTGATTTTGGAGGTAGCACGTTCACAAACACAAGGATAAGACCTTAAATACAACGGGTAAACATTTTTGCTCTCTCATTTTAGCATATTTATTGTACATTTATATCCTAATCGTATTAACACGTACTTTTTGTATGCAAAATTGCATGCTTCTGATATAATGTAATATGAAAGGTATTCCTTATTCATTTACAGAATTACTCTAAAGAATCCAAATATATTAGAGATGTAGTTGCAAATTAATTTAAATGCATTTCATGTTACGTTATATGTTATTCTTATTGTGCTAATATAATGTATTTTATAATGTTATAAAGGCAGTTTGAAAAAAGTTATTAAATCTCAATAGCGAAGCCTCACTGATGTTTCCACAATTAAATATTGATAATCTACTTATTTATTTAGTAAATATTAAAAACATATTTTTATGATATTTTTAGTTAAAATCTCTCCATAAATTTCAAAGTATAACTTTATGTTTGTTAATAAGTCACATTTCTTTTTTTTCTTTTCTTTTTTAATTAAAAAAGGAGAATATTTTAATACAATTGAAAGTATGTTATAGAAAACATTTCTTTTTAGTACATGTGCATGGTCAAAAGTCGATATAAATAACCGTATTTTGAACTAAGTGAGAAACAATACAAAGGATTTTAACATTACAGGGGTTAATGCAAAAAATATGTTAGCTATGACTTAGATTTAAACTGTATTAACATTATACAGTATCTATAAAAAGTATAAACATTACAGGAGTTAATATAAAAAATATGTTAGCTATGATTTAGATTTAAACTGTATTAAAAAATATCTAGATGGCAGTATCTATAAAAAATATCTATAAGGCAGTTCTTTTTGAAAATCTTTCATTTAACACCCAATTTAATACAGTTCAGAAACATTTGAAGTAATTTTCAAACATTTCTCTCGAAGCAATTACATATAATGTGTGTTAGAAAATACCGCTATTAAAATACAAATGACACATAAAATTTCCCGCTTAACTCTATGTTTAACGAAGAGATTTTGTCTAAATACTTAAAATTATAAAACTTTACACATTAGTGTATTTAGTAAGATGGAAATGCCATAGTGTATTTTAATTTTAATTTTTATTTTTTTCATTACTTAAAGACAGACATTCATTTTTATTGAAAGTTAGCAATAAAATATTATAATAACTAATTATTTAAAATGAATTGAATAATTTTCAGTCATAAAAATATGATACAATTATTTCGAACATGCAATGCAAAAAATTCCAAAATTGAATAATTTCTAGAAATTTACAAAATGAACTTTTAGTTCCATTTTAACCTAAATAAAATTTTCTGGAATACACAGACAACCAAAAATTGTAGTACTATAAAATTACAAAAAATATAGGAATAAAGCTGATTTGATATGCGATTCAAAAACAAAATCCAAGATAAATCTATCTATTAGAAGAACAGTTTCGCATCAACGTAGATTTCCATCAATCAATGAAAAAATAAAATAAAATTACAAATTTAACTTAAATTACAAATCTTCACTGTTGAATGTTGTTAAAATTTTTACAATTTATAATTAAAAACTCTTTTTATTGAAATTTAATTTACAGCCGGTACTTAATTGAACGACTTATTTGATATTTAATCGATACTTAGTCGATAAGAAGTCGATCTTAAATTTAAAAAATAATAATAATTTTTATTAAAACAACTTATAAAAAAATAATAATAATAATAAAACGAATATTATTCTACTTTTAAAATTTTAAGTCTCATATTTACATTACAAATACTGTAGAAATGTATTAAATTCCTAAATATTTAATATTTTTAAAATATTAAATGATTGAGCGTACATCTTTGCAAAAAACAAACGAAAAAACTTATGTGTTAATAATGTTTTCATTAACGCTATTTGTCTTTAATATTAACTCTGTCACTTGCTTCAGTTGTAATTAATGAAATGAGAAATTCAAATTCGGTTTAAGTTTAAAAATACTTCCATATTTGGAAAGGTGCCAAATGAAAGCGATTCCTTAATTACTTTGAAGAAAATCTTCCCCCAAATTAAGACATTAATGCAACTTTGAAAGCTTCTCTGAATGGTTAAAACTTTTAGATAAAAAATTTTCTCAAGTTTTTTTGTAGACATAAATGACTTTTTTATGTTTTAGATTTGATTATATATCTATCTTCTATAACTCATAAGAAAACAAAATCATACGAATTGCACAATACGAAAAAAAAAAAAACTTCCCATCCATATTTACCAGTTAAGATTATGAATATTCAATTAATTTTTTTCCCTATTATAACATTAAAAAATAAATTCTTTAAACTTACGGAAAAAAGAAAGCTCACAAAGTCTTCTTTTTTTCTTCAGATTCAGATTGAAAGCGAAGTATAGAGTATACCGAATTCTGTATTCTTATATAATCTTCTTATAATCTATATATAACTATAAAGCCGATTGTTAGTTTGCCTGAATTTTTAGCTCGCTATACAAATCTACACCATTCAACCGACAGCAAGGAAAATGGCACACCTGTTAATCAAGAAAAAATCTAGCTAATGTTGTATTTTTTAGTCCAGTCGGATAATTGGATCAAAAGGTATTAAATAAAAACTTCATCTTAACATTAAAATGATGAAAAAGAAAGAAAGATTTGTTTCAGAAATAAGGAAATAAAATACATGTTAATTTTCTTTTTCCAGAAATAAAATAAATCTATATATTAATAGGCAAGCATGAAATTGGGGTACACTTATAACATATTAATTGTGGGAGAAGTGTATTGAAAGTGGTATCGTTCTAAAGGCATGATTAGCCAGGTTTACAAGATACAAAAAATATTTTCTAAAGATCTTGAGAAGATATTTAAAAATACTTTTATTTTTTATGCACTTTTTTTCACTTTATACCCGTAATAGTTTGTATTTAAAATTCCTTTCATCTCAATCGTCTACGTTCCTATAGCAACGGATCGAAATTCTATACCATTGAATTAGAGAAAAAAAAAATATTGTTACGCTACGAATATTTTTTTTTTATTGGGAATTCCCATGTGGATAAATATTTTCATAGAGGTATTTGGCATAAGCTTAAATTTTTTATTTGATGAAGTAGTACTTCTCCTTCCTAGAAAAAACAAAATTTTTCGTTTTTATTGTATATCTTATGTGGTTCTTTTATATTCTTACCTTAGTTGTAAATAATTAGAATTTGAACTTTATTGAGATTTTTTTTTTTTTTTTTTTCATGAAACTGCTTTAGTATCGGGCCCCTTTGACAAAATTTGAAATTTGACACTGAAGTAGCTCGGAGGTTTCTCGCAAAAATCTTTAGCTACGCAATTCAGATAGTCATTTCAATTCATCGCAAAAATGGCCAATAATATTTAAAGTCCCAATGGGGTTTCCCTACTAAAGCTGTGCCTTTTTATATATATATATATATTTTCTATTAAAAACTGTGGAAAATGTTTCATGAATTTTTCTTTCCATTTTACAGCTTTGTTAACTTCATTCATTGATTTCAAAATTCTATAAACACTTTTTCAAACTAAATAACGTAAGGTGAACCTGCTAGTATCATAAAATTGCTGCTTTGTGATAGAATATACTAAATATTTATTACGTAATATGCTAAATATTTAGTAATGTTAAAAAAAAAAAAAAAAAAAAAAATCACGACACAACTGGGAATGCAATTTGTACAGTTTTCACTTAAACTCAAATTACATCTATGCGTTAAATTTGAATCTCTGTTTCCTTGTAAGTCAATCCATAAAGCTTAATTAACACATTTCTATAGGTTTTTATTTGTTGCTTGTTTGTTTTTTCGTGTGTGTGTATAAATATAAGTAATATTTATTAATATCATTTTCTTTTCTTTTACATAAAGGTATTAAAATATACTTCTGGTAGACAAATGTTATTTTTTTTTCTACTTCCTGTATAGTGTACCTATACCAGTAGCATTATGTAAGGTATTTTCAGTCAGAAACATGCTTAATGAATGCGTATGTATCAATTTTGGCATATATTATCTTAGTGCATGTATTAGGTTTAAGGATTTATTAAAAAGAGAGTAAAAAATCACGAAAATGAGACCGCATGAGACGAGCAAGAAGGTGAATATATTTAACGCATTTCAACTTTCGAGAAACTTCTTAAAAGTATAACATAAATTAAAATGGATCTCCAGTAGTTTTGATAAGTGAATCTTAATAAAATTTGGTGGATCTGAAAATTAATCAATAAAAATAACTCTATAATTTTTGTCTTTTATTTACAGAAACTGGAAAATATATCATAATTTCGTTATATTTAAAGCAATATAAAGTCAATGGAAAAAGATTAAAATAACTAATTCTTTTAGACTGCAACGAACTCGAAAAAATTCTGATTGGACTAAAAGTTCTGCCCCCGAAGATGATTGACAAATGGTGCCAAATTAATAGTCGTCGGCATGTGTTTTCACGGAAGCTCGTGTAAAGGCGGGCTAAGATCTCTTAAAAACACCCATACGGAAAACATCCTGCGACCATAAAGTAGTTGATCGTTTTTAACCAGTGCAAACTACAACTGAAATGCTTTGTAAGGCTCTTTACTAAAACCGTTTTTGTTACATTGGCGAATTTTAATAAGACATAGTCTGCAATAAAGGTAATAAACATCATATAATGAACGGCCTAATAGTATTTGTGAAATTTTAAACGAAAAAATGTTACAACGACCCTCTATCAGGCGAAAAAAAAATACATAGGCTTAATTATATCATTGAATGCCTAATCATATCATTAGAACCTACAGTTGCCAGATGCGTATTTAGAATTCCAGTTCATATATGCATGTTATTTTGGAATTAAATTTAATCAGTAGGTTCCAGTCTATTAATTTTTGATGTGCATAAAAAGACCGTTGAGCAACATCCAAAAACAAAATCATCGGGAAATTTATGGTGTTTGTTTAATTGTTATAATAATATTAATTATTATTATTATTTTCATTTTCAAGAATTCCTTTGTTTAGGCAGAGAAATAAAACTCGCTCAAATATATAAAATTGCCATTGTATTTTATATTCAATAATATATCAACTATGAAAATACTTTTACAAATATTGAAGTGTAAGGCAGATTATTCATACCAACTACGTAAAAAGCACCATAACCGGGAATTGAAGCAGGGATGTCCGTTTAATGCGCGGATGCTTGGCCACTGAGCTACCCTGGCTGATAACCAACTCGTCATTTCTCACATAAATTGAAGTTGTGCTACGAAAAATGCGGGAAATTCTGAGCTGGTTAACAGCCAAGTTAGCTCAGTGGCGGAGCATCCACGCGTTAACCCTTTCTCTACTGCATTATAAAACATACAAAAATTGTGTTTGAAACATATATTTTTAGTTAATAAAGAGCATTACTTAAAGATATATACGTTAAAAATTGTGCATATCACCTCATCATAGTAATTAATGAGAATTTTGTGAGGTCGTACTTTAGTGTACCACTGGTACATAGAAGTCGAAAAAAGTATTTTGACATGAAAAAAGTGTAATGAAATATTTACTTTTTATGTTTCTCATATTTTTTCTAAAATTAGTGGGATATTCTTGAAAATTTATAGGAATTAATTATAAGACACATGATGATTGTGAAAAATATCACGCAAAACCAGTAAGTGCACTTCATAAAACCCTTTATGGACAAAAATGGCTGTATGTATCGTCTGATGCATTACAGTGAGATTAAAGGGAAGTACATCTGTTACTTTCTTATAAATATCTTTGACATTTCTTCTATAAATTCGGTTTTGTACTCTTTTTAAAGTAATGGTACTTTAAAGTTCCGTCAGTAGATAAAGGGTTAAGTGGAGAGCCCGGGTTTCATTACCGGTTCTGGTATTTTTCACATTGTTGGTATAAATAATCAGCCTTACACTCCAATCTTTTTAAACGAATTTTCATGGTTGATGAATATAATTTCTAATTAGAAATTTCGTGGTCCAAAAATAGTCTCACCAGTTATATCTGCGTTTGCAGCCACGATAACCTTGCCAACGGATTTTATGTGAGAAATGCCGGGCTGATTATCAGCAAGGGAGAGACCGGATTCAATTCCTGGCACTGGTATTTTTCACATACTTGGTATAATTAATCAGCCTTACACTTCAATCTTTCTAAATAAACGAAAGTATCATTAGTGGAAACTAATTTGTAAGTAAATCTATGCAATTGTGTGTGAAAAATAATATTTTTCAGTATTTTTCATATATTTGTTTTTAACATAAAATGTCGATCTCTATATTATGGGAATTGCACTTATTAAAATTATTGATTTTTATTAAATTATATAAGCTAAAAAATCTATCAGTTATATATATATATATATATATATATATATATATATATATTATATATATATATATATATATATATATATATATATATATATATATATATATATATATATATATATACAACTATTTTGAAGAACATGATTAATTTAAGTGAATAAAAATTAAACTATCATAATAGCATGATAATGGTATAATGTTAATAACGATGAAATGATTATAATAATAATAATATATTCCATTATTCATGTCCCTGATATAATAATAATAAATATAGTAATAGTAGCTACTAAAAATACAAATAAAGACGATCCTTTCGAAAATCATTGGTAGAACTGTATTTCTTGTATCAACATCATCTTTAGATAAGGTCATCTTTCATTAAGGGGATGGTAGACACTGAAAATCGTTAAAAATCTTTCTTTGTAAATTTAGTTTTAGAATTATGAGCGATTCCATATATCTCCATCGAAATTTTTCAATATTAAATATGTTAAAATTCCTTAGAAACTCTTAAAAAAAAAAAAAAAAATCAAATTCAAAGTTTTACTTTCTTAAAGTTTTTAAAATTTTATATGCTAATGAGTTTTTAAATTTTCCTCTTGATTTTACATTCATATAGTTTATAAAAATATTTTAAACGTATTTGTACATTAATTTGGGAATTGACTGATAAGTAACGATTTTTTATTTATTTATTTTTAATAATTTTTTGTCTTTATGTTAAAAATTTGCATGATTTTTTGCTTATCAAACACAAAAATATTTTTTAAAAAATAAACTTATGAACCAATGTAAAAATTAATGCACAACTTTGTTTAGAACATATTGATACACTATAGTAATATAAAATAGAGGGGAAAATTTAAAAACTCAATCGCATGGAACATTTTCATATTTTTCAATAAAATTAAAATTTTGAATTTTATATATTTTTTATTTGAATAATTTTCGATAAATTTTAATTTATTTAATATTAATATACATTCCAATGCACATTATATGTAAGCTTTCGTTATTCTAAAACAGTCATTTCAAAAACAGATTTTCAACACCCACAACCCCCTTAAAGTAATCATATACAATCTAACAATAATAACTCCATGTAAAGTTCATTTGAAACATTTTCACATACACTGATTTTGAACGACGCATGTATAGTTCAAAATTTATACACAACATTTCGTAATTATGTGACCTTATTCCAGATATGGTTATTACGGTAAAATTATACTATGAATACTTGGGTTACTTATTCAGTTATATATTTAAATCAAGTTGATTAAATATGTGCAATGCATACTTGGTTATATTATGATTACGATTAAATAAACTAGAGTAGAGTTACCTGTGCGTAAGGATTAAAGATGCATTTAATTAAAATTTCTGAAAGTATTTCCTGCTAAATCTTATTCACGTAGCTAATCAGTTATTATTTTAACAAACCATTTGAAGTACTTCGCAAATTATATACATGGAATAGGTTATATTTAATAAATAACTAGTTTCTGAAACTTTCACTATAAAATAACACTTAAGGGAAGGAAAGGTAAGGTATATTTGTATGATTTGTTAGTATAGATTCTTATTATTTATGTCTAAGTAGTAAAACAAATATAATTTTAAAATATATTTGTATTTAATTCATATGTTAGTACTCCGTTTTTTATCTCCTTTAATATTTAATAGAAAAAAAGTATTTTATTCGCAAAAACTTTTTTGCTTTTATATTTTCGATATATTTCTAACATCTGAAAAGTGAACACCATTTGACAATTTTATAAGACACATCTCTATGCGTTTGTGTATTTGTGGGACTAAACTTTCTGGCAGCTCGAGCTCAAGACCATAGTGTTAGAATTTCAAATAAAATTGTATGTAGTTGCATCTTAACATAAACTATTGTATATCAATTTCTGTAAAAATCGCCCAAAATGTGCCGTTGTCATCACGATTTGCCATTGTTTTTAATATGGCTGCATTGACTAAAATTTCTTATAAATGTCCAAAATGAGGATCATTATAAATGTAAAAAGAATTATTTATAATGACAATTGTAAACATGGAAGGATTATTTGTACTTGCAGTAGAATTTTTGCTCTATCCCTCGTCTGGGGTGAGTCTGCCCGAAGGTTTTCTAATGAGTATTTTTCAAAATTACATGTCAATTTTAGGACACAAAATTGAATTTATTTTCAAATTTCCTGTTATACTTTTCTGGAATGAAAATTCTGTGCATTCATCATGGAAAACAATTTCAAATTATATTTTAGACTGCGTTATTTTACGAATGAAAACATAGAAGAAAGTTTGTTGATGGCTAAAACATACTAGTTTAAATCTGTATGTGTATTATGAATAAAAGTTTAACAAACATTAAAAACTACAAAGAAATGTATCCACTATTCTCTCAAAAGCTAACCGTCTCAAACATGTTTCTTTTTTAGATATTTGTTATTTCGTATGTTAGCTATGAATATGATTTAATAGTAAATATATATCAATTTATATCGATATATATATATAGATAAATAGTTAGATAGATAAATAGATACAGTTTTCTGAATAAATCAAAGGTCTCGCAAAATAAATCTAAATATTGCAATTAGCGTACACTTTTTTTTTTTTTCTCATAACATACATTCATATTAAAAAACATAATGTCAAAATGGGAATTAATAGCATATTTATATACTTTTGAAGATAATAACTATCGAAGTCCCTACATTTATCTCCTTTTGCTCGATCAATATAAGGCTATTTTATAATATTTCTCGCCCATAATGTACATGTAATTCTCAAAAAACATACATGATAAATATATAAGACGTCAATATATTTTTAATATATCTGTACATTAATTTGTAGACTGATTGATAAGTATTATTTTTTAAAATATTTTCATTTTTGAATATTAAAAATTTGCATGAAATTTCATTATCCAAACACATTTTTTTTTTTTTTTTTTTTTTTTTTTTTTTTTATAAACTTATCAGTCAATGTACAAATCAATCCGCAAATGTAGTTAATATTGATATACATTTCAATGCGTACGTAAGCAATCACGTATGTAAGCTTTCGTTACTCAAAAACAGTAATTTCAAAGATCGATTTTTCAACGATTTTTAACATCCACCACCACCCTAAAATTATTATATATGATTTGAATCATAATAACTCTTTGTAAAGTTCATTTAAAACATTTTCACATGTACTGATGTTGAACGATGCATGTATAATTCAAAATTTATACTCATTTCGTAATTAGGAAGCCGTATTCCAGATATGGTTATTACGGTAAAGTTATGCTATGAATACTTGAGTTACTTATTTAAATTAAGTTGATTTAATATGTGCAATACATACGTGGTTATATTATGATTACGATTAAATAAACTAGAGTAGATTTAGCTGTGCGTAATGAGACAAGAGGCATTTAATTAAAATTGCTGAAAATATACTTCATGCTAAATTTTATGCACATGGCTAATCAGTTATTATTTTTAAAAATCAATTGAAGTATTTCGCAAATTACATATATGGAATAGATTAGTTTTAATAAATAATTAGTTTCTGGAAAGTTCACTATAAAATAACGTGTCATTCAATTGGAGTAAAAGTGAGGTATATATCTATGATTTGTTAACATCGATTTTTATTACTTTTTTCTGAGCAATGAAATAAAATACAATTTAAAAATATATTTACATTTGATTCAAATATCAGTCCTCATTTTTTATCCCCTTTAATATTTAATATAAAAAAATATTTGATTCGTAAAAACTTTTGCTTTTGAGTTTTCGAAGTAATTTCACGTTTTTAAATATGCAGATAACTATTTGTTGATTTTATATAACGTTTGTCTGTGTATTTATGTAATTGTACAACAAAACTTTCTGGCAGCTCTAGATCAGAACCGTAGGCTAAGAATTTCATATAAATTTACATGTAGTCGTAACTTAACTTAAATTGGTGCCTATCAACTTCTGTAAAAATAGCTCAACAAGTACCGATGTCATTCCTCGTTATTTTTGATATGGCTATATAGAGGAAAATTTCGTATAAATGTGCATAATGTGAATTAATATAAAACTTAAAATAATCCTGAGATGGTAAGTGCAAACAAGGAAAGACTATTTGTACTTTCACTAGAATTATTGCTCTCCCCCGTCTTTGAGATGAGCCTCACGGATGCTGTATGTTTTAAATTAGTATATTCAAAATTACATTCATCATTAGGACGTAAAATTGACTTTAAATTCCTATTTAGTGTTATACTTTCTGGAATGAAAATTGTGCCATTCATCATGGAAAGGAATTTTAAATCTTAATTTAGACTGTGTGAATTTATGAAAAATAGTATAGAAGAAAGTTTTGTGGTGGCTAAAATATACTAGTTTAAGTTTGTATGTGCAGTATAAATAAAGGTTTAAGTAACGTTGAAAACTACAAATAAATGTTTGCACTACTCTTTGAAAACCTAAACATCTCAAGTATTTTTGTTTTATATATTTTAAATCTCATATGTTAGCTATGTGTATGCTTTAATAGTAAATATATATGTGTATGTATGTATTTATGTATATATGTAGAATATATACATTATTTTCTGACAGTTTTCAAAATAAAAGGTAAACCTAGCGAAATAGTTCGGAATGTCGCAGTTAGCGAACGGTATATATATATTTTTTTTCTGTTAATTTACACTCATATTTAAAAAACACTAAAATGTGGCAAAAATATTTACAAACATTTAATAATAATTATCTATAGAATTTTAACATCCCTACCCTTATCTCATTTTTTTTTTATCCATATAAAGTTTGTTTCATAATACTTATCGTCTAACATATATTCATGTAATTCTCGTAAAACATACATACTGATAAGAAATAGTTGTACATTCCTTTTCACTAATCATTAAACAATAGCATACAAATAGAAACATTCTGTATCATTCTCTGTTATTTCTTTCTCACTTTCAAACATTTATTAAAATACCTATTCTATTCAGACATATTCAGCTGACATTCTACCCCATAAAACATTTTTTTTCATGCTAAAAACACATGTCATACTATTACTTCTGATACATGTTCCCTGCAAAACGTGTTGCATTGAATTCTGACATATTTTAGGAAAGTAACTCTAATTTTATGATTGAGTCACGATAATTCATTATTATTTTTTTGTTATTATGTTAATATTGAGTAAATGCATCATTTTCAGATCATAAGTAGAAAATATTTATAACGAAATATACACCAGTTTACTGTATTTAATATTTCAAAGACTAAATTATAGATTTACTCATAGTTTTAATTTAATAAAAAAAAAAACGTAAACGGAATTTTTTCTAACGTTACTTGTGTTGTTCTGGTTTTCAAAAAGCCATCATCACTATTACCGCAATGTTAGTTACGACATGTCCATTAAGAATAAAAATCTCAATTTGAAGTAGTTACTCTTTTTGCAATTAACATGTATTATTAAGATGACTAAAAAAATGTATTTTTTTTTAGAGAAACATGTATTCATGGACTTTGTAATTAATCTATAGGAAAAAACAAATAAATTCCGATAATGTTATAGGTAATCATTCAATTCAGAGAAACTTTGATACAAACAACTATAAGTTACATAAAGATTGTTGTATAGTTTTTATTAGTGTATATAGTGTATATGTCGTTGCTCGTCTACAGAGGCAAACAAAATTAGGTGTATAGATGGTTTTTTTATAATTCATTTTTAAAAGGTCCACTTTAATTCCATTCAACATAATGGATCTAATACATGTTATAATAATGTATAAAAAAATTATGTATAAAACTTTAGGGATATAATTAATTATTCGTTTTCAGGGCTACACAAAATAATTCTGATGCGTGATGTAAATAATTAATTGAAGTCAATAATGGTAAAATTATTTATGAGTTAAATGGAATTAATTGGTCATAGAATTATAGATTTTTATTATATAAAATTCCTTGCAACAAGGACACAATAAATAATTCATTATATATGTAATTATATGTGTGTATTTATTATTACCTTAAATAATATGGAAAATATCAAAGTTATCTGTTCAATAATGTGTAATGAAAGTCGGATGTCTGGCTTATGAACTGCCTATTAACGATTATAAGTAATTTTACGATGATAAATTAAATAATAATAAATTCTTGTAAATTTCATTTCTATTGAATACCTTATGTGTAAATAAAAATATTTACACAGAAGTTTCTTGTAATTATACAAGCATAATGGTGTTCTGTTTACTAAAATAATATGTTCTATTGAATTTTATTTCGAACACTTCTGAGATTTAATTCTAAATTGATTTGTTTAAATTAATTTGATTAAATTTGTTTAATTCATGTGCAGTTACAGTTGCATCGTGATTAAGCGTACTTTACTTGAGCTGTATTAGGATAAAATAGGAATGCACATATTACTTTTAAAAGTATATCATGCTAAATTTAATAAACATGGTTAATAAATTATTTTCAACATTTTTCATACAATGTTTTTCGAAATATCCTACATAGAAAAACTTGAATTTGATAATCAATTATTTTTTGGATGTGCTTTGACGCTATCTGTTAAATTTTATCTGTTAAATAATAAACATTATATGATGTCTTAATGGAATATTTAAAAAATAATAATTAACTTAATTTTCATCAGAATAATAAATTCGAATCTTCAGACGTATAGAAAAAAAGGTACGAAAACGGCTTCTATTTATATATTTCATTCTGCTGGTTTGTATGCTTACTGGCAATTTTTGTATTGAATGCCTCTACAAATAATACTGAACACAACATACGGATTCGAAACATAAATAACCAATTTTAATTTTTTTAAATAAAATAAAGACTTTAAAAATAAATTACACATTTTTATAGAGTGATCCAATTATGGTTTATCTACATGCAAAATCAATCCATATCGTAATAATAATAATAATAATAATAGTAATAATAATAATAAATGATTTTTTTTTTTTTTTTTACTTTATTTAAAAGTATAGTCATAAACTTTTACTTAAAAAAAAAAAAAAAAAAAAAAAAAAAACTAATTGTCTTCTTTTCTTTCATTCAGAATGTTGTAACCTTTTTTTCCTTTTCTAATGTACTCGAAATGTACTTTACTCTAAATGGTCCACCCCCATAAAATGTATGATGAATTATCTTCATTAGGGTTGTACTTACTTCGAAGATGAACTGACAAATTCACTGTATTCAACACTTTGATGAGCCATATGATTTTAATCCAGTTTATCTTAGCACACCTATAGGCACATAAGCAAAGGCTTTAAACATGTAGCATATATCTTCTTTAATTGGAGGCTAATTATATATAAAATAATATTTCGTAACTATCACAATATTTTATATCATTCGGTATAACAGATCCACTTACTGTTTAACATACACAAAAATTTAATCACAGCTTCTTACACTAAAGATTTTACATATAGAGTTTGATTAAGTTTAATCAACAGATGCTGAGATAAAACCATGTGGAAAATCACAGAAGAGTAATAGCAGCAACACTTGGCCAATTATATACACCCAAATAAAGTTAGCATTCATTTTCATAATTGTTATCTCACATATTAAGTTTGGTGCATGTTGTTGTGATATTTAATCTCAGACATTCTTTTATTAACTTTCATTTTTCTTGTTCCGAACTTTCTTTTTTGTTTTTTACTTCCCGCCAAAAGATTGTTCGGTGCACCTGCCGTATCACGTGACGATGTGTCGCGTCTCTCTACAAGTACATTGTAATTCTTTTTTTTTAATCATGTAATTTTCGTTATTCGGAACTGACGTTCCATTTTCTTATTCTATTTAATCATAATTTTTTCCTTTTGTCTAAGATGAATAAATTAAAGTAAAAAACATCTAGGCTTTCTTTCATTACCTAGCAACGAGTGAATTATCCTAAATATAATAGATCTACATATTATGTAAGAATTTCTCACTCTAATCAAGATTAATTATAGGAAAAGTAGTTGCTGGTCTTTAATACAGAAGTCATATTAAGGAGATTTTTTCTTCACCAATGGAATTTGCAATTACCTGTGAAAACCCAGGTAAGCCAAACTTTATATAATTATATCACTGTTATTTTAGCAAAGAATTATTAGTAAGAAATATTTGTTATAAATATATTTAAATAACTAATTTGAGGAAACTCCGAACTCATGCACATATTCAAAAAGTATTTTTCTATTAGATTATGATTCTGATATTTTGAATTGAAAATTTAGATTTATTCTTGACAAAAGTTCAAAAGTTTTTTTTTTCATTGCACATTGGAAGAGATTGCTACATTTAAATAATAAAATAAATAAGAAATGAAAATGTAAGCGAAAATATTTGTTTTTGTTTCTTCAAAACCGAAGTGACACTAAATCGAAAGTATTGAAAAGTGCTTATTTTCATGAAAACTATTTAATTTTATTTTCTTCTTCAAGTACTATTTATCCTAACTGTGTTGATTTAAAATATTAAATGAATATTTACGAATTGAACAAATATTAACAAAACTATTACAAAAATTTTGTTTAAGTATGTCAGCAACAAAAGATATACAAATTGAACCGCTGAACTCTACAAATTATAATGTGTGGAAGTTTCGTATTGAGATGTACTTGCAAAAAGAGGATCTTTTTACAGTCATTACTGACGATCCTCCCAACCCAATAACCGATCAGTGGCGTTCAAAAAATAGAAAAGCGAGAGCTTTAATTAATTTACTTATTGATAACGAACAAATCGTGTATGTTATGAATCTAGATACAGCACGAGAGTGCTGGAATGCTCTGCGCCAAGTCCACGAAAGATCATCCCTTACGAGTAAGCTTTTCTTACTTAGGAAACTTTATTCCATAAAATTAATGGAAGGTGGTGATGTAAACCAACATATAGCTGATATATATAAAACACGCGACAGACTCACTGCTATAGGTGAAGTCATAGATGAATCGCACCTAGCTGCATTAATGCTATGCTCACTCCCTCCTTCGTATGACGTTCTCATAACAAGTCTCGAATCGAAAGACGAAGCGCAATTGACACCTGAGTATATACGAAACAAATTAGCTGATGAATATGCCAAAAGGCTTGAAAACAAAACTTATCAAAATTCAGCGTTAAAAGTCCAATACCATAACAAATCGGAGAAATTCTGCAAATACTGTAAGAAAAGTAATCATAATATAGAAGAATGTTATAAGTTAAAAAACAAAAATAATTCTGCTGTTAAAAGTCACAGTAAAAATTTCAACAAAAAACCCAACTTCAGATCCAACATATGCTCTCAGAACAATGAGAAGCCAGATAGCGCTCAAATTGCAGAGGGGAGCAATAAACCAAAAGCTGATAAATTGTATTCTTTTTATGTTGGAGATAAAACTGTAAATTGGGTGGTTGATTCAGGGTCGTCTTCACATATCTGCAATGATAAACTAAAATTTCGCGATCTTAAAAATAACGTTTCTAACGTCACTATCGCGAACGGCACGCAGCTAAAATCTTTGGGTTCCGGTACTGTGGATTTGTATACCGTAAATTCGGAAAACACACAGAACAAAATAACACTTAAAAATGTTCTTTATGTCCCTGAAATAGAAACTAATTTAATTTCTATAAAAAGAGCAACAGAGAATGGCTGTATCGCTGTATTTGATGATAAAACCTGTAAAATTGTAAATCAGGGAAATACATGCATTGAGGGATATGTGAAAAATAACTTATATGAATGTCAATTAAATTATTCTGAAAACAAACACACAGCGAACATTGTAATACAAACTTGTGATAACGAAAATTGCATAAACAAGTGGCATGTGAAACTTGGCCACAGAAATACTAACCACATTAAAGATTTAGTTAACAAGGACATGGCTGTGGGTATAAAATTAAATGATTGCAAACATAATACTGAATGTAAAACATGCATAATGTCAAAATTAACTGATTCACCTTACCCCAAAGCTGCACAATTTAGAGCCTCCGTACCACTCGAACTGGTCCACACAGACTTATGTGGCCCTATGAAAACCCCCACTGTAGGTGGAAAATATTACTTTCTTACATTTATAGACGACTACAGTCGTTATACTATTATATATTTGCTAAGAAATAAGTTTGAGGTATTTTCTAAGTTAAAGGAATATGTGGCTATGACCGCAAACAAATTTGGCCGAAAAGTGCAAGCAATTCGCTCCGATAACGGGGGTGAATACACTAGTATGGAAGTGAATGAATTTTTGAATAAAGAAGGAATTGAGCATCAGTTTACCGTTCCTTACTCTAGTGCTCAGAACGGCGTGGCAGAACGTAAAAATCGTACGCTGACCGAAATGGCTCGCTGTCTGCTTAAAGACAGTAATTTACCGAATTCCTTTTGGGGGGAAGCCGTAAATACTGCAAATTACATACAAAATAGGCTCCCGACCTCCTCATGCGACTCAACTCCTTACGAAAAATGGACCGGCCGTAAACCCGATTTATCAAATATAAAAACATTCGGATGTCGCGCATATGCATATGTACATAAAATACATAGGGGAAAACTGGATAGCACCGCTCAAGAAGGAATTTTTGTGGGATATGATAATCGTAGCAAAGGCTACAGAATTTGCACAAATAATAAAAATGTAATAATTAGCAGAACAGTAAAATTTTTGGAGGATGAAAATAGAGAATCCCACAATAATGAAACATCACAAATTAAGAATGAAAATTCAAATGATGAAATTCCGGTGTCCAAATTACCAATATTAGATACTGATATAAATATAGATATAGCGGGCGATAACGATAGTCCGGATGACACGCAAACTCTGCCGCGACGATCACAACGATTAAATAAAGGTGTTCCGCCCGACAGATTTGCATTTGCAGTAAATGACAAAAGAATTGATGAGCCTAAGTGTTTTGATGATATATTAAAAATTCAAAACCCAGCTGAAAAAGAAAATTGGCTGAATGCCACACTCGACGAAATGAATTCACTCAGACAAAACAATACTTGGGAACTTGTTGACGCTCAACCAGGGACCAAAGTAGTAGGGTGTAAGTGGGCGTTCAAGGCCAAATACAATAGCCAAGGACAAGTCGAGAAATATAAAGCCAGGCTTGTTGCCAAGGGTTTTTCTCAAAAATACGGGGTGGACTATGACGAAACTTTTGCACCAGTTGCATCGCATACCACTCTAAGAAGTTTCTTGACCATGTCACTATATAAAAATTTGAATCTAAGGCATGTAGATATAAAAACTGCTTTCCTACATGGAAATTTGCAAGAAGATGTATACATGCATCAACCCGAGGGTTATGTTATCCAGGGCGAAGAAAATAAAATATGTAAGTTAAAGAAAGCGATATATGGCTTGAAACAAGCCGCTAGAGCGTGGAATTTGAAAATTAATGAAACATTGTGTAAATTAGGATTTAAACAAAGTCAACATGACAAGTGTTTATATATACGTAACAAAGATAACACAGAAACTTACATTCTTGTGTATGTTGATGATCTACTTGTAGCTGGTAAAAATCACGATATTGACATACTAATTAATCAACTTAGGGAAGAATATCCATTAACCGACCTTGGGGAAGCCAAATATTACCTCGGCATAAATATAGAAAGACCTTGTAAAGGGGTAATTACGCTTGATCAAAATAATAAAATACGAGACATTGTAACCAAATTTGGGCTAGATAACGCACGGCCCTCTGACACACCAATGGAACCAGGGTATATAAAATTAACTGATAATGACAATCTCTTACCAAACAACACAATGTACAGACAGGCTATAGGCGCGTTACTTTACATTTCTACAGTATCGCGACCTGATATAAGTGTTGCCGTTGGCATCTTAAGCCGTAGAAACGAAAATCCTAGAGCGAAAGACTGGGAGGCAGTTAAAAGGGTTATTAGATATTTGAAAAATACCCAAGATATTAAATTAAAACTTTGTAACTCTGGTGAACCTGTTCTTAGAGCATATTCGGATTCGGATTGGGCCAATGATCCAAGTGATAGAAAGTCTATATCTGGAAATTTATTTAAGATAGAAAAAAATCCAATATTTTGGACTTCGAAGAAACAGTCCTGTGTGTCCATGTCTTCAGCAGAGGCTGAGTACGTCGCAGCTGCGAGTGCTGCACTTGAAATACAGTGGCTCAACAAACTACTGGATGATTTAAATTTGCCGCAAGAATGTCCTATAGTGTTGTACCAGGACAACCAATCTACCATCAAGATTGCTGAAAATGAAAAATTCCAGTCCAAAACAAAACACTTACAGCTGAGATATCATCTTCTGCGAAACTTAATACAAGAAGGCCTAATAAAGCTTCAATACAAACCTACCAAAGAAATGAGCGCCGATGCCCTCACAAAAGCTCTACCAAAAACTGATTTTAATAGACATAGAAATGCATTAATGAACAATTGAAAAATTTCTGAGCTTAAGAGGGGGTGTTGTGATATTTAATCTCAGACATTCTTTTATTAACTTTCATTTTTCTTGTTCCGAACTTTCTTTTTTGTTTTTTACTTCCCGCCAAAAGATTGTTCGGTGCACCTGCCGTATCACGTGACGATGTGTCGCGTCTCTCTACAAGTACATTGTAATTCTTTTTTTTTAATCATGTAATTTTCGTTATTCGGAACTGACGTTCCATTTTCTTATTCTATTTAATCATAATTTTTTCCCTTTGTCTAAGATGAATAAATTAAAGTAAAAAACATCTAGGCTTTCTTTCATTACCTAGCAACGAGTGAATTATCCTAAATATAATAGATCTACATATTATGTAAGAATTTCTCACTCTAATCAAGATTAATTATAGGAAAAGTAGTTGCTGGTCTTTAATACAGAAGTCATATTAAGGAGATTTTTTCTTCACCAATGGAATTTGCAATTACCTGTGAAAACCCAGGTAAGCCAAACTTTATTTAATTATATCACTGTTATTTTAGCAAAGAATTATTAGTAAGAAATATTTGTTATAAATATATTTAAATAACTAATTTGAGGAAACTCCGAACTCATGCACATATTCAGAAAGTATTTTTCTATTACATGTATATACCATAAAAATTGATATTTATTCTTCCTACTCACGGGAAAAATTGCTGCACAGAAGCACCACCTCTTGGCTGATATAAATCTAAATTTAACCAAAAAAATGTTTTTTAATTGTCCTCTTATATACCGAGTTTTGCACTGTTATATGCTATAGAATATGAAATATAATCCTGCCGTTCACGAAAGAAAATGCTGCACATCAGCGCCACCTATCAACCGATACACACTCAAATTTAATCTGTATAATATTTCTAAATGACCTTCTTACACACAAAGTTTTTCCGGATTATACACAGTAGCCTCTGATATTTAAACTCCCGATAAATTAAAGAAATCGAGGTACACCAGCGTTACCTTTTGAAAAATTTGCACCAAAAGTTGATAGTCACTGATTTATGTTAGGGTGCAACAACATATAAATTTTTATGAACATGTATGCTGTAGTTTCTGAAATACAAATGCCACAAAATTTTCGTCTCTTGCACACAGAGACTGATGGAAAGGGAGAAGGAGAAGCATACACACATATGGAGATGCACACACATTCTAAAAATGATTAAATCCCTTTTTGGATCTCTCAAAAGTTGTAAATTCGTCGATAAACGGAAGTCAAAAATTGTTACGAATCCAATACTTACTTCTATTCAATAGAAAAGAAAGTAATAATTATTTTTTATTTGTGTTTTTAAATGTCTTGTGTGAAAATCGATTGAAAAAAAAAGTATATCTATATTTTCCTATACAAATTAATTCAGTAAAAAGGATTTAACACGTTCGTTGCCCAGGGTAATCGGCTGAGTTTCTCGCGGGGCTCAAATCCGACCACCGGAACACCAGAACATAAAAGTACTAATAAGCGTGAAATAGCTGGTATGCAACTCGAGTAACGTTTTTGATTTAACCTTCGGTTCATTACAAAGTATTTATTTCCGAAATGGGGAGAGCGATAAGCTCTTAGGCTAGAGAACTGCATGGGATCTCACTGCATTTATCCCAGATCCCTCATTTAATCAATCAGTATACTTTTTTTGAAACGCACCTCAGTGAATTTTTTATCCTCAAAATGATCATTGCATGGCACAAAAGTATAATTGAAAGTAACGAGAGTAGTGATAATGAAGTAGCGAGCTTTAGAAGAAAAGTGATAAATTGTATTTCATAGTGTAATGTGATATGTTATCCTAAATATAAATTAATAAAATAAGTCTGTTATAGTGTCTAAACTTTTAGTATTTTTATGTTGCATATTCTATATTTATTTTTCAGTGCTTATTCCATTGAATTTCTTTTAAAAATCCAACTGAAAAACCTATTAACTTGAACATGAAGAGTATCAAGCATATTTGAGTGACGGGACCTTCACGGAAGCATACCCATCACCCAGATATGGGTGACGCAGCGACGAACGGGTTGATAAAATTTTTAATTTGTTAAAATTATGTTACATCATGAATACAGGTGATTTTTATTCTGTAGAAGCAGTATAACCCTAAATATATATAAAAAAAGTCAATTTCATTCTCTATATGACATCTTAATAAAATGTTTTACTTTTTCTTGTTGTTGAAAAGGAAAAAATCGATAACTTTATTTTAAACTATCGCAGATCAATTGTTCAACAATTCGTTTTAAAGATATTAACGAGCTTTTTTGAAAGATACTCATAATGAAAATTTGGCCCCTTCCAGGGGGATGGGGGAGCTGATGCCAAAAAATTTTTCGGCTTCAAAAATCTTTGCTCGATAATATGGGGAGAAAGGTCTAAATAAATTATTATAGCTATCGTCGTCTTTTCTAATTCTGAAAATTTTTCCTATGGTTAGACATGTGTGCTTTTTGTCGTTCCCGTCGTTTCTAGTGGTAACTATTTCGATGGCTTCTCTTATTAACGCATATGAGTGGTTATTGAAAGGGTAATTTTATATTTTATAGATTTAAGTAAATCCGTAAGTAAAACATCATTGTTTTTATTCAAATTTTGGTTAAATTTGTGTCTTATGCACGACCTAAGAATTGTAAAAATATTTAAAGATTTTTAAAGATTTATGGAAAAAGTGTTAATGGGAAGCATTTGTATGGTATTAGAATAAAAAATAATAATATTCGTATCTAAAAAAAAAAAAAATACATTTGACGATATTTTATCTTTTTTTTTTTTTTTCGCACTTTCAAGGGCATGTGCGAAGTAAAGACATAGGGCAGAACTGTGTATTATGGACCCCCTAAGCAAGAATGCTCATAAAACTAAAACTAAAATTATTAAATTAAAAAGATTTAATTTGTTGGCTGCCCATTACAAAAGTATAGTTGCATAGTTCAATCTTGGTAAAGTACTCTGGGAACTATTAATAATTTTAGGAAATTATTATTTTATTTATGAGTCGGTGGTCCATATTACACACACGTTCGTGTAATATGGACCAAGCGGTCCATAGTCGAACTTCCCGTTCCCCAACAGTTGACACACTTGGAATTGTGAAACGAACTGTCCAGCATGTTCTCTCACACACTTGTGCATTTCTTGGGGATAGTAGAAATGGACGAAGAAAAAATAGTTAATGGACGTAAAAAATAGGAGGTCCAAAGGTTATATCCATTGGGTAGTGTGCGAAAGAAGTGATAATTTGATTACCCCTGCTTCCCTGGCCTATTCTATAGCCTCAAGATTTTTAGTATGGGACATATGTACGCCAAGAATTAACAAAATCTCTCTGTTTTTATTATCGACCACTGGTCCATATTACACAACACTGCATGGCTCATATTACACGCGTAAACAGAGCAACGTGGTTTCCCAGTGGCGGATTAAAGGGGGGGCTAGGGGGCTGAAGCCCCCCCCCCAAAAAAAAAAAACACTGACATTTACTATTGAATATTGCAATTGTAAAATTTTTATTGGTCTAGAATAACACTTTAAAAAATCTTAGCCCCCCCCCCCAAAAAAAAAGTCAAGTTCTGGATCCGCCACTGTGGTTTCCAATCAAAAATTACTATGCAAATTGATGCCAATGAAACGCATTTCTAAATTGTTCATAAAATAAGTGCATTTGCTACTATTAACGCGAAAATTATGTTACAATTACCTAACAACAGAAAGTTATACTTCCATTTTAACATGCCTGTTACATCAATGATCATATAAACCGAAAACTCAATTTCATAAACGTCCAAATACAGGTATGCATGCACAAGTCACTCCATGGTTTGTGTAACAATAATATTCACTAAAGGCAATGGGATGATTTCACCATGTAGTGCTGAACATACAAATTTCCTCATGGTCCGTGTTACACAATGGTCCATAATATACAGTTCTCCCCTAAATATTTATTTTATTATTTTTTCCAAATTGAGGATGTCAAAATATAACTTTTTTTCTCTCTCTATTATAAGTCGTTTATCTAAGTTATCCATTTTTCGGTCCACCCTAATAAGTACCTAATATTACATTTAATTTAAATAATTGACATTGTCTTGAAAGATTTTCAAATATAATTGTTTTTTGCTAAACATTAGCTAGTTAATATTTTTTCTCTAAATCGTATAACAATACTTTCTAAAAAATTAATTTAATATATTAATACCATATATATTAATTAAAGTGTTTTAAAACTAAACCTAGTTTTTTAAGCTTTAAATACAGACTCTTGGTTGTTGTTCGTAAAATCAATGCATGTCTTCTACTTTTCGTAATTAATACATCTGGGTTTTAATGAAGCAGGGGATGAAAATTGTAATAGCACGTCTTTAGGTGATCATCCTTTGGGACCACCCATACAGAATAATTCTGAATCGCACATAATCCATAAAAGCCCACTGCATCAATCTAGTAAGGCGTATCATTTTGTTAAATTTTTGTAATACCATTTATACCTAATTTAAAAAATGTATTATTTCAGTAAAATAACGTGTGTATCTCCTTCTACATAAATAGTTTCTAAACTATACTCTAGCGGGGCTTTAAGAGTATTGTATTTAAACATGTTCTTTTTGATGTTCAAATTATTTGATTTAGAAAAAGAAATGTAAAATATAAAATATAAAATAAAAATAAAATTAATAAGTTGTTAAACTGAATTTTATAATATCTCTGGTGCTTTTAGAATTAAACACATGCATATTAAAAAACATAAAATAAAAGCTTGTCTGTTTAGATCCCACCTACATTTTACAAGAAAATAAAATTTAAAAGAATTTATTTAAAGGATATTATTATTATTATCTTATTATTATTATTATTATTTATTATTTATTATTATTTATTTTACATGCAATAAGGAAACATCAAAATAAATATTAATAGAATATTCGCATGTTTTCTTTCTTTTTTTCCTTTTTTTTTTTTTTTTTTTTTTTTTTAAGTGTCACAGTAGAAGATTTGACGATAAATTTCAATTTGTAAGAAGTAATATGTTAAAATTATGAAAAGTAAATTTTACAAGGTTCGACAAAGAATAATATATTTTTTAATATTATATAAAAAAGAAGCAGGCATCTATCAGTTACTTTATAGAATAAGGAATTGCGCAAAGGAAAAATTAATTTACGAAGATTGACAAAATTGAAATCGGATTGCTGAAACAAAAGAATGTTGAACACTGAAAAAATTTGAAAGCGTACAGGCTCAAAAATGAGTAAAACGGTGTCAAATATAAGTATGTCATATACTTAAAATAGCAAATATGTTCAAATTTAAAAATCTCATGTAATTATTATTGGAATATTAATAACATGTTCAAAGACTGGCATCGATCATCGTAAATTCCAATTTCCCAAACATAGATTGTCATTGATTTCGTCAAACCATTATGAAACCGCCACGAAATATTGTGCTGTAAATTTGAAGGAATAAAGTTGTGTTTGAACATTTTCTGTTTAAATTTGCATACATTCTATTAAAAAACTTCTTCTATTTCAACATATTTATATATATTATGACGTGAATAGATATTAATTTGAAGACATGCGATATTTCATAAAAGAAACAAGCATGTTTTCCCTTTTGAAACAAAATTACTCGTTTCGAAATGAGCATGTTCATTTACTCATTTTTGAGCACTTCATTTTTAACATTGAACATTGAAGAAGGGAAAGAAATAAATGGTACAAAACTGAATAAGAGAGGAAATAACAAATAAAACATGAACAAATGTTAACATACAAGGGTCTCAAACGAGTAAAGTTTACCTGGAGTTGAAGATATCTCAAAAATTATTAAACACGGTAAAACCATACAAATTAGAGCAATAAATTATAGAAATTTCATAACTACAGCTAAAGTAAAATACAATACGTCAAAAGTATCATTCAGCAAGGCTTTAGCCGCATTTATTTAACAATAATATATTATATCATATTCTGTTAAAAACGTATGTCCCTGCCATTGACAGCTGACGACAGCTAAAGAACACTGTTATGGAAAAACTAATATAGTTATTGAAAGTATGAAGTTAAATTGCAAAATCGTTTATACCACACCCATACAAAGACCATGTAAATTCAAAGAAGATTCTTTCACACCAACAAATAAATCAGAAATTAAAAAGTGTTTGTTTGTAAATGTGATTGTCATGGTTCCCAACAACAAATGTTTAGCAAAAATTTTAAAGATTTTTTGTTCTAACATATTTTTTAAGTTCGTTAGTACCATTGTTATAGTGAAATACGTAAATGGACAACAGAAATTTTAGTTGCCGAAGCCTGTATTTTCCCCTTCATAAGGACAACGACCAGTAGATTGATGACTGATATGAACTTTACTGTAAATAAAAAAAATATTTTATATATTCTTCGAAAAATTATATATATATATATATATATTGTAAAATTTTGTGTCACTGAATTTGCTATAATGTCCATGAAATGATTTAAATCAATCTTGATAGATTTTTCCAGTCCACAACTGTGCTGTATATTGCAAGCTTTAAAAAATTCTCATTAGTTTACTCTCCGCATCATATTAAAAATAGCATTGCAATATAAAAATTAGTAATCTGTGCCTACCACAAAACTTTCTTCTGCATATTTCTATATAATATCACAACTTACCAGTTAACATGCACAAAAATATTCAACATAGTTTTTCGAAAAGAAAAAAAAAATGGGAGAAAGAAAGAAAGGATAAATAAAATAAAAATAAAATAAAAGGAGATTACAGATGCATTTTGGTGCAAATTTAACTAACAGATATTTAGATATAAATTTTTGATAGAATGGAGTAGAAGGCTGATTTTTACCAACTATGTGAAAAATACCAGAGCCGGGAATCGAACCCCGGGCCTTCCGCTTAACGCGCGGATGCTCTAACCACTGAGCTACCCTGACTGATAACCAGCTCGGCACTTCTCACGTAATTTACGTTGGCAAGGGCACCGAGTCTCCATTAAAGCAGCTATATCAAGTGACAAATTTGAACATGGCATAAATCCAAACGGCCACGAAATTTCAATTCAGAAATTTAATTCATCAATCTAGAAATTATTTTTTGATAGAATGGAGTAGAAGGCTGATTTTTACCAACTATGTGAAAAATCAGCCTTCTACTCCATTCTATCAAAAATTAATTTCTAGATTGATGAATTAAATTTCTGAATATTTAGATATACTTATATGTAAAACTGATGTACGTAAGCATGAACAACGACATGGTGTACACTGAAATTAAGTCAGAATTATTTTTCGTAATGATCATGACGCATATCAACCTTGGTGCGTACATACACTTTAGAAACTGGTACATATCTTTCCCGAAAGTAGGAAATATTAAACCATTTTATCTCCGCTTACTGGCCGATGTGCACCCAAATTTGATCAGCATAGTTTTTCATTACATCCCCCTCACATATTAAGTTTTTCCGATTATATGATATGGAAGGTAAGATCGGAGAATTCGCCGTATATCAGAGAATTCGCAGCATATCAACACACTCTGTTGGCCGATGTATTTTAAGAGCTCATAGTTGCAGATTTATATCATTGCGAAACTAAATATGAATTTGTATAACTTCTTTGCACTATTTCTTGTCCTAGAGCTGTCACAATATAAATTTTTGTGAAAAACACAGACAAAAAAGCAGACTCTTTCTTTCAATGCTCAAAACGCATTAAAGAATAAAGAAAAGAAAAATTACATAAAAAAAATTCAAATACTTAGTGATCTACTATATAAATACAAACGTACAAAGTTAGAAAGTTCAAATCAGTACTATTATCCAGCAAATATTAAAAAAAATCTTCCTAAATGCCAAAGAAATTTATATAGGCATACTTTTATCCGAACTAAACATAATACCTTTCGTAAAAAATATATCACAAAACGACTTTAAAAGGTAATTTCTAGAAAATATTTGAAAAGGGAGGATCAAGCAGGTATATGATTTATTTAAAAAAAGTGGTTGAATTTAGAATTAACATATCTGAAACGTTTCTTTTATTTAACCAAATTTAAAAGATTTCGTCGCAAACACTTTGTGTTTATCTTCCGTTTTGTCTTTTGTTTTTATAAACATGTATGTTTTTAATTTACCTTATTTTTATAGCACTGTATTTGTACAGTGAACGTATATGCACATATTTTTAAAGTTATATTAAAATCAGTGTGACATAAAAATCGAAAATTTTTAGTATTATAATTGAAATAAAACAATACGCAAACAATTATAAAAAGTTTTGGTCAAAACGTCCATTTTCACGTTTATAGGTAAAAATTTTTATATTTTGAAAAAATAAATATTAATAATTAGAACAGGTAACTATTAACCTAAAATTAAGAAATGTCTATCTTTTAGATTCATTTACATATTTATGAAAAAAAAGTAACAAGACTGGTTTGGCGTCAAAATGAGCGTTTCCTTTCATATATATATATATATATATGTTACGAAACCGATCTTTCATAAGCTTTATGAACTGGCAATTTTTTTCGAAAACTGTGATTTTTTAATTGTTCATTTCTTTTTTCTTTATTGGCAACAGCCTTTTTTTTGTTTTCCTTTTGTGTAAATTCAGTGTTGATTTGATATCGAGAAGATAGAACGCAAAAATGGCGATGATTGTACGATAATGATTGTAACATTGATAATTAGCCTATATTTAATTTTGTAATTATGTATATAAGTTTATTAAATTATCGTGTTTCTTAAGAGTCATGAAGTAATTTTAAAGTCAACATAATTCGTCAAGAAAATCAATAAGAAAAACAAAATAAACTGCCCTGATAGAAGCATTTAAGTAAGAAGTTTCTTACCTATTATTTTCTTTGATGCTAAATTTTATCTGGGTCCCGAACAGACGAGCAGTTGTTTTGCTTTTTTAATTGGTACTGAAATAAAGACGTTTAGATTAAAAGCGATAGCAAATTAAAAGAAATTGAATCTAAAGTATATTACGTAAGGTAAATAGAATTTCAGTATAAAGAAAGAATAAATAATGATCATTTTTATATAAACGGATAATTAATTTTATGTGATTTGTTTCTGTTGATAGTTTTATTTACTGCAATGAAATAATTTTAACTGTACAATTGAATGTAATAAAGGGTACCGAGTATATTTTTAATGAAATTAACATAATTTATAGAACTTGCTACTCTTTTTTACATATTTTGGATGCAGTAATTAAAGCTAAACGCCCTATGGTTAGAACACAGACGGCAAGGTTATTTAAAAAAATTGAAGCGAAACTACTTGAAAATAATTAAGATTACCTTGAAGAATTAAGATTACCTGAAGATTACCTTGAAGAATTTCTTTCCGAATTAGTTCTTAAAGAAAAGTAATTAAATAATTTAGATTCTCAGATATTTTCGAATATTACTAATGAAAATGAAGTAGAATCTGAGATACTAAAATGTGACGAATTTAACACGGGCTTTATCATAAATAAATCACAAGTTATAAAAGCTCTTTCTAAGTTGGAAAAACCGCTTATTCCTATTTTAATACAACATAATCAGATAGAAGAGAGTGCTATAGTTCGCCTGTTCGAATCTCCTTACGTGAATTTCCCTCGCTTTACTAAAGAAAAATTCAATGGCGATCCGTCTGATTGGCAGAGATTTTATGAACAATTTCATTTAGCTATAAATAAAAAATTCCGCAATTTCTAATTTCGATAAATTTAATTACCTTCGCAGTTATTTGGGAGTTGTGGTCCGACGCGATAAAATATTTTAGCTTCACGAATAATAAATATCAGGCTGCAATAGAAACTTAAAAAAAAAGATTTGAAAAAAAAAAAAACAGTAATTATTAATTTTCATTTAAATGAGCTTCTGAATTTAACTCCTGTTAAAAAATCAAATTATATAATTGCTCTTAGGAAATTGTTATATACTTGTCAGATTAAGATTAGAAATTTAGATGCGTTAGAAATAAAATCTGATAATTATGGTTCACTAATCTGTCCAACATTGATAAAATTATAACCTTAGGATATTGTTTTGGAAATTGTAAAACAATGCGATTTAGATGAAAATTGGGATGTTTCAAGGGTTCTTAATATTTTGAAAAATGAAATAACATACAGGGAGAAAGATCAGTTTTTGAAAAAGGATACTCACGAAAGAGTTCTTCAACAAATTTTTCCTTCTAAAGTGCGAAAAACGAAAAGCTTCTGTGTTATAAAAGTTTTTATAAATATCCAACTGCTTCTAATATTTAAATGATACAGGTAAAAATTCTGATTTGTGTTTTGCTTGTAATGATAAAAACCACGTTTTAACTAAATGTAAGATTTTTTTTCTAGTTATTCATTACAGTCGAACAAAGGTTTTTTTAATGAAATATGGATTTTGTTTTACATGTTTAAAACGGCGGCATACCACGAAATTTCGTAGAAGTCAGGTAGAATACGGATTGAGTAATATCAGACGTTTAAAAATTATGTGTTCTAAATCTAAACGAGATAGCCAAGTTGAGGATACGAAACCAGTTTCTAAGGAAAGCAAGGTTACTAGTGATGAAATGTCGGGAAATAGAACACACATGAAAGATGTCTTGTTGCAAACTGACTGTTAAATTAAGGAATTGTAAGAAATAAGTACCTTCTAGGGTAATTTTTGATACACGATTAATGCGTAGTTACGCAACTAAAGAAATAATTTCTAAAATGGGTTCCGATTTATTAGGATAAGAGAAAATGACACACAGCCTTTTCGGAGGCGTTGAAGAAACCAGATCACATAACCGTTATAGAGTACATATAAGTTCTCCGTCTGGAGCTTATTTATGTAATTTTGAGGCCTATGACCAGGAAATAATCTGTTTTAATATTCCTAAAATTAGAAATGGCCCATGGGCAAGGGAAGCTGAACAGTATGGGCGAACGTTTTAGTTGTTGAAAGTTTTAATAAAACTCTTGACAGAAATAACTATTGCAAATATTTATGGAAAACTTTTATCGGTAATTATAAAATGTTATCTAGTGGGTTAGTTGCTGTAGAAACTCTTCTGGGATGGACCTTAATCGGTACAATTACTGAAATTAATTGTAATTGCGATAGCTCTATGCTTGTGGTCTCTTTATTTGCTAGAATCAAAAATGAAAAAATCAAATCAGTGACTTATGGGAGTTAGATCTTTTGAGCATAAAGGTTCCCGTAGAAAAAAAACAAAAATAGAAACAGATGGTATGAATAAAGAAAAATCTAGATTTATTTAATTCAACAGTTAAACGGGATTTGAACGGAAGACACATTGTTTCTCTCTTCAATGGTTTAACGATCATCCTCAATATCCTCAAATCGCAAATTAGCATAAAAAATATTATTATCAATGTACGAACATTGCCATGAGATAACTAACAAACTGAAGCTCTTATTTTTGGAAATAACTGTGTTTCCAGTGTAGACAGTACCAAGGAATTGTGAGAATTCATCAAGACAGATTTTGGCATCAGCTCAGTTTGATCTTCGAGGTTAGTAGTATACACAAAATGATGAAAACTTACTAGACGAAGATTTTCTTAATGATATGAATATAGAACGTAAAGAAAATTCCGATATAGCAGTTTTGGAGCTGATTTGGAATAAGAAAGATGACACGATAAGATTGATGAATTCATGTAATGATAAAGAAGAACCTAAATCAATTACAAAGAGATCAGTTCTTTCTGTGATTAATAAAATATTTCATCACATCGGTTATACGAGTCCAGCCACTTTGATGCCAAAACTGATTCTGCAAAAATGTTGGAAAGAAAAATTTAATTGGGATACTCCGTTGACAGAAGATATCATAAAATCCTTTAGAAAAGGGAAGAACAGCTAAAAATATTAAGAAATAAAGGTCCCTCGCAGAATTTCAGAATTCGACCTAAGCGACATTCTTCCTGATGATAGAAGTTATATACTCAGAAAAAAGAAAAAACAGTTGGAGCGGCTCTTGATGTTTCCTCTCAATAATTTGTTCTTCACGAAAATTGTTCCTAATACCAACATATGCTAAAAGTTATAGCTTGGATTCTTATATTTTTTGAAAATGCAAAGAAGTCAAAAGAAAACAGCTTATTATCTAACTTAACAGTCGAATAACTTAATAAAGTGAACTATGCAGTGCTAAAATATGCACAAAAGAAATGTTTTTCTAATCAATCTAAGAACAAATTTAACTTTCCGGCATTTATTGACGAGAATGAATTAATTAGAGTCCGTATCAAATTTTCAATGAGAAAAGACTCACGTAATTTCAGATATCCAGTTCTCTTACCAGCAGATCACAATAAAAACCAGAATAATTTAAGAAAAGCACAAAAACTGGATTGTGCAGGAGCTCAAATTCTCAGGTCAAGTTTAAGCGAAGAATTTTGGATAATTAGATGCAGAAGAGCAATTAGGAAAATTCTGAAAGGTGCATGCAGTGCAAAAGAATCTCCTCAAAAGCAGAAGCAGTTCTGAGTGCTCCACTTCCAGAAGACAGAGTAAGAGCTCTTAGTGTATTCGAAATTGTTGTTATCGACCTATCTGGTCTCTTGTTTTTAAAAGATGGGTAGAAATGCTGGATAGTTTTGTATACTTGTGCCATTTACCGATGTGTACATTTAGAATTAGTAACATCCCTATCAACTGAAAACTTCCTTCAAACGTTAAGATGTTTTATAGCGAGAAGAGGCCGACTACACACTGTATACAGTGACAATGGAAGAAACCTAGTTGCAGCTAACTAAGAATTAAGTTCTATATATTGGAAACAAATAGAAGATTACGCAGCTTTGATTGTGGCTGATCGGGACAAAACTTCCATTGGAATACATGTAGTACTTTTAACATGTTTTTTCTACGTCTACCATTGTTATATATATTCAAAGAATATATATATAGACATACATATAGACACATATATATATATATATGAGGAGCAAACATTCAAACCGTGTTTTCTCCAAAAATAAAAAAAAATGAGTTAGTGATTTTTCTGTGAACTCAACATTAAATAGCACAAAATTATACTATTATTTTAACCTTCATAGGGTGTTCGGGTCTTTTTTGACCCAAATCGAATTTATTTCGCAGATATTTCCAACATTTTTGGGAATTTTTAAAAAATACTTTGTTACTTTGATTTTAAGGCTGCAGTGAATACGCACATACTTTTTTTTTATTTTTCAACTGGTAGTTTTTTCGTAGTAAAAATAGTAACACATAAGTTGTTCGGGTCTTTTTTGACCCGAATGGACTGTTTACGGTAAAGCAATGATAGCGCTATACCTTTCAATAAATTATTCAATTATTATTGCTGTGAGAATGTATTTGTCTCCTCGCTCTTATCTAGTACGTATTTTTCGTTATCCATAGCCACAATAGATGGCGCTACTAGATAGATACTACATCAGTAACTGTAAGTTTCAGAGAGCGGCATTTTTTCCCGCACTTTCTTTTCTGCTTCCGTATAGTACGTTGTTCTTTTCATAGTTCATTTTGTTGCGCATTTTGTTAGACACACAGTGAAGTCTATGATATGGCCAATCGTGGACTTACTAAAGAAGAAATAGATGAGTTATGGCTTGCGATGTCAGACGAAGAAGAAGTTGTTTCAGAAATTGAAGATCATGTTTCGGAAAGCGAAGAGACATCCGATAACGACACAGATGAAGAATCTGATCAGTCGATAATTCAGACGGAAACTTTAGTTAGCAAAGATGGTAAAATTGAGTGGAAATCTGAACCACAAGCTTTAGGTGGTAGGCGTAAAGCAGAAAATATTTTGAATATGACTCCAGGTCCTACGAAGTATGCTACGTCTAGAATTCAAGATGAATACTCTGCATTTATGTTGTTTTTCCCACCATCAATAGTTAATATTATACTAAAAAATAGTAACATAGAAGGAAAAAATTTATTTGGTGACCGATGGAAGAATTTAAATAACTCTGACTTGGAAGCCTTTATTGGCTTGTTGCTGCTGTCTGGTGTATATAAATCTCGTAATGAGTCCACAGAGAGTCTGTGGGATGCCACAACGGGACGGAGTATATTCAGGGCTACTATGTCCTTAGAAAAATTCAAACTGATATCGAAGGTTCTTCGATTTGATGATAAACAGACCCGACAAAGAAGGGAAACTGACAAATTCGCAGCCATAAGAGAGCTTTGGGACAAGTGGGTGGAAATATTGCCAATGTTGTATAATCCCGAGATGTACGTTACTGTGGATGAGCAGCTAGTTGCTTTCCGTGGAAAGTGCCCATTTCGTCAGTACATGCCCAGCAAACCAGCCAAGTACGGCATAAAATTTTGGTTACTTTGCGATAACGCTACCAGTTATGTTTGGAATATACAACCGTACCTTGGAAAGAATCCTGGTTCTGCATCAGAAAAAAACCAAGGTCTCAGGGTTGTTAACGATCTTGTTCAAGGCTTGAAAGGTCACAATGTAACTTGTGATAACTTTTTCACGTCTTATGACCTTGGACAGCTTCTTCTGAAAAAAAAACTGACAATGATTGGAACAATCAGAAAAAATAAGACAACAATTCCTCCTCAGTTGCTTCTAAAAAAGGCTCCAATGTACTCCTCAAAATTTGCGTTCACGAAGGACATGACTCTAGTATCGTACGTCTCGAAGAGAGGCAAGTGCGTAGTCCTTCAAAGCACTCTTCATCATGACAAGAAGCTTGCTGACACAGATACAAATTAACCTGAAATCATTCTGGATTATAACAGCACAAAAGGAGGAGTAGATACGTTAGATAAACTAGTATCTAACTATTCTTGTCGGAGGAAGACCAACAGGTGGCCCATCATTGTTTTTTCCAATATCTTAGATATTTCTGCATATAATGCATTCGTACTCTTCATAAAAGTCAATCCAACATGGAAGATGAATTCATTTCACAAAAGGAGGCTCTTCATTGAAAAGCTCGGCATGACTTTGGTTACTCAACAAATCGAAAAACGAAAACATCTGCCCAGAGCAAGAGCTGCCCGAGAATTAGCGATGAGTATTCAAAATTCAGAACGGACTGAACTCGCTCCTGAACTATCAGGAAGTTTATCAACTACCAATAAAAGGGGAAGATGCCACTTGTGCACACGGACTGATAACAAAAGTTCTGTAAAATGTTTCAAATGTGAACATTTCACTTGTAAGAAACATTTCATTCAAGTGTGCAACAATTGTGTATAAAAGGTAATCTCTTTTCTATATTGTTCTATTTTTTCAGTATTTCCTACACATAATTTTCTAGTATATTCCTGTTATACAAATTGAGAAATGTGTAGATTAAAAGATAAATAAATAATTTCATATCCATATTTAGAATTTTTTTTTTCAAATATTATGATGCAAATTCAACTTTTCAAAAAAGCAGTTATTTGTCCCCTAAAGGGTTAAGCTATATAAAAATACAGAAAAGGGTAAAAAAATGATAATTACATAAAAAAAATGTATTTCCATTTTTATAATAGAAAATTTTCAAAAATTCTGTGGAAAATTTAACATTTCAAAAAAGAAATTCCTTGAACTGAAAAGGGTTAAATTATCATTTGATCTACCATTTTCTATAATTTTGTATAACTACTTAATTATCTACATTACCAATATTCATAACGTGTGCCTAGAATTCGAAAAAATTGAAAATTATAATATGGGTCTTTTTTGACCCGAACACCTTAGGTGTATGCTACATTGGAACACCGTATGAAGGTTAAACCAAAATAATTTTTATCACATTATAAATGCTCTTAGAAAGTTAGGGTTTCAATCAAACAGTGTTTCCTCCAGAGCCTGTTTTCAGTCAAACTGTGATTTCTCCAGCCAACCAGTCAGTACTGCTCTTTCTGGTCGCGTGACTCGTACATGTACCAGCTTTTATGTTTGTTTTTTCGTTAGTTCTATCTTGTTTTCTTCATTTTAGAGGAGTGTACTTTATTATTATTATTATTTTTTTATTTATTTATTTTATTTATTTATTTATTTATTTTTTAATGGAAGAATTAATAGATGGTGTATTAGTGAGTACTTCTAATTATGGAACTAGAAAAAGACAGAGAATTGGTGGGGAAAAAAAGAAGCGAAAAAGAAACGATATTCAGCACCTTTAGATAACAACATTTATGCTCCATGCAAACATTCTATTAATACTTTTTCATGCACTGATGTTAGACCTAATGACGTTAAGAAGTTTCGGGATAGACTTTACGAAATTCCGGACAAACAGCGACAAGATTCTATTATAGCCTCATTGGTTGTTACAAAAAATGTAACTCGACGTAGACCTAATAACCCAACCCAAAATAAATCGCAATCATCTCGCTTACAGCATGCATTTTCGCTTCTTATTTTATTACTAGTAGCAGTGGTAGGAGAATTCCTGTGTGTAAAAACAATTTCATGGCTATAACTAAAATAGGTCGTACAATGCTAGCCGATATTGTTACTAAGGTACATGCTGATGAACCTATTGAGGAAAAGAGAGGAGGTGATAGAAAAAGCCACTTAAGCATTAAAAAAAAAACAAGGTAAGAGAATTCATCTCAAACTTAAAGGCATCAGAATGACGTAGACACACTTTTACAATTACTGTATGGTGAAGAGTGAAAAAATCAGCCTGATTTTAAATGGTATAAAGATATCATTACTAATAACTTTCATGTAGAATATGAAGAAACAGAGGAAGCAGGAAATTGCTTAATTGAAGATATTGGTTTAAAAATTTAAATTTCAAATTGGCTTAAAAATTTTAGTTCTTCCTTACAAGTTGCATGATGATTTTTCAAGCGTAAATATTTAATTTAATTTTATAATTACATAACAAAATCTGTTCTGTTAATTACTTTATTACATTAAGAATGTTATTTCATCAATATTCGAGCTACATACTTTTTTATTAAAAAAATGTTTTGTCCACATTGGAAACATTCAAAACATGTTTTCTCCTCTGTGTTTCGGTCAAAACATGCTTTCTCCACATTGGAAACATTCAAAACATGTTTTCTCCTCTGTGTTTCGGTCAAAAAATGCTTTCTCCAAATTTCAAATGCATTTTTCTAATTAACTCTAAGTTTATTAGGTAAAGTAGGCCTACAGATCTTCCTAGTAACCAATAATACAACTAAACAAATGATAATTAGGGTCTAAGAAGGGTTATTTTTTAATTTATTAGTTTTTTGTGTTTTCTGAAAAATTGCATTCGAAGGAGAAAACACGGTTTGAATGTTTGCTCCTCATATATAGACATAAGGAAAAGAAAAATTTGGGAAAGACAAGAGATATATTATTATTTGCAGATAATAATTAATTTAAAGTATGAAAAATCATTTTTCTTGTTTTTGCTTTAAAGTTAAATATATAAAAATAATTACCAAATAAATTATATAGAGGAATGTTAAACAGAATGAAAAAAATATTGTAATGAAATATTGTAATGAAATTTTCAATTACATAATATTTCTTTCAGGTTAAAACTTATATATATATTTAAAACCTTTATTTTTTATTTTTTACTTTATAAATTTATTTTATGGCCATGAATTTCATTTGGAGAATGAAAAGGAATGAATTTAACACTTAAAAACAAAAACAAAAAATATAATGTTTAATAAATAACATTAATAATAGATTTTAAAACATATAAGAAAATAATACAAAATTTCAGTGGCAAATACCCCCTAAATTTTCCCCTTGCCACATATGTTGATGTTTTAGAATTTTTCAACTCTGTAGTCGTCCCTCTCCCCCCCCCCCCCTAAAAATCTAATTAATAGCCATAGAATTAGCGAAAAGTGATAAAAATAGGGGGCCGTCCCTAAAAAACCGTGGGTGATAAGGCAAAATGGATGTCATATTAGGATTCAAGAGGTCATTTTACATAAGAATTTGCCAAAATAGTGTAGGGGGCAATTTTCATGCCGATCAGTATCATCAATCATGGCGCATGCGTTTAGCAATCATGGCAGAAGAAACAACAATTATTCTAAAAGTTCAAATTATTTTTTTTTTATTTCGATTATCTATGCCCCCGCAATGTTTTAACGACATTAACGAACATTTTATTTCCAATGGCAAGACAAATACAAAAGCAAAATTATTACAAAAAAAAAAAAAATCAATTAGGAATACACAAACACACACACACACACACACACACACAAAATAGGCAAAAAGTAGAAGTGACCGAAGTCATTGCCTTAAAAGTTCTCTGGCACGCCAGTAAAGAGCAGTTTCAGAGTTGCCACGAAGTTAAGCACATCGACGGAGGTGGTGTCTATTCATTGGTTCTGCTGAATTGCAGATGGGACAATCAGGGATTAAAAAGATTACAATGCAATGGAGATGTTCTGCCAAATAATCATGTCCTGTCAAGAGGCGGAACTGGGCCACAGCTTGCCGTCGTGGGCTGCTGGGAATTTTTAAAAGATCTCCAGTTCTCCAACGCTTTAATTTCATTCTGTCACGAATTTGCAGTTTAAAATATCTATCCATTATTTGTTTAATATACAGCTTTATGGAATGGAATGATAGGGCCAGGGATCTCATTTGAAGTAGTCTCGAGTCTCTTTTCACGAGGCTGCCGGCTTGCTTGTTAACAAAAAAAAAAAAAACGCAGTGGCCAGGTATCCAATGAAGTACCACAAGTTTCCTTCTTAAACTCAACTCCCACAAAATTTGCCGACACTGGGAGATTTCTTCTGAGAAGGGCAGACTGACCGAGCTAATTGCCTGAATTGCGGCTTGGGAATCGGAAAATAAGACCACTTTATCAAATTGGTCTTATTTTGACGAACATTGAATGTGAAAAAAAACTACAGATTGTGCTTGAAAATACGCTACAGCATACGTGCTTTATACTTTTTGCAGCACAAGATGCATGACCCTTACTGGGATTTTCTGTAAGAAAGGTACAATGTGTATTGTCCGACTTTAAATATTGCTATTCTGTTTTTAGAGATCTACTGTTGTGTATATATATATTTTAGTTATTCATAAAACAGATTAATTGTACATATGTAAAAATACTCTAATATCTGAAAATGTTTTAGAAACACAAAGAGTAGATATCATTGATCCATTGGCAATATTGTAGAAATGTTTCTTAAAGCCCTTTAGTTTGTTTTCAGACTAGTTTCAAAAACGTCCGACTAGTTTCAAAACCCGTCCGCGATCTCTCTCTCTCTCTCTCTCTCTCTCTCTCTATATATATATATATATATATATATATGTGTGTGTGTGTGTGTGTGTGTGTGTGTGTGTGTGTGTGTGTTTGCAGCATAGCTGAAACATTCTTCGCTGCATTCGTATATATTGGTTTTGTCGTTGTTTCTCTTTTCATTAATCATACTATTAATTTGTATAGTTAGAAAAACAAAGAAACTGCAAATATATTTATTTTTCTCGAGTTCATCAAATCACAGTCTCCTAAACTAGTTGCCTGTCACGTGGCTCGGAAACTTGTCGATAGTTTAAGCGGTAGACAGCGCCACCTGGTACAGAATGCGCGACTTTTTATTCAACTGTCATCAATAATTTTAAGAAGTGATATATATATATATATATATATATAATCGACGTTTCTTCGATTCTATTCGCCTTTTATGTATATCAAATCCAACTTTTAAATTTTTTTTATAGCGGTTGAATAAAAAAGTCGCGCAATCTGTACCAGGTGGCGCAGTCTACCGCTCGAACTGCTGCCAAGTTTCCGAGCCACGCGAGGGGCATCTAGTTTAAAAAGCTATGATAGAATTATATTTTCCTAGGTTTAAAATAAATTGACCAAAACTAATTCATCTGTATAAAAATTACATTAATAAATTATTTTTTTTTAATTATATTAAATCATGATACTTTTAGGTAAACAATTATTCAATATCCTTTCCTCGGAGAAATGAAAAAAAAGGATTCAAGTAAATTGACCCAAAATTAAATCATCTATATAAAATTAAGTTAAGCTTTTTAAATATATAATTATTTTAGACTATTTTACGTTAAAATAACAATTATTATATATATATATTTTCTCTAGAGAAATTTTAAAAAATTAAATGTACACTTCTTTATTAAAATCAGTGAAACAATACTGAATTATTCCTAAAAAAAAAAAAAAAAAAAAAAAAAAAAGAAAGAAAAATATGATTTGTGAAAGATTTTTACATTCAAAAATTAGAGTTTTTTTTTTTTTTTTTTTAAATCTGAAACTAAAGAGTTTTATAAATTTATATTGTTCCAATTTCACAAGCAAATGTAAAATTTTTCGAATTCATTTTATTGAATTGTTTGAGTCAAACAATATACAAAAGAAAGATCTAGATTAATTTAATGAACTTAATTGGAAACTTTCTGTTCAGAATTTAATTAGCAGTTTCAATTCTTATTTGAACTGAACTAGACAAAAGCCATCGTTTGGCAAATATATATTTATCTACGTTAGAATGTATTATATTTAACTAATATTTTTGTAATTAACGCAAAATGAGGTATAATGTATGCATATTTGGTATACAATATTTTATAACTTATATACAAATAAATAACGTATGTTTAAATATAAAGTCATTATCTTTTACTTTTTTTTTTACCCATAAGACAGAGAAAGTATTGTTTTAGGGTCGAATTTTCGAACGTGAGTTTTCGTTATATTTACACGTTTTGAGGTCTCCTGATTCCGAAAATCATGTTTTTAGCGGTTGGTCTCTGTGTGTGTCTGTGTGTGTGTGTCTCTCTCTCTGTGCGTGTTATCAGCATATCTCAATCAAAAAAAGTAGCAGAAATTCCAAACTCGGTATTCTAAATGTGTATCATATAGGGATGCTACATTAAGCTTTTCGTTGAGATGAAACAAATGGTTCGTGTACAGGGACACTCAAGAGTATTCGAATATATTACGTCTATGGAGGAAATTGCAGGTAAGTAAAGTTTAGCATCTGTAGACTGCACTAAACCAAATGAAATGAATATATATTTTTTATATGCATAAAAACATGCCTTATGTAGAATATTGCAGGGAAATGATTCACTCACTATTCATTTACAGGGCTACACAAAAGAACTACATTATCGTGCGACAATAGCTGAAAACTCATGGAAGTGCATTTCAGGTTGTGACATATATTATTACTATAGAATTCTATTTAGGTTCACTGTAGGGTTTGTACAGATTCTTCAATTTATATACAGGGTTGAAAATATTTAAGCGATAACATTCTTTTTTATTGTTAGTAGAAGTGCTTTAGTATAATATTTTACCTTGTCCAGGGAAGCTGCTCAGGAATGCAAATGAATTCTTCATAGACATATGATAAATATTTTATGTTTTTAAGCTAAATATTCATCGTTTGTTTTTTGTGTATTTACACGTTTTGAGGTTTCCTGATTACCAAAGTCAAGTTTTTTTAAAATTTGATCTTTGTCTGTGTCTCTTAGAGTAACTTAAATACGAATAATTTCAGGAGATCCAAAAGTTGTATTTTCAAATTAATATAAATTTGTTGCTGGAAAAAATTGATCTTGATGACTGATGAGTTTCAAGGAATATTGCGTGTGAAAGTTGTCTGAATAATTTTAAGTGAACTTTTAATTTTAATAACATATTTAAATTCTATATAAATGTAGGTGCAATAATGAAACGGGGGGTCGAGGGGCGCTGTAGCTCCCCTTACACAGAACTAATTATAATATAAAACTCTTTCGAAGCCTAATTTGAATTATTTTAACATAAGTTTACAATATTTTAACATAGGTATTACAGGTTAGTGCAACAGTACTTGATATTTTACCTCTTAATTTCCAATCTATATTTATAGTATTAAATTTCAGTATAAGAGAAAGTTGTGTGTGTGACATACCAGATAATTTCCTTTCTTATTGTACGATATTATTAAACTTAGCTGCTAAAACACAGTAAAATACACAGAAAACTGTCATCAATGGCAATAGCAAATTTTATGAAAATTATTTAAAAAGTCGCTACAGTTGTTTTGGATAAACTTACAGCATAGCCTTTCATCAGTCGTAAAAAGTAGAAACGAGAATAACCTTCACGCACATTATTATAAAACAGTTTTTTTTTTTTTTTTTTTTTTTAAATACTTGAACTTTTATGACTCTTTCTAGGAATACCTACAGAACAGCTTTTGTAAAAAATATTTTTAATTTAAAACATTTCAGATAAGCTGCTAACCTAGACTAACTTTACAACACAATGGTTCTCTCTAAAAATGAATAATTATTAAATAAGAGGCTGCGTAATCTCTCCTACCGAAATGGGAGAGTTTGCGCATCTGCTACTTAGGAGAAATTGTACTTTATTATCATTAATTTCCTCACTAGAATACATTACGCAGCTTATTGAAAATGACAAGACAATGAGGACGAGTGATTTTATGTATGTAACTGTACCATGAGATAACTTCGACAAATGACTGGACTAGAAAATTAAATGTGTTATTTTGAGTAGGTGGATGCAAGGAACCTGCAAAATTTACAGCAATAAATACATCGAATAGTGCTTGTGTCAGCACACAAAGAAACATTAAAATTAAAAAGGATAAAGACTAATTTTAAGTTTAACTTGATATCCAGTAATATGATAATATTTCGTAATTTTATATGGACTTGTTTCCTTTGTGAGTCTTAATTTTTTTTCTTTAATTATATATATATATATATATTTTTTTTAATTTTTCTAATTTTTTTGATTATTTAATTATTCAGTTGAAACATTCACTCACATTTCAATAATATTTCTGTGCAAGAAAGGCATTACGTGCAATTATTATTGCTATCGCTTTAATTGCAGTAATTATTAATAACAACCTATCCTACCTGTGTGCACAATTGTTCTTAACCTTCAAGTACAGATTGAGCAAAATACCTCTCTTGGGTTTATTACAGATCTTGCATTAAATTACGGTACAATATCAAATTATACAGAAATAGTTTAGCAAAATATTATTATTTCTTTATAGACAAGGGGGCTCTACCCCCTGCTCGCTCCGCTCACAAACCCCAGAAGTAGGCTTCGCCTCCTCCCCGAATCACATGCAGAACTCTGCCCGCCTATTCTTTGCTTTCTTTCACTGAAAAGGAATATTAATAGTGCATATTATAAGACAAAAGCAGAAAATTATTATGGAAATCCTCATATTTAATGTCAAATTGAAATATATAATATTTATATATAGATATATATATTAATAGAAAGAAAATCCTAATATCTAGACCATTTTGCATTACAGCTTTAGTATGTGACCATTTTTATTTCTTTTTTACAACCTTAAATCCGCACCCCAGTCGGTAGAGCGCCGAGCTCGTAATTGGAAGATTTTGGGATCGGTTCTCGAGCCGATCAAAGATCGTTGTGTACACTAACGGTGGCTGGTGCACATAAAATAGGACGTGGCCACAATATTCTCCTTGTTCCCATCAAAATTATACCTCTAGGGGCCACCGAAGATGGGGATCTATCCACTTCGTGTAGAACCAAAACTGTGGTGGCATTTTTGGTGATATTTATTTTCTTTGATTTTACATGTATGGTTTCGGGCCGCGGTACCCTAGTTGGAAGGTTCAAAATTGTGATGACATGCCACCGGAACATCTCTAAGGGTGCGTCCCAGACCGTCGCCAATTACTCATAGTGATGTAATGGTGCGACGTCAATCACAACCTACCTAATTGTCTACCTACCTACAACCATGGATCATATTTTAATTTTTCCGTGAAAGAAGATTAATTTTCTAAAAGTAGAGAAAAAATGTTGATATTTATTTTCTTTATTTTTACGTCCATGGTTTCGGGCCGTGGTACACTAGTCGGTAAAGCGTTGAGCATATAATTGTAAGATTGCCGATTCGATACTTGAGCCGACCAAAGACCGTCGTGTACACTAATGGTGGCTGGTGCTCATAAAATGCGTCGTGGTCGCAAAGTCATCCATGTCTCCATCCCTATTATATCTCTGGGGATCACCAAAGCGGAGGGGGATCCCCTCCGTGAAGGTTTAAAATTGTGATGACATTTCTCCGGAACATCTCTAGGGGTGCGTCCCAGACCGTCACCAATTACCCATAGCGCAGTATTGGAGCGACGTTAAATCCAACCAACCTACCTACCTACGTACAACCATGGATTATATTTTAATTTTCTCGTGTAAAATGACTTCATGACAGAAGAACAACGTCACTGGAAGAAACTTTTTTCAAAATGGCAAATAGAGTACCTTCCTAAACTTGTCGTTTTTAGTTAATAACTTCTTTAGTTGAAATGATAGATATTTCTAAGCGGCTGAACTGTCTTCCTTGGAGTACTCGGAACACATTGATACCTCTCATTACGCGAAGGACACTGCCCTAAAATTAAAAGATGCTGTCGCAGACAAAAAAAATTTGACGCCAGTGACAGTTTAATATGACTTTGTTTTTAATATATAGAGATATGTATATATTATTCAGTTGAAATATGATTAAACTCTCCTAGCTTTATCTTAAAATCTTAAAACTTTATATAATTCTATATTTTGCGAAAGCATTTTATTAACAATTAAAAAAATGAGTTCGAATAAAGATCGGTATAAATAATGGTCGGTTGTTAAATTGTTATAAAATTTATAAATATTAAATCACTTTCAGTTTCATTCAAAGAAAAAGCATTTTTTAATAAGAGAAAATATTTCTTTCGAATCACGAAAAATTCTTCTTTTTTTGTTTAATGATTAAGTGAATAATTAAAAATATAATGATTATTTATTGTAATATCAGAAATTTTCTTCCTATACTATGCTGGAAAAGCGTCGAAAGGTTAAAAAAAATTTAAGAGAATACACATAAACACGTAAATAAATAAACAAATAACACAACAAAGCATATTGAAAGTAACCTGATTAAAATATTTCAAAGTTTATTTTTATTTCTAAAAACTTTATTTTTATTTCTACTTTATTTCTATTTCTAAAAAAAAAAAAAAAAAAATAAAATAATTCTTATTAAACTATGCAATAAAAAAGTTTTTCGGTAAAGGCTTAAAAAAACATATATTTAAAAATATATTTAAAATATATTGATAACGAGCATTATTTTGTCAGTAATTTTTATCGTAAAATTAACCCCCAATTAAAAAAAAAAAAAAAAAAAAAAAAAAAGGGAAAAAAAAAAGTATTCTTAAACAATTGAAATGGAAGCACATTAAAAAAAAAAAAAAAAAAAAAAAAAAAAACAAGGAGTGAGCATAGGAATCTTGCTATTAGTTAAAATACCTTTATCTCGCTAAAATACACTGATTTATACAGAAGTTAACAAACAATTAGTTGGATACAAAAGTGTTAAAGAAAAGCGTGTTTTTACTTATTAAAGTTATTGGTACTATTCCCGAAGCCGTAATAGTAACAATCAAGATATTATCTTACGCCTGATCTTACGCCAGCGAAAGGGAGAACTTAGATAATTAAATACTTTTTTCTTTAACAATGTCCATTCTCACTAAATTTGTGACAATTCAAAAATTTTCTACTTAAAATTGGTTGTTAACGGCCCTCTTCACTTACCGTCGCCGGAAGCCCGTGCCAATGTTATTCTATGGGACATTTTTCTTTACAAATAACTTATTAACTAATACATAATTTTAAATTCTGTATTCACATTCTGAAAATTCCCAGCTGTTAAATTGACGGACCTTTTTTCAAAATGTATTTTTTTTTTTTTAATTTTTAATATTGTATTTTGAAATTGCAAAATGAAAAATTTTCACATATTGAAAATTCGTATTTTGCAGCTTCAAAATAAAATATTAAAAATTAAAAAAATAATTTTTTAAAAAAGGTCCGTCAATTAAACAGCTGGGAATTTTCAGAATGTGAAAACAGAATTTAAAAATATGTATTAGTTAATAAGTTATTTGTAAAGAAAAATCTCCCCTTGAATAACATTAGCTTCGGCTTCCGGCGGCAGTGAGTGAAGAGGAATAAGAGAAATAAGGACTTTAAGAAATTGTGTGTACCTATAAAACTTCAATAAAATTTTTTGTAATGAGCATATATTTTACCGAATATTTCAAGTATTAATGAAATAAATATTAGTTTTGTTTCTATTAGGATTTTAAAATAACTTCCTTCGAGTAATAAAACGTCAGAGAATTTGCATACACATCGAGTCTAACATATAGTGTTTCACATGCTGTACATAATTTTGTGGGCTATTTCTAATCTATTTGGCTTCGATATATTGAAAATGTGTTTTATCACGTCATACTCTAACCTGCAAGATGGATTTAGAATCGGCCCAGAAGTTGTTTATACACTATCTACCAATAAATATTTGGATACTTTCGAATCCTGTTAAATTTATTCCTAAAGGTTTTATTTGATATTTACGATACTTTAAATTTTAAACAAAGTCGTTGTGATATTTTATACACCAACTACTAATAAATATTAGATTAAATTCAAACTTCGACATTTTGTCGAATATTTTCAAAATGTTTTAGAAATTACTTCGAGGCTTCGGGAGTATAAAGAACATGTTATGCTTCAAATACTTCAACAAAAGTTTTGCCCTGAAGAGGAAAAGAGGACCAAACAAAATTAGACAGAAGTAAAAATGTTTTGGACCACGTTGTAAAAAGTAATGTTTGAAAGGCATTTTGGCTGTAGCATGTGATTATGATTGTTCTAATTATGTGTATAAATGCATATGAGGCAATCACATATGCTCATGGAGGTATAACAAATTCTTTAAAAAATTGCAACTCGTAGGTATTAGAACCTGTACGAAGCCATGTCTAGGAAATTGCATATATTACATTAGACACAGCATACTGCAATCAGAATTCTTAAATTCAAAAGTTCGTCTCAAAATAAAAGCCAAACTGTAAGGTGGCTTACTCACAGTTTTATTTTGATTCAATCAATGCCCAAAGATAATACAGATCCCGTTAACTGTAAATAAATATTGAAAAACCCATCCTCCTCCTCCTCATCCTCCTCCTCATCATCTTTTTTTCTTTTTATTATTGAGAGAGAGAGAGAAAGGAACTGAAATTCTAAACATTCTATCTCTAATATCTTTTTGAATTTATTTAATTATTTATTTTATTTTTTGGGGGCTGTAGTGGTGGTGTGAACAGGGGTAATTTTGATAAATCCAGTTACTTTAGATGTCGGATACATATAAACAATCCAAGCATTAAGTTTCGTGCCTGCAGCTCCCATAAATTTCTGAGGACAAATTTTGCGCTAAAACGGGTGCCCCGATTTTGCTTCCTCGTAACCTCCCACCCCCCAACGAAAAATTTAAAATCTGTTTTAGAAAATATCCTAAGAAAGTCGCATAGTCTTTTTTCAACATCTTTGTTCCATTTTTGGTAGAGTTCTACTCAAATCAGGAATTTTCGGAATTTCCCGCCAAAAATCCATTTTTCCCCTTCCTTTTCTTAAAAATCGAAAAATCCTAAATCTCAGATAACATTTTATTTGCACTCATGCCTAGTCTCCCCATGTGAAATTTCTTTATTATGAAGGAATTAGATGCCGGGTTATACTTACGTATTTTTGGATTTTCCCCACCGCAGGGGGGAACGAGGGGTAATTTCGGAAAATTTGATAGATATAATTTCACGTTGAGTAAAGACCTAAATTCCTGCCAAGCGCAGTTAAATTCCGTATGTCCGTTCTCAAGTGATACCCGGACAAACGTGTTTTTGCCTTTTGTCCTGCAGGGGCAACGGGGGGGAGGGATTTCCGAAAAGTTGATAGATATAATTTTAAGTTGGGTAAAGACCTAAATCCATGCCAAGCGCAGTTGAATTCCGTTTAGCCGTTCTTGAGCGATACCCGGACAAAAATGGTGACATGCAGACAGGATGACATGCACACACACGCAAAATTTTCTGAAGTCATTTTCGGCTTTCATGGTGTGCGAAACGTGAAGATATCGCTTTTTTTTTTTTTAATTCTGACAAACTTACAGACAAAAGACTGATTTTTTTAAATATAGATTTTTTTAGCTTTATTTAAATATTCTGCTTCTGCAGTTGAATGATAACGGATTATATTGGTGTTTAAATATCAAAAGTATTTAAGTTATACGTAATAGGATTAAACGAAGTTAAAAAAAATACGTCAAATAAAGGATGTTTATAAATGATGTGGACTCTTTAAATTAAAGTAATTGCAATAAGAATTGAAAGTAAACAATTTTTCATTTTAGTGTCACATTTAGTGAGACTAAAATCATAAATTGTTTAAACCGTACCTTAAATAAAAAATAAATTCTGAAAAAGAAAAAAAAATGTGCATGACATTTTAATAAATATTTACTCTAGCTAAATATTGCAATTAAAATACCGAAGTGTTTTAATATAAATTAAAATTTTATCAAAAATATTATCAATAAACAAATATTCAGTATTTTAGATTATTGAATGCCATTCATTGAAATGATTTAACAGGCTTTAGAAAATTTTCCTTAATCCATATACTGCTTCAAACAAAATCGCAAGAAAGGACTGAATAAATTAAAAGGCAGATTTAATGAAATAAATGAATTTGTTATTAATTAAAATAAATAAAACCTTGTCTTACATTTAAAAATGTACTTACTATACAAAACATAAAGATTTACAAGATAAAGATTTTAGAAATAAAAATGAATATTCAGTTATCTTATTTTTCCGCCTACGCAGGAAACAGTGTATTTTAAAATTAAATACCAAAGCTTGCATTCTTTCTAAATGTTCTATTTTTCTTAGAAGTAAAAGGTTTTTCAGAGATAAGACTTTAAATTCGATAATGAAATCAAATCGTTTTCTATAATTTTATAAAGAATGCACACACAAACACACACACACACAAAAAAAAGTTAATGTCGGAGGTTTTACTAATGTTACTAACAATGCTAAAAGAAAACAAAAGGTGAGAATAATCTTTTAGTGACATTGTTTCAGCAATAAAAATAGCAATTAATCAGGTAGAACGCACTTTATATGCAAAAATGTTTAAACCAATCACTGTACTATTTATGAAAAAAAAAAAAAAAAAAAAGAAAATTTCTCAATATATCTTAGACTCTATCAAAAAGTAATTCTATATCTAAGTCCTATACGTTTTTTCCGTTTTAAAATGTCATATAAATTTTGCTAAAGTGTAATTTAAATTCGCCATCTTGCAAATTTTAATTCTAGTCCCTCTGCGTGGACAGAATGCTTAAATTTTATATTTGAATGATGGAATGATCTCAGTTGAGTAATTAAATATTTCACAATGCTACATTCTCTACGAACAACAGAAAAGACACATTTCGTGATTTTTCTTTAGAAGTGCATGCACAGGTAATCACCTAAATATTAATCTGTGGGAGATTGCAATGGTAGATTTCAATAGTCTAGAAATTTAAATACAAACTTATATTTTCCATATATAATAATCAAATTGCCATTTTAATTAAAAATTGGTAATGTAAATTTGTATACATTGGTGATTATGACAATTATCGCTGTTCAGAAGCATGAAAAATAAATAAATAAATAAAGTGGCAATAATAATTTTTCGTAAGGAGTCCTAATAAAGCGTTTGGAAATATACCGTCGGTTCTTCCAAATCAAATGTAGTCTTATGGATGAATTTTTATGTATATATTTATTTAAATACAAAACTGCTAGAAAGAAATTATGATACAGTATGTACTATTCAATTTTTTACCTTGAGAATGTTTTCTTCTAATTATGAATATATATATATATATATATATACACTGCATAAAAAAAGTAGACGGACACTTACTTGAAATACTTTAAAGCCGTTTATTTCTTTAATTAGAGATATGAGGTTTATTTCTCTAATATAATTGTATTCTTGAGACATCATATATTATTATTTTTTGGATATAGATACAATTCTTTTGAATTATGTAGTGGAAAAATTCAGGAAACAAAAATGGTACACATTTGCACTGTAATTTTTCTTTAAAAAGTACACGGACACATCTTGTATCACTAAAATAAAGAGTTTGTAGTAAGGGGTTCGTCTCCCATTTGCTTTAATTAGTTTGTATACTATGTTAGGCATCGAATCAATGAGATTCTGAATCTTTTTTTGACAGAAAATTTCCCAAATGTTTGTAAGAGCTTCTTTGAGCTGGTGAATTGATTCATACTAGCGCCCACCCTCATAAATTTTATGAACAAGTATAGCTCAAATTTTTTCTTCAGGATTCATATCAGGACTCTTGGCTGGCCAGGGTAAAACATTGAAGTTGTTCTCGTGAAACCATTTTTTAACGTTGTTAGCGGTAAGTATTGGCGCTCCATCTTGTTTGAAAATCCAGTTTTCTCCTCCAAGATCACACGCAAATGGCGAAAGCTCACTGCTTAGTGTTTCAATATAATCTTTGTGAGTCTGCTTCTTACTTAGGAACACAAAATTTGTCCTTCCACCATAGCCAACAGCTAACCACACCATCACGCCACCACCACCAACTTGCCGAGTAGAGTACACTTCGTCTTCTTTCTCCAAACAGTGCCTATTGGCATCTGGGCCGTCTAAATTAATTTTTTTCTCATCTGAAAAAGCTAGAGATATCCATTCTGTAGTCCAAGACATATGGTTTTGAGCCCACTGTAGGCATTCTCTCACGTGGTGATCCTTCCAGCATGGATGATGTTTTCTCTTCTTACATTGAATGAGCTCTGAGTGCTTAATGTAGTTATAAATTGTCTGAAAAGTTACGTTAGTAATTTCTGTGCTTATTCAAACTCTGGGAATTGATGCTCCAGTTTTTTTCAGCTCACTAAAAATTTTTCTTTGGTCTCTAAGCGAAAGTTTCCTTGGCCGACCACACTTTTTCTTTACGTCATGGGCTTCAGGAGTACGTAGAAAATGGCTGATGCTACTTTTGCTTATTAGAAGTAGCCTACTAATTTCTCTGACTCCTTTATTAACATTTTTCAGCGCTATAATCTGTCTTTTCTGGTAATCAGTTAGAGGATTTCTCGTGGCATGGCGCATTCATCTCCAAGAAATTTAACAAAGTAAAACCATCTTGTCAAGCGCATTAGCAATTGGAAAAATGCCAAAATTTCCATGTACATGCGAAACTGGTATTCCACATGAAACATCTATTTAGATAATTTTGACCAGTGTCCGTCTACTTAAAAAAAAAAAAAAAAAAAAAAATATTGTGCAAATGTATGTCTTTTCTCTTTTCTGCATTTCTCTACATTAAAATTATAAATAATTGAATATTTTTATTTGTGTGTCAAAAATATGAAGATTGATAAGCATAAACATGTTAAAGAATTTTAATTGACATTTCCTATTAAACAAAAACGGGGTTTTAAAAAAATTTAAAGAAGTGTCCGTCTACTTTTTTTAAGCAGTATAGAGAGAGAGAGAGAGAGAGAGAGAGAGAGAGAGAGAGAGAGAGAGAGAGAGATAAATGATCAGAGCATACAGTTGTAATATAAAGATTATTAGATATTATTAGTAATTCAAACAATTTATATGATCAGTATCAGAGACTACCCAAATCAAACCAAAAGAGAGACAAAGTCAAAGCAAAATGAAATATAACGAATTCGACTTAGGTAATATTCTGTATATATATTCTAACGTTTTCAAGGGGCTGGTAGAATACGAAACATGCAAAGTGAATGTTTTTCTGTCGCAAAGATAGCACAGGATAAATATTCTTTTGCTCCGAGCCCGAAACATTCACTACAGACAAAGCAAATACGAAACTGATATAAAAAAAAGCTAAACACAGCAGGAGAGAAAGCAGCGTAATGTAAAAAATTAGAATCAATAAACAACCAATTAAATAATCAAGAAATACAATTCTAAAATACAATGGAAAAAAAAAAAAAAAAAGATCGGTTGAGCACAACTTAATCACAACTTACATGTAATATAAGAAACAGTAAGCCGTTAAAAGTGCAGTTAATGGCCAAGAATCATTGAGTGAGATTACAAACCAATTTAAATATAAGAGAGTTAAAAATCCTGATTTAGGATTTACAATCGTCAAGGTAGATTGTAGAATTTTTCCAAAAAAAGAAAAAAAACTTGAATAGTGCTGCCATCTGCAATTGTATTATGAAAATAATTTTAAAAAATAAAGATTATTATAAATTTAACTATGATGGAAGTCCATTGGATTAATCAAACTATCAATATTACAACACCGCATTTAAAATCAATTAACATAATTTCTAGACTTAAGAAAAACTTTATTTATGGAATAAAAATCCATTTAATTTTTCTTTTTAAATTAAATTTATGGTGTAACAATTAGACAAGTTTAAATTTTTTGAAAAATAGAAATTGTTTGGTTTTATAATTATAATTATAATATACATTATATATATATTGCATTTTGAATTTCAAAAAAATGTATCAACTTTGATATTAACTATTTTTGGTTATTATCAAAGGATTACACTTTTTTTTTTTTTTTTTTTAGTTATGTTATTGTTCATAACTGTTTTTTTTTTTTTTTTTTTTTTTTTTTTTCCCATATGAATTAAGAAAATTTCATAAATAAATATTATAAATATTAAATAATAATAATAATAATAATAAAGTTAAAGAAAAAATGGCATTATTTAGAATCTTTCACCAATATAATTAAATTAGATTATCAAAATTTAAAATATGTTAATTTGAAAAATAGGTAAGCTAAAAGAAATTTATAGCTTTATAACCAATTATCTTTATTACAAAAAGTATCAGGTAAATAAATAAAAGGTAAATAATAAATAATATATTTCATTCGGCATTTACGTTCCTTATTAAGTAATTAAAAAGATTAAAAAAAAAACTGAAAAAAGGGAAATGTTACTACCCCCCCCCCCATAAAAAAAAAAAAAAAAAACTAGTGTTGTTTTTATTTCAAAATATCACTGACTTTTCTCTGCTCTTAGTTCAGAGATTTTAAAATAATAAATGTCTTTAAGATTATTCTCTGCATCTTATTTCTGAAATAAATCAGTTTTTTTTTTTTTTTTTTTTCCCTCACACACTACTTAAATTGGACTATTGCCAAGATGTACATTTTAGCATTTTCTTTCCGAATTTAGGGATTTCATTTTGTTTTCATTTCGAAAAGGGATAGTTTCGATAGAATGTAAAAGATATATTTACTTTATTACATTGCTGTTCATAAATTCGATTAAATAAAAGTTGATTTTTTTTTTTTTTTTTTTCAAAATAACGCAAAATTTTATCGAATTACGATTTTCTGAAATTTATATTACTAAGTGGATCTTTAAAATTATTCTTATAATTTTTCCTTCGTAGGAAAGAAACCAATTATTGGGAACCAGATTTTTGAAATACCTTAATTTCTGCCTAAAAACCGCGGCAGAGCATAATCCACTGATAAAAATTTCATGCCATTTTAAGTGAAAAAAAAAAAAAAAAAAAAAAAAAAAAAAAAATCTCATAATTTGCAGTAGTGTGTATTCCACAAGTGAAAATAATTTTTAGAATCCCATATGATCCGCAGAAATATGCAAGTGCTATTATTTTATCTTGCCGGGTTTGCAAAAACTAATAAAATGTACAAAAAATTATCTTGTGCAAAATAAATAAATAAATAAATAATTGCTCCATACGATAAGAATAAAACTTGTTATAACTATTATCCTTATTTTGAAAAATAAATAATTAAATAAAGAATACGCATATAAAATGTTGAAAATGTGGGTCTAAGTCATTTAATTACAAAATAATAATAATAACGCTTTTAATGAATTTAATATAACTTATGTTTAAGTAAAGTATATTGAAATTCAATCTTTAAATTAAAAAAATAAATAAATAAATAAAAAATAAAATAAAATAAAATAACTTTGTTTCAATGTGGTTTGGTCTTTATGATCGCTATTAAAGTGATGGCAAAATCCTCTGAATTAGGATATAGAAAACGCAGTGTTATTACAGATTATGTAACTATTTTTTTTTCTTTATAAAAACAATGATATTCGCACTAAGAAAACGTATTGTGGACATTTTCAAAACGATGCAGTCAGAAAAAGAAATAATAAATAAATAAATAAATAAAGATTTTTTAAAGAAAATTTTACAAAATAAATAAATAAATAAAAATTTAAATGTGTAATATTCGTGTTGAGTAAATCATTATTGAAAAATCACAACAAGGTAAGACTTTAAAGAAAAATAATAAGTTCTTCACTTACCTTGTATTTAGTAGTGCAGTAGGAGCTTCTGTCTCCGGCAATTAATATTGTAGTCCAAAAAAGGGTCATCTTCAAACTGGTGAATTAATCCTAATTTCATTTGTAACTTATTATTCTAACGAGGTTTGACTAATAATGAAAAGAATGTTCATTCAAATTAGCTAAAATAATACTGCAAATAATTTGATCTATAAATGTCTTTTTATTTGGATAAAGTTTAAGGGATGCATTTTTATGCATCCTTACTAGTTGAGGAAATGTTACAGACTGCAAGAAGAATTTTTAAATTACAATTTTTAAGTATATCATTATGGATCATAAATTGTTATATTATATTATATTATGACATTTGAAAGGAAAAATTAATATCTTATTTTGTTTATACTATCATTAAATTACATTGTTGAAATAAATAAAACAGTAATTTAGAATAACATGATTTCCCATAAAGTTTGAATTTAATAGTTCTGTAAAATAAATAATGGTTTGAAAATGTTTATTTAGAGAAGAGAAAGTCATTATGAGTCTATAAATCTTTCACTCGCGGTGTTCAAGGTCAAATTTAATTATAGTTGATATTACTTTGTTTATAGTTCTGAAATAAATGACAGTAAATAAATGAAAAGTTTATGGAGATGATAATACATCTATCAATTCGAATACAGGAAATAAATTAGGGTGAATATATTGTACCTCCCTAAACCTAAATCTCTTATTCGTAGAACTTTGAAAGGAGAGTACCAAGATCCCTATAGAAAATGGCCACTAGGAAGAATATTAACACCATATGGTGGATGAAAATAAATTTTAAAGTGAGTAATATGCACTTTATTTGATTTTTATAAAGTGATAGGAACCTTCTTAAAAATAGGCAGAAAGTTTCATAAATAGAAATGAAATGAGAAAATTTTTTTATTACAACAAATTGAAGATAAATTATACTGTTAAAACCATTAATAGTTTAGTTACAGATAGATTATTCCGTACGCTTTCAAGTACATAAAGCAATTTACTGGAAAATCACAATTTTTATAAAAAAAAAATCCACTTTAAAACACGTATAAAAAATACATTTAATTAAAATAATTAAAATTACATCGTGTCAAGGCCTTGCGCGTTGAACATCAGGGCATCATCAGGACAGAGCCATTTTAATTAGAAGTACAGTAACATTTGATTTATATATACAAATGAACCACATTACGGTTACAGTTATTATACATGAAAACAGATGAAACAGTTGAACGCAGATCAATCACTAATGAAATAGTCTGAAAGCGTAGAGTCGAGCTTTGCTTGGTTACTATGGAGACACATTTTGTGCAACTGCTGAGACCTTCTTAAATATAGTTGAATTATATTATGTCTCTATGGAGCAGCTTATACTCTGTAGTAAAAGGAACTTGCATTAATTGAGATCTTTACAAGAAAAAGGAGAAAGGCTTGTTTTAAAAAACCGCAACCGTTAAGTCACTTTAATGGAGAATTCTTTGGGTAGAGTAGTAGAGGAAAACTTGCAATAACTGTAGGAGGTTTTGGACCATTTTCATTAAGGAGAGGCTGGACAAGTATTAAGAGTAAAAAATGCAGATTAGAAAAAACAAAAAACTTCCTCTGTTAACAATCATTCAGACCAAGAAACTGTTAAAAGAAATTATATTACATATGTGGTTGTATTAGAAAATACGATATTTTAGGAAGAAACGCAGCATCTTTAAAATTGATTGAATTATATTTAATTATATTCGCAGCTTCCGAATCTGTTAATTCTGAACTAATTGGTGGAGAGGAGAAGATTTCTGCTTGGTCCCAAAGATGTGAAGCTGAGGTTTCATAAATAAATACTGGGAAATGTTTGTTTCGACGTAAATAGTATGCAAAACATTTATAAATTGAATTTACTTACAGACATGCTACCGCTTATGATCAGTCTCACCAGTGTTCAACATTTAGTATTTGCAGGAGAATTGAAAATTAAATAAAATGTAATACATACTTAATGCGCAAGAAAATGCAGCAAAATTAAGATTTATAAACAGATTAACAATGTAAAAATCAAAAAAAATAATGCAGACTTAAAAAACTGAAGAAGGAAAGCAGACTAAAAATAATAAATAGCCTAAATATCGTTGAAGCAAAATCATCAGGAAAGCCCTTCAATGAAGTGTAGAGAGAGTAGGATGTTTCAAGAGCTACTAGAAAAAGCAAAAAGTAGCTTAGTCTTTTAGATATTACCATGAGATTGGTACTTAATCACTGATATTCTGAATACATGAAAGAACGAAATACTGGTTAGATACAAAGAAATAATGTTTAAAAATGCGTCATAATTTATATAAATAAATAAAAACTTATGAAAAAACTGGAGAAAAAAAAATTAACAAAAAAAAAAGAACTAATAAATATCTCGTATGAAAAATGTTAATAAGTAAAAATGCTGAACACCAAAATATAAACAACTACAATACATTAACTGTTACGAATTGCAGTTAAAAAATAAATTGTAACACTTAAAGCTTCGGCCCGGCAAACGTTATCATCTGCGGTAGGTGTGCTTGGTCGCCTTGCTCTTTTTTCACCTCTCACATCTGTTCTGCGCTTTGTTAAATTCCGTGCATTGAAACCACACCTGTTTTCGTGACATAACACTTTTACCGTACACTTCTACCAAATGCCGATGAAATTCAGCAGGAGAATTTTTCTTTAAACCCAAAAATCTTATCACACTTCTTATTTCATTCGCGGACAATGTTTCCACCAACGCAGCCATGTTCTAACTAAGATTTAGTCATATTACTGGACAACTAACTCCATCTACTCACACAGTTTGATTCATGTGATCGTCTTCCTTATATTCAGAGGGATTTTTATTCATACGGATAATTTGTGCACAGGTCAGAGCTCTTGTTACCTTACTTTTTGAAACCCGTACGTTCCACTCTTAATATCGAAATCTACTTATTTATCATAAAAACTAATATCCCGAATTTTGTTAACTAGCTGAATTTTTAAATCAAAAAATGATATTAAATCTTTATTATCAGTGGGTTTAAAAAATAATTTTTTGTAATAAATGTGAGCACAAAGCTCTAAAAAGTACTATAATTAAACACTGCAAGATCATCGATAAGTTCTTCAAATTCATCATTATTATTATAATAAAATATATTTAAAAAATACAAAATTTAACTAAACAACAACTGTAGTACTTTTCGAGAGGAATTTCGCAAATGGCTCGATATTGTGAATTTAAACGTTTATCCGTCTTACATTTTAATTGCCATCCAACTTTTAAGGTATTGTGGTTGTTTATATTTTGGCGTTTAATGTTAACGTTTTTATACAAGATATTCAATAGTTAATTTTCATATAATACATAAAGTTAAATTACTTTATGTTTCTAAAAAAATACATCATGGTAAAGGACGTATCCGAATTCAATGAAATTTAAAGTACAAACAACCTAAAAAATATACAAGAATGAAATATTTTAAAATCAAAGAAAGAAATGTTCAGGACGGGAATCGATTTAGGGTTTATTATCTAGACCTTGGTTTACGTTTAATATTAAAATAACCTTACAAGTGCTATGCAGAACTACTTTATCTTTAATAGGTTTTTTTTATGAAAAAATGAGAAGAGGTTGCAGCCTTTCGCTATTATTTTCTACGTAAGGTTTTTTTTTTTTTTTTTTTTTTTTTTTTCTACGAATATTTCCAAAATTTTTAACACAATTATGACATTAAGTTCTGCATGAAAATATTTATTTAAAAGTAGTGATTAAAAAAGAAAAAGAAGTATACTGCGATTTTTGTAAGATATACATCTGAAATTTTCTCTGGATAGTTTTTGATTTATTCTCCCTCATTTAAACTACATACTTTCCAATTATATATATAATGTTCTTATAGTGCCGAGAATAATAAAATATTTTAACTTTAAATAATCAGATTTTACGAAAAAAATATTTATGCTAAATCATTTAAAAAATAATCTGGTGTTTCACCCACAGGATTTTCGCTTACACTGAAATTCAATACCATAAAGACAGATTGGGCAGTAAGGGGTAAGATAACGAATATTGTTATATAAACTTTAAAAGTTATTAGGATTCAGAAAAATTTGATTTGACAAACAATTCTGTATGAGGTGTCTACCGCCCCCCTTAACCCCCGTCTTAAAATTGTACTTACATTTAAAGAGAATTTAAAAGCTCTTATTAAATTTAAATGTTAATTTCAAATTATTCAGATAACTTTCACTCGCACCATTCCTTGAAACATATGAATTTTGACAGATTTTTTCAAGTAACATCCTTATATTAACTTCAAATACAATATTTGAATTGCCTGGAATTATTTTTTTAAGCAATTCTGATAAAAGTCATAGACAAAGATTAAACGTTAAAAACATGACTTCCGTGTTCAGGGAACCTCAACACGTGTCAAAAAAAAAAAATCGCTAGATATTTAGTTTTAAAAATCTTTTATTTACCACATGGCTATGAGGAATTAAATTTCTGAGAAGTTTTCCTAAACATGGTAAAATATTATAGTACAGCACTTACACTAAATAAATTCTATAAAAAATAATGTTTTAGATTAACTACTGCAACCCTGTACATCTCCTAAAGTTTCTGTACAAACTACATTGTTCACTTAAATGCTATCCCATATTATTAACATATAGTAAAGCTTGAAATGCACTTCCATGAATTTCTAAGTATTATCCCACTATATTATAGTTATTTTGTGTACCCCTGTAAATGAACGGTGAATGCTTTTCATACCATATTATACATGAAACATGTTTTTTTTTGTCTATAAAAGATATATTCATTTCATTTGGCTTAGTGCAGTCTATACACATTAAACTCTACTTACTTGTAATTTCCTCCATAAATGTAATGTATTTAAATTATCTTGGATGTCCCTGTACACGAACCATTTACTTAATCTCAACGAAAAGTTTAGTCTAGCATCTCTATATTACGCATATTCACAGTACCGAGTTTGGAATTCCTGCTGCTCTTAGTTCAAGAGATATACTGAAAACCTAGACAAACACACAAACATACAGACACACAGACTGACCAACAGCTAAAAACCTGTTTTTTGAATTTTGGGGACTACAAAACATGTAATTATAAAAAAAGCTCAATTTCAAAAATTTAATCCAAAAACAATGCTTTCTCTACCATATATATATATATATATATATATATAATTATATACACTGCTCGACATTGAAAATGCAACACCAAGAAGGAATGATAATAACGGAATGAGATTTGTTGGACGCACACATTATAGTAGGAAGAACAATTGATTAAAATTTCAGGAGATTTGGAGCAATATGTACTGAGAAAACAATACATAAAGCAGCGACTTCTGTGAGATATAACAGCACATATCTGCTTAGGCATTGAATCGAACAGCGATTGGATGACATGTACGGGTAGAGCACTTCATGAAGCTTCAACACGGTGCCACAATTCATCGATCGAAGTTACTGGTGAGTGGAGGGGGCCAGTCGCTTTTCAATGATTAAATGGTCATTTTCATTGGTGCGAGATCAGGAGAACGCGCTGGCCAGAGCAACAGTCGAACACATTCTGTATCAAAGAAGGTCCGGACAATACAAACAACTTGCGTTCGTGCATTATCTTGCTTAAATTTTGCGCTACGGAGGCCTCGAATACAAGGCAAAGGAGCGGGCCTTAACACATCAGAAATTTAATGGCCGCTGTTTAGAGTGCCAGGAATACGGCCATGAAGTAATCGAGACGTGTATCCAATGGGAAGCCATAATATCATTGCAAATGATGGACAGTATGATGATGTCGAAACCCAGCTGGCAATGTGCATTATTCATAATGCCGTTAAATACGGATAAGGCAATCTTGATGCTATAAACAGGATTATGATTTGTCTGAAAAGTGACTTCACGCCATTCCTGCGTCCAGGTTCATCGTTGATCACACATTAATGGCGCCCAAATCAGTGATGAGTTTTGAGGGTAATCAGAATTTTGGTAGCCGCATACTGAGTCACCACCTGGATTGATGGTATGTTATTGTACCATTGGATACACGTCCCGGTTACCTCTTGTTATCATTCCCGCCACTCTGAATACCAGCCATTACATTTCTGACGAGTTAAGGTCCATAGCTCTGCTATATGTTCAAGGTCTCCGAAGCGCAATATTTAAGCAGGACAATGCACGACCGCAAATTGTCTATATTGTCTGGACCATCATTGATGCCAAATGTGTTCGACTGTTGCTGTAGCCAGCGCGTTTTCCTGATCTAGCACCAATGAAAATGACTGTTTAATCGTTTAAAAGCGACTGGCCCCCTTACCACTCACCAGTAACTTCGATCGATGAAATGTGGCATCGTGTTAAAACTTCATGAATTGCTCTACCCGTACATGTCATCCAATCGCTGTTCGATTCAATGCCTAGGCAGATATGTGCTGTTATTGTTCACAGAGGTCGCTGCTTTATGTACTGTTTTCTCAGCACATATTACTCCAGATTTCCTGAAATTTTAATCAATTGTTCTTTTTGCAAAATGTATGTGTCCAACAAATTTCATTCCGTTATTATCATTCCTTCTTGGTGTTGCATTTTCAATGTCGAGCAGTGTATAAAGATAGATAGATAGACAGATAGATATATGAGTAAGAGAAAGTAATTAAAGGTAGCTGTAAAAACAGACTGCCTGAAATCTTAAAAAAAAAAAAAAAAGCTATTAATGAAACAGAAGTTTAAAAAAATATATTCACTGTCATTTAAAATAATAAATCTTATACTCACGTGTACATAAAAGATCATTATTAATTAAAGATTTGATTTTGAGCATAATCCTTACGCTATGCATATACCTCGTCTTCCTAAGATGAAAATCATACTAATATACAAAACACAGTTTGTTATATTTCTTCTTGTTATACATATATATGTATATAATAAATTATACAAACTTAAATCTTCAGATTCATTTGTATCCTTTAAGTACTTTTATTAACGCTTTTACCAATTACTTTATTATATTAAATGTTTTCAATATGCAAATTATTTTATTAATATAAAACACATGTTTTTAACTTTTAACAAAAACAAAACTTTATTTTTACTTTTATTTATTTATTTTTTTTTTTTTTTTTACCTATTTTTTTTCTTCAACATTCTTCTTCGATAGTTTGATACTACTAGATATTAAAGGGTAGTTTTGCTCTAATTATTTTATAAAATAACTAATACTTTCATTACTTAAAAAATATAAATAGGTATTGAATACTCTAAAATATAAAGTTATTTTACAATTATTTAAAAACTGTGCTTACAAAACCTATATTAAATAATTTTTCAATATCTATCTATCATGATAAAACGAAAAAATGTCTTAGTTATAAAGTGTAGAAGTTCCAAACTACGTATATAAAAATAATAAAGGAATTTTTTATTTATTATTCATTTGTGAGTTCTTTTATGACATTCCAACAGCCTGGAATTCAGAGAATTCGTATAAACTTGGTAGGTATTTGAGCATTTTTCTTTCAGCAGTAAATGGTATTTTTATTCAGCAGTGACGATAAAATTTAGCAAAACTTAAATCGATAGTTCTTTAAGAAAATACTCTGGAAATTCCCGTATTTAATATAAATTTTGATATTCAATAACCATAGAAATGAGAATAAATAAAAACAGCTAGCATAAAAAAATCTAAAATATGAAATACTTCTTTAAATATTTGTATAAACTTCGTGAGATTGGATAACGATTTAAGGAATTTTATTTATTTATTTATTTATTTATTTTTTATTCTTGGTGATTAAATTTTAACTAAAATTAAATTAATCTTTTTATTAATAAAATAAATTTAACCCTTGTGACATTTCAAATCTCCCAATGAAGTTGAAAAGTTTGTTTGACTTTGATTTGTCTATCTAACTGTCAGTCTGACTATCCGCGCTGTAACTCTCGTAAATATTTTGCGTTTTCTTGAAACTCATACACGATATTCAAGTTCATTACGGAATGAAAATTAGGTAAATATCACCACCAGTTAATGTACAGTGGCATCAAAAAATATCCCAAAGCATTACGTCCTATAAGAGGTATTTCTAAAAACCACATTTTAATGATTTTAAGTAGCACAGATTTTAATAAAATTGGCAATTGTTATTCATGTGCAAAAAAAAAAAAAAAAAAAAGAAAAGTTTCCATTCGATATCGTTTGTTTCGTTTCTGATTATTATTAATTTTCTTTTCTTCTCTTTTTCTGTCAAAAAAAATAAAAGATTTTGATGAAATTCTGGCAAAAGCAGAGTTTTGTTTAGGACGGAGTTCTATTAGTCTTTTTTTTTTTTTTTTTTTCAAATTATAACATTGCTTTCAAATTATTCAATTATATTTTCGGTAAATTTTAGATTTCGATAACTGTCTAACTATCGAAAAATGATTTCGACAAATGGCCAACTATCGAAAAATGACACCGCAGAAATCCCAGATTGTGACTAATAATCCTCAGTCCTAAAAATCTATAGAATAAAGTAGGATTAGCACTAAAATGTACACAGAACACATAAATATTCAGTTATATTAACGATGAATTGAAAATTGCTGGAATTGCATTTACATTTCAGCGTTTTTATCATTTTATAACAATGGTTAAGAGTTATTATGATTTGAATTAATCTATCGGTCTGTTTTTCTGTCAGTCTAACTGTAAATTTGCCTGTCTTTAGCGTCATTACATACATCTAAAATTGCTTAAAAATAATGTGAAATTTAATTTCAACTATGGCATGTTCCCTATTAAAAATGGTATAACTATCACACCTGAATTGTACGCAGGTACATCCAAAAGAATGTCAATGCACTGCGTTTTATGAGAGGCATTTTTATAAATCATGCTTGAGAAAATTTTTACTGAACAAGTCATCATAAAATTGGCTATTATTGTTTATATGTTAAAGACCATATATTCTATAGAATGTAGGGGTTATGTTTAGCTTTAAGATTCACAGGGGCAGCCTAAAAAATTCCGATATATTAAGAGCTAAGGTTGGAAATTGTTGAAATGCATTCCAGTTTATGTTAAGCATTTTTATCACTTTCAAACAATTTTTAAGAGGGATTATGAATTCAATTTGCCTGTATGTTTAGATTTCTGTCTGTCCGACTGTTCGTTGTGTAATCACGTAGAAAAAGTACATTAAAGGTTAAATAATGCAACACATACGTGAAGCTGGGATCTGTTAATAATCTATGCAAAAAGTATAATTTTTCACTTTTGATTTTTACAGATTTTAAAAAAGAATAGTTGTAAAACTCAATAAGTATACATTATTATTTTTATTACTGTTGTTGTTATAATTTCTTTTAAAAATGTTGAGTAAATTATTATTGAATCACAACAAAGGTAAGACTTTAAAGAAAAATGATAAGTTCTTCACTTACCTTGTATTCGGTAGTGCAGTAGGAGCTTCTATCTCCAGGCATATTTTAATCCAAAAAAGAGGCTTTCTTCATAGTTGTTAAGCATTCACTAATAAGCGTATATTACGACTAATAATGTAAAAAAAGATAATTATTTAAATTTGTTTAAATGAATCTTAAAATATTTCTGTGTTGTAATCAGCTTTATTAGTATATATTTTAGGAGTGCATTTTTATGCATCCTTCCTGGTTTAGGAAAAGTTACAGACTGCTTGAAGAATTTAAATTACAATTTTTAAGTATATCATTATGGATCATAAATTGTTATATTATATTATATTATGACGTTTGAAAGGAAAAATTAATATCTTATTTTGTTTATACAATCATTAAACTACATTGTTGAAAGAAATAAAACAGTAATTTAGAATAACATGATTTTCCATAAAGTTTGAATTTAATAGTTCTGTAAAATAAATAATGGTTTGAAAATGTTTATTTAGAGAAGAGAAAGTCATTATGAGTCTATAAATCTTTCACTCGCGGTGTTCAAGGTCAAATTTAATTATAGTTGATATTACTTTGTTTATAGTTCTGAAATAAATGACAGTAAATAAATGAAAAGTTTATGGAGATGATAATACATCTATCAATTCCCCCTTCAGCTCCATAAATCTTTTAAGTTCCACTAATCAGTTTCAATTTCTCTCGGTGTTTTTCGTGAATCTGTCTTGGAAGTGCCTTGGTGAAGATATCACCAGTCATTTTGTCACTTGGACAATATTCGGGTTCTATCACACCTTTTTCTTTTAAATCCTTTAAGTAGTTGAATTGCAGGTCAACATGTTTCAGTTTTCCAGTAAAACCGATGTCTATCAGTTTTATACACGAAATATTGTCTTGAAAAACTTTGATAGGTAACTCTTGAGGCAAGTGCAAGTCTTTTAATAATTTTAGTATCCACATGATTTCTTTCGCAGCAGTCGTGGCAGAAATAAATTCGGCCTCAGCCGACGAAAGAGCGACACAATTTTGCCGTTTTGTGATCCATTGAATAGGATTATCTCCTATCATGAAAACACTGCCTGATGTTGATTTTCTGTTGGACTTGTCTCCTCCCCAGTCCGCATCTGCGTAAACTACCAGTTTAGGTTTTTCATTGGCACTGATAACGAAATTTAGATTTTTTGTGGTATTTAAATACCTGACAACTCTTTTTACTGTTTCCCAGTCCTTTTTTCTTGGACTTTCATTTCTCCTACTTAATATGTTTACGGCAGCTAATATGTCAGGACGGCTAACTGTAGCCAAATATAGCAAACTTCCTATTGTTTGTCGGTATTTAGTGTTGTTTTCTAATGGGTTATCATTATCATCAAATTTTAAGTAATTTGTTTCCATTGGTGTATATGTTGGTTTAGAGATTTCTAAATTTAATTTACGTACTAACTCTTCGATTTTCAGTTTTTGATTTATTTCGAAATCCCCTCTATCATTTCTAGTTATTTTCATGCCCAAATAGAAACTAACCTCTCCTAAATCCTTAACTTCGAATTCTTTGCTTAATTTCCTTATTATTTCATTAATTTGCCCGTTATTTCCGGGAATTAATATGTCATCGACATATACTATAATAAATGAAATGTTGTCTGACGTATTGTTTACATAGAGGCATGAATCAGCTTTGCTCTCGACATAATTTAGGGTTTTTAGGAAACTCCCAATTTTTAAGTACCAAGCTCTAGCAGCTTGTTTAAGCCCATAAATTGATTTGTTCAACCTACACACTTTATTTTCTTCCCCTGGATTAATAAAACCGTCGGGTTGTTGCATATACAGTTCTTCGTTTAAGTCACCGTGTAGGAATGCTGTTTTAATGTCTATGTGTCTTACATTTAATTTGTGGTAAGCTGCAGAGTTTAGGAAAGAACGTATTGTAGTATAGGACACCACCGGTGCAAATGTTTCATCATAATCTTCCCCAAATTTTTGGAGAAATCCCTGAGCTACCAGTCGTGCTTTAAATTTTTGTATTTTCCCGGAGTCATCATATTTTGTTTTAAAGGTCCACTTTGAACCGATAATTTTCTTTCCTTGTGGTGGATCTACTAATGTCCACGTGTTGTGTTCTTTTAACGATGATATTTCATCCTCTGCTGCTTTTATCCAATTATTTTTCTCAACGGGATTTGTGAGATTTTGAACTTCCGCCCAACTTTGCGGTTCATGTATTGGATCATGTTTTACCATGTAAATTAGTCGATCTGGAGGTACACCGATATTAGATCTCGAGGATCTTCTAGGTTCATTGTTTATTTCAAGTGTTTGTTCGGTGTCATTTTCAGGTGTGTCATTAAGTTCTACATTTACAGTTTCCTTTTGACTAATATCATTTTCTGGTTTTTCTTGTGATGAGAGTTTAGAGTTTTGATTTTCTATAAATTTAACCGTTCTTGCGATAATAATACCTTTTCCTCCCGTGTAAATCCTGTATCCCTTTGATCTATAGTCATAACCTACGAAGATTCCCTCTTGCGCTTTATTGTCTAATTTTCTTCTTATTTGTTTATTTATGTACGCAAAAGCTTTACACCCGAATACTCTCAAATGAGATAAATCAGGTTTAATTCCATTCCATAATTCGTAGGGACTTTTATTATTTCCTTTTGTGGGGAGTCTATTAATAATATAGTTTGCTGTGTTGACAGCTTCCCCCCAAAATTGCTTATCTAGATTTGCTTCTGATAGCATACTTCTCACCATTTCTACCAGTGTTCTGTTTTTCCTTTCAGCCACTCCGTTTTGTGCTGGGCAATAAGGAACTGTAAGTTCGTGTTTAATTCCCATTTGATTTAGGTAATTTTCTATTTCACTTCCCACATATTCTCTCCCGTTATCAGATCTGACTCTTTCAGGTAATTTACCAAACTTATTTTTGACTAATGCTATATATTGTTTGAGCATGGTTAATACCTCGCTTCTATGTTTCAAGAGATAAATCATGCAGAATCTGGTGTAATCATCGATGAACGTTAAAAAATATGTTTTCCCCCCTATGGTGGGTGTTTGAAATGGCCCACAGATGTCTGTATGTACTAATTCAAGTACTCTATTAGTCCTGTATTTAGATTGCTGTGGATATGGTAAATCTGTCAGTTTTTCTTTAATGCATGTTTCGCATGTTTTGTCATGTTTGCAGAAATTTATATTAATTCCCACTGCTAGTTCCTTATCCATAATGTGTTTTATGTCAGCATAATTTCTATGACCGAGCCGCTTGTGCCAAAGCGTGATACAATTCTTATTGTTACATTCGTGAGTTAAATTAATATGTTCATTTGAACTGTTTTGGGGTTGTTTTACTTCATATAAGTTACCCTTTAGTTCCCCCTCAAGGAAGGTTTTTCCGAATTTTTGTAGTATACATTTATCATTTTTGAAAATTAACGTGCAGCCATTTTTGGTGGCTTTACTAACAGAAATTAAATTTGTTTCGAGGTCTGGTACAAAAAGTACGTCGAGTAACTTTATTTTGTTTATTTCCCCCTCAGATGTTTCGGTAGTAATAACTACATCACCTGAGCCCTGTGATGTTAAAATATTTCCGTTTGCTATGACAACATTTGAATTGTCATGATTTTTTATTTCACTAAATAAATTTTTGTTATTTGTGATATGCGAGGAGGAGCCGCTATCTACGATCCAATTGTTTTTGTTTTCTTTACAGGCGATGAATGCTAAATTTTTTAATTTATTTCTTGTATGAGTTTCATCGTCGGATGCATTTGATTCATCCCTGTCATGTTTCATTTTTGGTTCACTATTTTCAAAACATAAAGATGAATTAAAGTTTTTATTTTTATTGTTATAGCCACTTGATGAATAGTTTTGTTTTTTGTTTTTGTCTTTTCTGTACCAACAGTCGTTGGTATTATGATTTTTCATCTTGCAGTATGTGCAGAATTTATTCACTTGTTTTTTCGGAAAGTTTTGTTTGTGTCTTTTAATTTGATAAGCTACGGCATTATCATCAACTTGCAACGCTTTGTTATTACAAGATCTTCTGTTATATTCATCCATCAGCTTACTTTGAATATAACTTGGTGTAAGATCCTCTTCAGATTTTGCTTCTAAAGCAGTAATAAGAGGATCATATGACGGAGGTAGCGAACACAGTAAAAGTGCTGATAGATGAGAATCATTTATATTTTCGCCGATGGCAGTAAGTTTCTCTTTGATTTCTAAAATGTTTGTGATGTGTTTAATCATGTTGCCTCCTTCGGCTAATTTGCAGCTATACAAGTTTTTTAGTAAGTATAACTTGCTTGAAAGGTTTGTACGTTCGTGTAAATTTTTTAGTTTGACCCATGTCTCTTTTGACGTGGACAAACCCTTTACATGTACTATCTGATCATCACTAATAAATAGGTTTATCATGGCTTTGGCTTTTTTGTCTTTTTTGGACCAATCTGAAGTGATAGGCTCTGGTGGAGTTTCAGTTATGGCGTCAAAAAGATCTTCTTTTATCAATAACATTTCTAGCTTAAAAGACCACGTAGCATAATTAGAAGCATTGAGCTTCTCAATAATTGCATTGTCTTTATAAGACGCCATTGTTAATTTTAATTTAATTTACAGTAATAACTTCCACCACTAATAGCCTATGTAATATGAATTTAATTATTGTATGCCAGAGATTTTTAAGTCGGTCTTCATAATCAATGTTGAGTAAATTATTATTGAATCACAACAAAGGTAAGACTTTAAAGAAAAATGATAAGTTCTTCACTTACCTTGTATTCGGTAATGCAGTAGGAGCTTCTATCTCCAGGCATATTTTAATCCAAAAAAGAGGCTTTCTTCATAGTTGTTAAGCATTCACTAATAAGCGTATATTACGACTAATAATGTAAAAAAAGATAATTATTTAAATTTGTTTAAATGAATCTTAAAATATTTCTGTGTTATAATCAGCTTTATTAGTATATATTTTAGGAGTGCATTTTTATGCATCCTTCCTGGTTTAGGAAAAGTTACAGACTGCTTGAAGAATTTAAATTACAATTTTTAAGTATATCATTATGGATCATAAATTGTTATATTATATTATATTATGACGTTTGAAAGGAAAAATTAATATCTTATTTTGTTTATACAATCATTAAACTACATTGTTGAAAGAAATAAAACAGTAATTTAGAATAACATGATTTTCCATAAAGTTTGAATTTAATAGTTCTGTAAAATAAATAATGGTTTGAAAATGTTTATTTAGAGAAGAGAAAGTCATTATGAGTCTATAAATCTTTCACTCGCGGTGTTCAAGGTCAAATTTAATTATAGTTGATATTACTTTGTTTATAGTTCTGAAATAAATGACAGTAAATAAATGAAAAGTTTATGGAGATGATAATACATCTATCAAAAAACTTATGTATTATTGGGAAAATATTTCAATTTAAATAATGAAATGCCTTAATAACATGTTATTTTTGCACATAAAAGTCTTTTGATGCTCAAATTAAAATAATTTTAATAATTTTCTTTATTTTTAAATAGTAAAATATCATTAAATTAACAAAAAATTCAATGAAGTACTGCAAATTATATATATGAAGTGAAAATATATTTTAACAAATTAAAAAATTCAATTCCATACATATATTAAAGTAAAGCGTTTTTTACCAAATAAAGAACTATTCCGGGTTTGTCATTCCTGAATGAAAGTTAGCTGTTTTTAAAAACTATTTTTTTTTAAATTTTATATATACATCATTTCACATATAATTGTAAAGAACTTTAAAAAATGTTATTCATTTATTTATTAGAACACAATAACCACCAATATATTTATTTTAAAGATCGAGGATCGAGGATTTTAAAAATCGAGGATTATTTTACAGCCGAGGAAAGTTCATATGTTTTGTCGCAATATAACATGTAAAATACACTACTAGCCATTAAAATTGCAACACCAAGATGGAATGCAAATATCAGAATGATACTTATTGGGAACATACATTGTAGTAAAAAGAATAATCGATTAAATTTTCAGGAAATTTCGATTTATATATCATAAGAAAACAGTATATAACGCAGCGATTTTTGGGCGAAATAGCAGTGCTTATCTGCTTAGACATTAAATCGAACAGCGATTGGATGACATGTATGGGTACAACACTCTATGAAGCTACAACATGATGTCATAGTTCATTGACTGTAGTTACTGGTGAGAGCCAGTCGCTTTTTAACGATTTAGCAGACATTTTCATTAGTGCGAGAACAGGAGAATGCGCTCACCAGAGAAACAGCTCAACACAGTCTATATCAAGAAATGTCTGAAAAACTTACAGTTGTGCATTGCCCTGTTAAAATTTTGCACTACGGAGGTCTCAAACATAGGACAGAGCGACGGGTCTTAAATCATCAAAAATGTAATGGTCGCTATTTCAGAGATTTAGGAATACGAACAAGATATAATCGAGACGTGTATCCAATGGAAGCCCATACCATCACACCAGATGATGGCCCAGTATGACAATGTCGAATGCCATCTGGCAATGCGCATTATTCACAATGTCGCCAAATACGGATGCAGTATTCTTGATGCTCTCAAGAGGATTGTGATTCGTCTAAAATGCGATGTCACGTCTTTCCTTTGTCGAGGTTCGTCATTGATCAAAAATTAAAGAAGTCAGTATCAGGGATGCAGTTTTTAGGTAGCCGAAGTTTTGGTAGCCGCATGCTGGGCCATCACCTAGAGTGATGTTATATGATACCATATACACATTTCTCGATCAGCTCTTGTTCTCATTACGGCACTCTGAATAGCGGATAATACATTTCTCAAGATTTAGTGCTCGTCGCTGGGCCTATATCCGAGGCCTCTGTAGCGCAACATTTAGACAGGGCATTGCACAACCGAAAATTGTCCATGTTGTTTGGACATTTCTTGATACAGAATGTGTTGGGCTTTTGCTCTGGTCAGCGCATTATTTTGATCTCGCACAAATGAAAATGGCTATTTAATCGTTGAAAAGCGAATGGCACGGCAACACTCACCAATAACTACAGTTGATGAACTGTGACATTGTGTGGAAGCTTCATAGAATGCTGTACCCATACATGTCGTCCAATTGCTGTCCGATTTAATACTTATGCGGATAAGTGCTGTGATTGCTCCCAGAGTTCGTTGGTAATTGTACTGATTTCTTAGATTGTATTACTCAAAACTTCCTTAAAATTTAATCAATTTTTCTACCTACTATAGTGTGTGTGCTCAATAAATATCATTCATATATTCGCATTCCTTCTTGATGTTGGAATTTCCACAAACATGGCTGTAGTTTATTACACAAAGATAGATTTACAGAACTTTTTTTTAGAAGAATGTTTTAAAGCAGGAGTGTGAGTTTGCAGCTAGCAGCTGTATCACACGCCTCGCAACGACGATGCATCAATCGATGAATGTCCACATGAAACTCTCGTGTATCCGCAACAATGGTAGCAAAGCTTCATTTCAAGAAAATCAATTTCCAAAAACACAGGGGTTTTACAGTCGGTTACAAAATTATTGAAACATACATCCACATTTTTCTTTCTTTCTTTTTTTTTTTTTTGGTCCTACTATAACATATGTGTCCCGTATATGTCATTTTTGATAGTTATATTCCTTCATGGTGTTGCAATTTTAATGGCCAGTAATGTATGAAACGAAAAACAGTCAATTATTAAAAAATTGTGAATATTTACATTTTTTACCATGTTTTTATTAACTTGAATTCTTGTTTGTTTGTTTGTCCAGCACAAATCATGCAATCGATTTTTAACTAACATCCCGACTAGCTAAACATTTTAAACTTTGAGGATAGTTCAGAACCCGGTGACAATACATTTTTTTAACACTTTTAGTGAACTGTTTCAGGTCCGTACTGCCTTCGGCAGCTTTTATATGATTCGACAGAAAATTCATTTAACTAACTTCCCGACTAAATAGACATTTTAAACATTCAGAATAGTTCAGAACACGGTGAAAATGCATTTTTTTAATACTTTTAGCCAACTGTTTCGGGTTCCTGCTGCCTTCGACAGCTTTACCAGTATAAAGCTTTCTATTGATTTTTAATTAACTTCCGATAAGCTAGGCATTTGAAACTTCCAGGATAGCTCAGAACACGGTGACAATACATTTTTTTAATACTTTTAGTCAATTGTTTCAGGTCCCTACTACCTTCGGAAGCGTTTATATCATTCGACAGAATTTTTTTTTAACTAACTTCCCGATTAGCTAGACTAATGAAACTTTCAGAATAGTTCAGAATAAATTGAAAATGCATTTTCGGGTCCCTGCTGCCTGCGGCATCGTTACCAGTACAAAGCTTGCAATCGATTTTTGACTAACCTCCCGGCTAGCTAGCTAACCATTTCAAACTTTTATAATACCTCAATACACGATAACAATGAATTTTTTTAATACTTCCAGCCAATTGTTCCGGATTCCTGCTGCCTTCGGTAGCGTTTATAATGATTCAACAGAAAATTTAAAAACATGGTATATAAAGAGTCCTTTTTATCTTGTAATTATTTAATTACTAGCAGGCTACGCCCGCTTCGCTGGTCACTATATTTAAATGAATTTTCAAAAGAATTGGATCAATATTTATTTTTTACATAACATTACACATAAAAAAAAAAAAAAAAAAAAACTGAAATCGCTTTAGATCTCACTTCTTCGGATACCCGTTGCCTAAGGCAGCTCATTTTTCTGCCCGTACTGCATCGGGTCCAGTTTCTTACTGTCTACAGACAGGTCTTCTCCGGGCACTTCTATCTGGGTATTTATCGACGATTTATCGACGACTTGTGAATTTTCTGTTATTTAAGAACTACAATTTTAAAGATGGCTGTATCTCAGCATCTATTATATATTTTAGTTTTTCAACCATGTGTTTTATAGCCCTTCGTTATTTACACTATATTACGATTTGATTACGACCAGTGCAATAAAATAAAATAAAGAATTAGATTTTCTTTTAAAAGGAATTAAATACATGAAAAACAAACGAATTTTAATCAGTTTAATCCTTTCTACTATAAACTACCATTTTTTTCACCCAATAAATATTATAAATAATAATAATAATAATAATAAATATTTTTCTTTTAAAGGAATGAATTAAAAAAATGAAAAATAAAAAGTTGTTATACTATAAAATTTATACATAAACGTAACAATTTATTTCTATCGTATTTTACCATTTTGATTTTCAATAAATATAAAAATAATAATAATAAAAAAAAAAGAAAATCGCCTCAAATGAATGTATTAAATAAAAAATGAATTATGCATAATAGCCGTTGCTAAGATACGCAGACGATTACAATCAAAGAATAAATTCATGAAAAATGAAAAATAAAAGCCAATGTTTAAAATCGAAACAACATGAATTAAAAAAATTCAAATTCGAAATTCAAAAAAATCTCGATAAGGGGTACACCTGCAGGCTCCCAGGTACCTATATGCCAAATTTAGAAGCTCTGCGATCAATAGTGTGAGCACCAGAGCGCAGACAGGTGCACACACAGACACACAGACACACACACAGACACATCTCTTTATTTATATAGATAAGCTTTAGATTGCCCAGATCAAAAAGTTTAAAATTACAGATCAAAAAGTCACTCTTTATGGTCCGTTTTCTAAGAATTATAACGTTACTAAATAAAAAGTAATGTAATTGGATAACACAGCGCCGCAAAATTGAGCTATTGTCTTGTCCATTGTCATAACCCCTAATATTTGTTGCCACTTTATTGTTTTTTTCTGCGGCCAATGTATCATATTTTATTTTATTAACAGTTAATTTTTAAAGAAAAAATGTTTCATTTTTTGGGGAAATATTAAAGAAGTAAAACAATAAAATATAGATTTTAAATAAATAAAGTCGTTGTCTTTTGAATTTTCAAAAGTGATATTAATAGAAATGTATTCTCGATTTGAATAAGTACCTCATACATAGTGAAGAGGAAACTTATATTTCATCTGAAAAAAAAAAAAGAACCTCGCATTTGATTGTCATTAAATTTAAAGAAAAGATATACTTTTTTTTTTTGTCTTTTTTTAATTTTAAAGAAAAAAGAGAATTAAATATTAGAATAAACAGAAATGTTTTCTTTATAAATTAAACTTATGGATATGAGATGTAATTTACAGTTACAGAAGGGGCATAAAGAAAGAAAAAAAACATACGTAAGTAACAGAAACGTTTAAGTGGATCCATATATATCTTTGTTTTCAACTCTATATAATAATGCTCAGAATACAATTATATGGATTATCATAGTATATTTAAGTATTGGAAATATTTTATGTGTGAGATCATTTTTATACTTATTTTCTATAACTTCAAACATAAAATAAAAAATTCAAATTATGAAACTATTTATTTTCTCTTTTTGTGCATGAATTAAAAATGATTAAAGAAAAGAAAAAATAAATCGTTATTTTTACTTTTCATTATGATGAATTAAAATTTTATCTAATTAATAGATAATTTTCGTTAAAGTTTTAAATGAAGGAATTCATTATAACTGCTAATATATCATAAAATAAACAAAAATATAAACTTATCCAAAAAATACTTATATTCTCTATAATTAGTGAAAAATTAAAAAATATATATATATAATGTAGTTTCCAAGATAACGGTTAATTTTAAATTTATTTTGTACAACATCTCAAATTATTAAATAAATTATTAAATAAATTTAAAATTTAATCTCGAAATGCTTTAATAATGATTTTATCATTAAGTTTTGAAAATTTACAGCGCTGCTCTTAAAATTATTGAAAATACAACACATTTAAAATTTAATTAAAAGATTCCATACCTACCGACATACGAAATTGTATATTTAATCTTTGAACAAGCAACTTTAGAATTTAATGAGTAACATATTACAGAAATGAGAATCGAATAACATTTCAATCTCAAAATTATTCTGTATTTGTCCTTATTGTGATATATTGTAATAAATTCCGGTGATATGTTTCAATTCGTCGAATAGATGGGAGAAATCATTTAAACAGTTATTGAAAAGGGTAATTTCAGTTTATTTCAAATATTTGCATCGCTATTCAGGGTTATATAAATTCTGAAGAGATGGAAATTACAGTTAAAGCTACGCTGTTAAAACGAGACATTAGTCTTTATTATAGATTAAATATTATTTTATATAATTAAAAATTTTAAAGTATATACAATTTTTCGTTCTTATTAAAAATTGTATTGAATCTAATAATATATAAATAAAATAAGTAAGATTACAGCTCCGAAGCGAGTTATTTCTTGAATTTCAGTGTAATAACATCATTTTAAATTTAATATTTGTACTTATTTTTAAATTACTTGGTTTAATTTTTTAGATATGGAACATTCAGTGAAATACAATTTTATTTATTTATTTATTTATTTTGGTGTTGGTATCACAGTTAATATCAACTCACTTTTAAAGGCTTTATAGTTCTTACGGAATTCCTTTTGTGGGTGTTGGTGTGGAGGGGGGGGAGGCTCTTATTAAAGATTTCTAGACCATATTCAAGGATATTCGAAGAAAACCACAGGTAAAATGGGTTTGAATCTAGCAATTTTCATCTACCAAATTGAAAATAAAACTCTTCGACTGACATCTACAAAATAAATTGTGGCTGTAGTAAAAAATAATACCATGTCATCTTTATAAATTCTATAGCTCTCATTGACAGTGAGTTCTAGAAACCCCTGTTAATATTCTGGAACGTTTTCTTATATGTGCTCAAAATCTCTTGAAATAAGTTCAATCATAAGAGGCCCTCCCTGATTCCACAGGCCAGTGCAAACTTCTGGTCCCTATCTCCCCCTATCACTGCTTTTCTTACCGGCCATGGGCCCTTCCCCTCCTATCTGTACAGATTTCACTGCCGACGATCATCCCTGTGTCCCTGTGGAGAGGAGGGTACTCCACTGCATTACTATTTTTACTGTCCACTAACTGAATCAGACCATCTACGAAATCCAACCCCTCGACCCCCTAACTGGCTAAATGAAATAGTAACTAGAAAACCGTTAATTAAAAAACTTAATAATATCTACTCATACCTTATGAACCTCACTAATTTAACTGACTAATATGAAAATATTCTATTAACGTCCTTCTCCAAATTATTAAACCTTATATATTTTTTTTATTTTTTTTAACGATGTTATCTTTCTCCGTGGTTGTCTGAGGTGCTGCTGATGATCTTCCATGTCCACCCAATCCCAAACCACAGAAGTTGTAGTCTGTACAATTTCTTCATAAGCCTTTATCACCTGTTCAATTGACCCAAAGTTTCAAGTAGCACACCAAGGACGCCCTCAAGTTTTTCTCTCAACAGATTCTTACCAGAGCTCGGTGAGCGGGGGCTGCTCCCTGTTCAATAAAGAGTAGGAGAATCTGCTTCATTAAATTGAGCTCCGGACTATCATCCACAGCATCAACTTCAGACAGCATGCCAATTGTCGCGTGGGACTGGCTGGGTCCGGCATGGTGGTCAACATTGTTCTGTAAATTTATCTATCTGTCATCAATCATCGCCCCCTGTCGCGTGCAGGCAATAAGAAAAAAGCCTGGCGATGAATTCTGTAATTTTTTTTTTCTTTTTCTTTTTTTTTTTCTTCTGTTTTTCAATAAACGTCTCGGGACAGCCCACGTGGACTTCGGTCCTAGCATAGCTCAACACCGCTCTTCGAGCGGTGAGCCGGGGCTGCTCCCCTGTTCAATCATAAGAGGCTAATTTTAGCAATTATCATTCTAGTTCACGTAGTGGAAATAGTAGAAATCAAGCGAGAATTGCTTTTAGGTTACCACAAGATAGACATTTACATAGGTTGTATACTATCCTTAAAAAAAGAAAATATAGCACACATTAAGTGCTTCATATACATATTGACAGAATTTTGCAAAGAAAATATATTTCATAGGAAAGCTATTTATTTAAGCAGTGCTGATATAATACGAAATGATTTCATGAAGAAGAAAAGTCTGTTTAGCAGACGATAAATTGTATAATCTATATGAAGTGAAGAAGAAAAATAGAAATGCTTGAATTTGGACGATTCATCATAAAAGATTTGTAAAAATTAATTTTAAGTTAGGAATTGGAACTCTTATTTTAAACCAAGACTAATTACAAATTATTTACTGAACACCAGTAGCTTTATTTTAAAAGTATTTTACTGTTAATTCAGTTTTATTGGAAACTATTTCAATAATACTATTTCAATAATACTTTTTCAATTAACACAATCAATCAGCTTAAGCTCAATATATGTGTTTCACTGACAAGGAAGGTCTCCACAGGTGTATACGCCAAAAATTTTGAAAATTTTCAGAATATCCTTCTCATGATGTTATGTCTGTTTATATACATATATATATATATATATATAAATTCGTTGGAATTACTATATATTGCTTGAAATAAATATTAAAAATGTCTTATTTTTGGCTATTTATCGGTCGTTGGCGACACGATAAAAACTAATGCAAAACAGTTTTTTGATAAATACTCATTACAGTAATACGTTTTCTCTACTCTTCATACTAAATTAGTTTAACAAATTTTACTTTAAATAAATACACTTTTATAGCTACAATTTTGACTTATATATTTATAAGTAAACTTAACGATCGAATTATACAACCTTTTGTTTAACGGGAAATACTTAAACAAAGCTTAAGTTTTATTTGAGCTTTGAATATTATGACTTAAAGTAAAACAGTCAGCACATTTATTTATATTGCATAACAAATTAAAAAGAATGTACGCAACAGTTTGTTAATGAAACAATGGTAGACGGAAATCACTTATTAATTCGCTATTTTATGCTTTCGAAGAATGCTGATTTCACAACCATTGATTAGATAAAAAATTAAATTGATAAAAATTATTTCAAACTTATATTTATCGCTCAAATTTCAGTACAGATTACATATACATATTGGATATTTATACCTTTTAAATTATAATTTACTTTTTATTACACTGGTTAAATAAAATTTACCAAATAACTTTTTCTAACTCGATGTACCAAATTATTTAAAAAAATTTTAACTTAAGGGAAAAAAAAATACATTTGTATCACAGCAATTTTCTTACGGTGTGCCTTTTGTTAATTTATTTAAATTTTAAACCAAAATTTATTGGAAAATTTTAAGCTCTTTATGAGTTTAAAAAGTAATCAAATATTAAAAGGGGGAGTAAAACAGGTCTTTGAATTAGCAAAGCCGCTCAAAAACAATTTTATTTGTATGAGCATACGCTTTGATATTGAAAGATACTTCATTAGAAGATGTAATTCTATCCCCCCCCCCCTCTTCAAGAAAAATGCTTTTATATACTTCCTTTTTTCTCTACGATTAGTTATATTTTCTATTTGTTTCTTCCAATTATACAATTCATGTAATTTTTTTTTTACATACTTAAACTTCGTTTGGTCACGTTTTAAACTGCGACATGAATTACCAGATTTCACATTATTCAAGGAATTATCCAGTCTTCTCCTTATATATAATGTATGTATTATATGTATGTATGTGCATTATTTTGATGTTTCAAATCTTTGAGCAGCAACTAGGTAGTATATTTATTTTCATGGAAATTTTGTGATATTTCATTTGAAAGTGGTGATATGTATCATCAGGAATGCCTTCAAGTTTTTCATAGCTTGCATACTCATATTCTTACTTTCGCTTACCCATAAGGTAGAGAAAGTTTTCGTGTGAAACTTTCTAAATTCAAATTTTGTTATATTTACACTTTTTGAGGTCCCTTGAATCTAAAAATCATTTTTTTAGCGGTTGGTCTGTGTGTCTGTGCCTGTCTGTCTGATTGTCTATCTATGTGTCTGTCTGTTATCAGTATATCTAAAAAACAAATTATAGCAAAAAGTTCAAACTTGGTATTCTAAATGTGTATCATATTGGGATGCTACACTAAGCTTTTCATTGAAATCAAGGAAATGGTTCGTGTACAGGGACACCCAAGATAATTCAAATACATTGCGTTTATGAAGGAAATTACAGGTAAGTAGAGTATAGCACCTATAGAGCGCACAAAAACAAATGAAACGAGTATACATTTTTTATATGCATAAAAACATGTTTCATGTAGAAAATGGTATTGAAGTCATTCATTGTTCGTTTACAGGACTACACAAAAAGTTGTGCTTGAAAAATATGATTATGTACATGTAATTTGATTTGTAATTTGTGTATAATTCTGTAATTTTCGACGAAAGCATAAGAGGTTCCCTTTGACATTTTTGAACAATCTGCATATATTTTGAGTGTTGTGTAATTTCGATTCTCTGTAATTGTTATCTTTGTGATCAACAACGAACTTGGACAAAGGAATGGCGTAACGGTGTCTTTTCAGATAAATCACATTTCAGTTTACATCATCAAGACGACTGCATTCCTATTTTGCGGCATCGTGGAAAATGCATATTCCCAGCTGGAATTCAACACCGTCTTACTGATTCATCACTTGGAGTGATGGTAATAGTATACCATAGGATACACGTCTCGATCTCCTCTTCTTTGGCATTTCCGGCAATTTGAAAAGCGACCATTTAATTTCTGAAGTGTTAAAGTCCGTAGCTCTCCTCTATATTCGATGCAATATTTAAGCAGGGCAATGCACGACTGCACGTTATGCGTGTTGCTTTTTCATTCCTTGATAGTGAATGTTTTCCATTGTTGCTCGGTCCATCGCGATCTCCGGATCTCACACAATATCTAAACGTCTGGTCAATCGATGATATGCAACTGGCATGCCACCACTCTCCAGTAACTACGGTTTATGAACTGTGGCATAGTGTTGAAACTGCATGGAGTGATGTATCTGTAAATGTCCTCAAATCACTGTTCGATTCGATGACTAGGCAGATAAGTGTTGTTATTGCTGCCAGAGGTCGCTGCATTATGTACTGTTTCCTCAGGATATATACCTCCGAATGTCTTTTCCAAAAACAGTTGTTCTTCACACTCTTACGTATGGGTCCAATAAATAAAATTTTGTTGTTTGCATCCCATCCTGGTTTAGAAATTTGAATGACCAGTACTGTACAAATATAAAATTGAATCCATAAATTTATTAACTCTGTAATAATGTTACGAGAAACTTGTCAACTTTTTTGTGTGAGAAAGTAATTCGTGATGAAACGGGCAGGTTCCAGTGAATAAATTCACTTTATTCTGCCTAACGCCATGAAAATCTCCAACAAAACTGTTATTACAACGAATATTTTTGAAAAAAGACCAATACTACTGTTAATTCTTCGAATATTCTAGAAATAGTTCAAGGAAGCTGTCACTCGTAAAGCAAAAGTCGTTAGTCGACGAATGTTCAAGAACAGTCCATGAAAGCAGCCATTTGTTCTACAAAAGTAAAGCAAAACATGTCAAATACTTCAGATCAAAAGTTTTTGCTAGCTCACGAAGAAAGTTCAGTCACATGGAGTACAATCCCCAAAGTGCAATCGCTCATAATAACTCTCTTTGCAACATTCACTCGCAGTGACTTCTCTTTTCGTATGTCAATTTATTCCTATTTATATCTTTTGGCGAAAGGGTATTTTGGTATTTCAATCGAGAAACCCATTGAAAGTTCTAGAACTCAGCGCCCGTGTATAGTGCAGCTTCCAAATTAAGGGACCCACAAACTATTAGTTTTCGCCAAATTCAATCGCCAAGTCTGACCTTACTGAAAGTCAATAAACTGTCTTTTATTTTCACTTTGCCTCTAAAACTACTTTCTCTGAAACAGGAGAACTTAGCAGAGGAAAAGATTTAATTCATTATAACAACAACAACAACAACAATAATAATAATAATATGTAAAGTTAAGGACTCATAATTCTTTTCAAACGGATCAACTTGAAAATTTTTGTATAGTTCTAGAAATCCCAATGTTAGAATAAGGGTTTTAAATTATAAAACATTTAAAAAGTATATGAAATCAAATTAAAAACTCAATTACTTATTCATATACTTATTAAGAGATTTAACATCCTTGTATCTCATAGATCGTATACAACAACGTACTTCACACGAAAAAGCGAAATGCGAGGGAATTTCAAATTGACAGTAGATGAATGGCAGTGACTTTTAAAGATCATATAGGGTTGCTACATGAAAATTTTGATTGAGTAATGTAAATAAAATTGAATAAAACTGAAATGAGATTTTTATTTTTATAACAAGTTTAAATATTTTATAAATGTAGGTAAAAATTTAAACAGTTATTTTAGCAACCTCATTTAAAAATGAAATATACACACAGTAAACACTACGCTAACTTCCCCATTATAAACATGTGTAAATGAGTCATTCTTTACTGATGTTTCTGTTGTAAATTATTCTTTTTAACAGTAAAATGTCCTGGCACCGATTTTTGCCAGCGCATTCTGCTGTAAAAAATTGGTCTAATTTTTTTAAAGTGTATATAAAATTTTCTAAAGTTATTATGGTATTTGGATGTACACTGGTGTTTAAAATTAAGATAATTTTTAGGTTTCGCCGATTACCTTCGGAACTACAGAGATATTTTAACAAAATTTGGTTTGAACATAAATTGGTATAATATTTTAAAAAAAATAGTCGTTCCACAATTATAATACACACTCATGCTCGTGCGTAACACTCATTAGTATCGGAAGCTATCACAGAATTGTTACAGAATCTAATAAAAAAATTATTTGATAGGGGGTATTGCCGTCTTTTACAAATATACCGGAATTGCATCTCGATTTCATACTTGAAATAAAGCAGTTCATGAGTTCCTGTGACAGTTTGAACCTCTCATTCAGCAACGCTGTTTACAGACACTGTATGATTCTCGGATAACGGTTACGAACTGAAATTACCCTCCTCAAAACGTACCAGCCATGCTCTGTAGGTTGAAATCTGGAGATCTGACTGGACAATCCATCCGGTGAATACCTTCATTTTCTCATAAAATGGTCGACCAGATGTGCTTTGTGTGTTCTCACGTTTTCATACGTTAAAATGAATACAAGATACGTTGCATCCTTCAAAGTGCAAACATAGGGCCTCCAAGACCTCACCTATGTACCTCACACCAGTCACAGCATATTTTTCGAATACATGGGTGGGTGTGCGATAACCCAGCATTATTCCTGTCAAGACAAGCAAACCTCGCCGCCATAAATGTCGATTTCTCGGACATTGGAGGACAGTCAGCGGATCCTTGGTTCTCTCCATATGAAAGTACGTCGATAATCAGTGGTTAAGCTGAACCGAGACTCACGAATAAAGAAAACAATCGTCCATTTATCCCTGCTCCAATACCTTAGACCTCTGCCCCATTTTAAAGGGACTCTTCCGTTTACATAAGTCAGCGACGCGAAACAACAGGTCTTTTCTGAAACTGTTGTCTCTCATAAAGCCTTCTGAAAACAGTAACTCTTAAAACTCGGGTTCTTGTGGCCGCATAGAGGTCACGAGAAAACTACGAAAACTATAGCATCATTGTTACACCTCACTGTAATCGACAAATACTGGTTTTCGTTGCCCGTCATGGCTTTTGGCAGACCTTAGCCAGGCTTTTTCTCGAAAGATTCGGTATCCTGAAATTCGCTCCATAAATTACACACAACGACGGATGTTACATTGAATTCTCCAGAAATATAGACTTGACACTGGCCTGCTTCTAGTCTCGCTACAATTTCTTACATCATTCCATCATCTACACGTTGGTGGTTGATCATTTTTTTCTGTCTGAAACTGAAACTAATTGATTGCGGCAAATAAGAAAAAACGCCAAGACGTTTGGTGAAATGTGCGAGTAAACGAAATGCAGATTTTGCCTCGTGTGGTTTATAAAGCCTATTACTCTAATAGCTCTGTCCATGCATATGTATACGCTGACATATTTGAAGTACAAGATTTGCATTTTGTTTTAAAATATAGTTTTACGTTTCGTTCTATTGATATCAGAAAATTCATCAAAATATGCAAATTTTGTTAATTTTCTACACCAGCATAAATTCAGTGCCACACCAAGTTATTTTTAATCTTTTGACAGTGTGCAAAGAATTTTACTAACAAAAACATGAGTCATTACGTTTCATAGCTTTAATCTAAAAAAAAAAAATCATCATTCTTGCTTAACAGCAGTTTTTATCAAAGTAACTGTAGATTAACTTGAAAGATTTTGCAAAACAATTTTCTGATTTAATTGTATTATATTAATATGATAAAAGTTGAGATAAAAGTTAAGACTGTATTAAACAGATATATAAAAATTATTCTTTTTCAATTTACATACAATCATATAAAGAAATATTATTTTATGTAGAAAATGACACAGCTGTAAACTATGATCATAAAAATAAAGAATTTTTCGTTTATTATTCACCTGCGAGTTCTTTTATGACATTCCAACAGCCTGGAATTTTGAGAACTCATATAAACGTGATAAAACTAAACGACATTTTTTAGCATTAGCGATAAAATTTGACAAAAAAAAAAATGTTCTTTAAGAAAACATGTTTGAGCTTTTTTGTTTATAACATAGATTTTCAAGTGGATAAAAGGTTATAAGAAAAAAAATATTTGGTGTGTAACACCTACACGAATCCCATTACCCATTATTACACGTATTATATGCCTTTTTTGGAAATAATGTGGTTAGAAGACATACATTTTACATAACAAATTATACGTCTAACAATTTTTCTGTAAGAGGAAAATGAAGCTTGTGTAACGAAATATAAAACAAAGTTTACATACCGAGTTAAATAATAATAGTAATAAAAGAAAAAGAAAAAAAAGTTCGAAAACGCCAGTTTCTGAGATCTAAAACTGACCCACCTAATTAGGATAACTGTTAATTGTACTGTAATAACCACGCAATATAAACGAAAGGATATCTGAAAAGGGATATATATGCCAACTTTCAAGAAAATCCTTAGAGCAGTTTTTTAAGATACCGTCTTTCACCGAAACTAAAGGATCCTCCAGATACTAGCAACGGTACAGAGCTTCAAAACTCATAAATTATCCATTGTCCGAAAGCGACCTTTGACATTTTGCACACATTTCCAATGAAGAATATTACTTTTTTTTCCCCTTTTACAAAAGAGACCCAATTTCGATCTCCTGCCTCGCGTCAATTCGAATCTCACATCAAAGGGATATCAAAAGAAACCGAAGTTGAAGCCAGTCTCTGAAGGGTCCTTTAGAAAACTCAGTCTTTGAACGGAAAACAACAATTACATAAAAAATTATATCTAAAAGATATTTAATATAGCGAGTTTGAAAAAGTTCCATTCAGCAATTTTAAAGAAACACACTTGCAAGAACACTACTTAACTGCATACAAGACCCTTATCATTATTCCTGAACTAACTAACTAATAGATACAAAAGAAAATCTAATAGGGTGTATATATACAAACTCTGAAGAAAATTTTTAGAATCCTTTTTTAGATACGGACTTATAGTCCCATTTCTGGTTTTTCAAATTTCACCAAAAGTAAGAACAGTCATCTATGCACCAGATCTTTCTCAATTCTAAAGTTTCGTCATGCGATCTTTATTAGTTTCAAAGATATAATACTCAGAAGATTCTAACACACATATGCACACTTATGCATAAACAAAAACGCACATACCCACACACTGACCAATTGCTAAAAAAACACGTTTTTTTACTCAGGAGAGAGACCTTATAACATTAAATTTAAAATTGGGAATTTTTAACAGAATATATTATTCCCATTATCTGCGTTAGTGGTGTAATGAAAGTGATAATATTACACAAATTGTTCTGAAAATCTCTTCTAAAAATAAAGGTTATGTGTTTGTGTTTATCATCATGTTCTCCCATAGAAAGTTGTCACCTATATCCACAAAAATGTCTACACACGGTACTGTGAAAACCCAATTTTCGATCTTCAGTTTCTTTTTTTGTATGTTTCCTAAAAGTGGTGGACTATGATGTCATCGTTATTAAGAAAACAAAACAGAGTTTACGATATTTTGTCGAAAAGTACACATTTCTTTTTTTGTTTTATCCACATGTTTAACACATGTGAAAAAACAATCAGCAGAAATTATTAAACATGTCATTGTATTACTTACAAACTTTGAATAAACACCATAAAATGCAATTATTGCATTTTATGGTGTTTATTCAAAGTTTGTAAGTAATAATTTTTACAACGCCAGTTTTGTGGTGCTTTTTTATTAAACATGTCATTGCTTAGCCCTTTAAAGTTTATAATATATTTTCTTTTAAAAATTAATAATCAATTTTAGAAATGACTATCAGATACACAGCTGGTTCTTTATATGAAAATATATATATATACTGTTTTTAGTTATAAACTTTTAGTTTCATTCTTAAGACTATCAGGCTTTAATGATCTATTTTCTTTTTTATCAAAACAAAAGCAAACGATTCCTCAGAATTGTTATTTAAAAAAAAAAAAAAAAAAAAGAATAAAACAATAAAATAATTTTTCAAAATGCTATGAAAAAATTGTTAAATATTTGGTTTTAATGCAAAACCAATGAGCTTTTAATGTGTTGGTATCGTTATTTTCACATCGTTATAATTTTTTTAATCTATTATGCTTCTACGATTAAAGGAAAATAAGCGCTTTTGTTAAAAGTAGCTGCTTTTTACCACATTTTTGATTTTCTCATATTTGAATTTAGATAACTGAATTAAAAATTAATAAGGTTATTCTTAATGATGCCCATGGATTATGCTTAGACTTTAAACATAGCCATATTAAATAGGCTTTGGTGTTTGAATCAATTGTTGCATATATTATAGACGCGAACATTACAAATAAAAATTAAGAACTAATGGGTATAGTTTTAAATTGTGATCATCCTTTATATTTACGAGTTAAGAATTGGCATTTAAATAGCGCAACTGGCTTTAGTAAAGGGACTCACAAATATTCCCGGTGCATTATGGCCAATGAGAGGCTTTTTTAAAGCAATTTTGTTATCCATATACAGCAGAAATTAAATTAATCACAGGCGAATATTAAGTATATACTTTAAAAATGTATATCGAATTGTACTTAAAAGTTTGCTTCAATTTTAAAAATACACTCTTTGCATTTTCCCTGTTACACACATATCTAATGTATACATCATTAATTTTAACACCATAACCTATTTATATGTCTATTTTTAGTGTGTACATATTGTTAATTTTACGTTCTCAATAGGGACACACATTTTTAACACTTACCAACAAATATAAAATATGATTATTACATCGGTCTGTCTGTTTGTCCGCACTCGAACTTGAATCCTTGAAACTGATTCCTGTTATGTGTTATCCAAGTACATTATGACCCTATCGAAAATACAGTAAATCGCACCATGGATTTGTTTATAGGAAATTCCCAAATGAATTTGAATGAATTGTACTCTATGCGAGAAATTTCTATAAACATAATTTTGTCACCTCACAATTGTGATGTACAGAGTAAAATTAACATTCATTATTTAATCGTACAAAAACATGTCTTCTCTAGAATATAGTATAGTTAGCAATATGCTTTACAGGATAACAAACATATTCCGATACATTAGGGGTTACGATTGAAACAGTTGGAATTCCATGTTCAGCTTTTATAAACGTTCTCAGCGCTTTCCAACATAAACAGTGTTCAAGGAAGGCATTAGTTTGTCTGTTCAGTCTGCTGTGCATCTGTCCGTGATCTAAGTTCCGTTCATTTTTACTGTAGAATACCTTGGAAATAATATGCTATTTAAGTTCAAAGTGCATATTTTTAAAAAATAATATGAATCTTTTAACTGAAAAACAGGGAAACTACATTTGTCATTGATGTTTATTACTTTAATATAATTATGATACATAATAAATATATTTCGAAGGTTTAAAGAGCGAAAAAAATACGTGAAACGTTAAAAAATAGCACGAAAAATGAAGAATAGAAAAAAACATGATTAAAACGTTTTATTGTGATTACTACATTATTTTACCAACTACAGGAAGTGCAAAATATGTCAATAAAATTTAATAATGCACTTTTTTGTAAAGCGCTCTTTGTAGAAAGGTAATTGTAGAATACGGTTTTTTATGATTTTCTTTTTGTTATCAACTCTGTCAGATAACATAGTTTACTAAAATTTGATTTTTTTTTTTTTTTTTTTTTTTTTTTTTTTTTTTTTTAATAACAAAGAAAGAAAAGTAAAAATAATCAATAATATATATATAAGGAAATTTTAAAAATACAGTAGTTATTGCTAAAGAATTCATTTTCATATTTTAAACATTATGTATATATTCGTTTTTAACGTATTTTATATCTTTAAATCCAAATAAGAAATTACATGAAATTATAGGTTACATTAATTTGTTAAATTACATTAAAAAGTCTTCGCTTAAATGAACTTAATGTAGTACTCGAATCTTTTTTTTTTTTTTTACGGATTTCAAGAAAGAGGAGGTTCGTAATTTCTTAACGAATGCACCGATTTGAAACGGCTGAAGCTATATTCATAAAAGCGGTATGTATGTATAGTGAAAATTTTTGTTAACAGAATTTACATATATATAATATTAAATGTCCCGAATTAAAAATTTAAATATTAAGATCTTAGTATACATATATATATATATATATATATATATATGTGTATATACTAGGCTTGTAAAATACCACCGCCTGGTAACCATTGGCGACCAATATATTTTAACTGACTAGTATGTTTCCAACTTTAAGGAAACTCATTTTTATTTTTATTTTTTTATTATATATATATATATATATATATATTGGTGAAAAAACTGTTCCCAGAATCACGCACCGATTTCACACAGTCCCGATGTAGACTAACTCTTGCCGTTTTCATTCCCGCTCACTACACTTGATCCCTTCTCTCAGTAAGTTTTGAGACATTGTGTTGAATAAATACACCATTGATAAGTCCACTGCGCAAATTTAGTTCAAATTGATTCAGTATTAGAAAAGTTATCGAAATAACAAATTTCCAAGTGGTCGTCACTTCCAAAGAAAAGTAAGCAAGTTGACCAGTGAACTTATTCATGATATTGCAATCATAAGTTCACTATACAACTTTGATTTGAATATGTTTAGTGTTTCAAAAGTTATCGTAATTGTATATTTTCAAGTGGCAACCTAATTTCAAACGGCAATTTGGAAACAGAATTTTGGAACAAGTTACCCAGAGAATTTATTCAAGATATTTGTATGATAAGTTCACTGTCCGACTTTGATTCGAATTAATTCATTATTTCAAAAGTTATCGTGGTGATATATTTTTAAGTGGAAGCTTGATTTCAAATGGTTCGCTTTATATAAGGTATCCGCCATTTTGTTAAAAATGACAGTTAAAGTTCATTTAAAACTTTGTTGAGACCCTTATATGGTCTACTGTACATCAAAACCCAAGCAAATCTGGTTTTAAATACGCTGAATTAGAAATTTTCAATTGGCCGCCACTTGAAAACAGAATGGCGAAGCAATTTGGTTAACGAACGCATTCGTGATATTTTAAATATAAGTTCGCTATGCAAATGTGGTTCCATTTGGAGTATTATTTCGGAAGTTATAGTGATGAAATATTTCCATTATATATGTATATACAGACAGATAGATAAAAAGATAGCTGGATAGCTAGATAAATAGATAGATTAGATAGATAGATATAGATAGATATAGATAGATAAACGAAGTTATTGCAATAGTTCGATTTCTAAAGAAATTAAGCTAAAGAGTGGGGGGGGGGGATATATTTTACTAGCTACCAAAAAAATTTGCTGGTGACAACTTTTTTTTAAGTACCTGGAGACCTGTTTATATATACATATATATACACTAATGGACAAAAAAAAATGCACTCAGGTATTTTCCTTTTCACTTTCTACAACCGCAAATTTTATCGTTTAAAAAGCAAATTGTCGAACCGATTTTACAATGTCGTCTTTCACGTACACTTCAGCATTGAGCCCGGAGTTAAAAACAAAATGCAATTGTCATGAAAACTGTAATTTTAGAAAGTATTTCAAATATGATAAGAATGAGGCAGTTAACGATACATTAAAAAGTATTAATTTTAGAATGAAAATCAGAAAAATATTTTATTACATGAGATGACAAAATAATTAAAAGTTAACCAAATATTGTTTCGATTTTTTTTCGAAAGACATAAAATTTTTTGGCTGTTTAAACTAGACATTTGGCTTTAGGCGGCCACGTTGCTTATCCAAGCGAGATGACCGCAAGCTAAAAAGCAAATGTTTAAACAATCGATATGTATCATGTTCAGAATTAAGAAAAGATTTTTAAAAAGTGTATAGTAAAATACTTTTTTTAAAAATAGTGCGGAAACAATTAAACAATGCAAGTTAAAAACCAGAAGATCTACAAATAAGCCATTATTATAAACAAGAATTAAAAAAAAAAAAAGAGAGAGAGAGAGAGAGAGAGACTTCAGTTGATCCAAATTAAAAATAAATAAATAAATAAATAAATAAATAAAAAATAGCAGGTTATTAATGGGTTGTAATGGGTTTCTATGATAAGTCAGGTTTAATTTATTTCGAACTGATAAAGAAAGCTAGTAGAACAACAAAAATGTGGCCACCTTAATGAAATCTGCACTATTAAAACAGTGATAGGTTCTCCGTATCTTATGGTACGGAGGAACAAAATCTTTCTAGGAGTCAAGCAAATTTTCATGCGCAAATGATCAATCCTCTCAAAATGAAACACGACCACTATAAAAGTGGCGCCTGGCCGACTATTTTGGAGGTATTTCAGACTTTTCCGCAAACAGCATTTCCAGATGATAATGCACCTTGCTATACGGTGTCTGGTGCGTTTATTTGATTCAAATTGTTAAAATTGCCTATACATTGCCATGAGCACCTATAATTCTGTAAGTATTCACATCTTTTTTCACAAGTAAAATCCTACAAAGGATATTGTAGAATTTCTTCTTTATTAGATCTAGAAATAGTCCTAATCTCAATCCGCTCGAAATGTTTCGTCTATAAAAAGGCGCGGGGAGGAGGAGTTGAAATTTGCAGCCTACAACTCTTCAAGAACTCCAAAAAATATTTACGGTATTTGGCACAGTGAAATTTCTGAGATTTATTAAAAAAAAAAAAAAAAGTATAATACTCTGCCATTGCGCAATAAAGCAGTATTTTCATAAAAAGGTAGAATTAACCCAATCCAAAATACATATTTTAATTAAAAAAAATTTTTAGATCTAACAAATAAATAGTTTTATTTCATATATTAAAATATAACTTGTTTATTTCATAAAATAAATCATAATAGAATACAAAGTATATGTTAAATGCATTATATATATAAATAGGTATCATTTTATCTCTTTGGTGTTATGCAAACATGACAGTTTTTTTTTTTTTTCCCAACCATTAGTTTTGAAGTTATTACAAATAAAAAAAGATATAAGTCATTTTTTTCTGCAGTGCGGATTTTACTTTTTTGTCCCTTAATATATATATATATATATATATATATATATATGTATGTGTCAAGTTAACATGATTTAAATATTATTCCTTAATGTCATTATTTTTTCAAAAGATGTAAAATGAAATGTATTTAATTACTCATCAACGGAACAAAATATAATGGAATATCGTGTCTGAGCAGTTTTGGGACTTTAATTTATTCATAGAGCTTATAAAATATTCAATATTGGATAAATTATAAGAAAATTGTATGGTAATAAAGTATTTTTTATTTAAATTATTCAGCTTTAATGTAAATACCGAAATGTCTCATTTAATTAAATGTATAAATCTTACCAAATATATCACATTTTTTTTTTTTTTTTTTTTTAAATCTAAAAAGAGTAACAATAATAATTTTTTATGCATGTTTTTGCACAAACAATTAGATTGTATTTTGTTTAAATGATATATATATATATATATATATATATATTGTAGAATAAACTTTGCAATGAATAATTTATAAAATGTATGTTTATGGTACATAAGCAGATTTAAAAATATGTTAATAAATATCATTAAAAAAAAGAAAAAAAAGCGTTTGGTAAATGGAAAATGTTTATCATTTTTTATCCTTTTTAAATAGCTAATTTCAAGAAAAATGGATAAAAAGATATAAAGTATAAGATAGAAATAAGAAAAAGATAAAAAGTTCCATCTATTAAAAGTAGCTGTCAAACTATTTAAATATTATAAATAAATAAACTTACATACATGTTTTTATGTTTTTAATTCTCCAGTGACTTGAAACAGAAAAATGAAAATTTTGGAAACACTATTTTGTTATATTAATGGAAATCCTTTAATATAAAAATGTTAATTAGTAATTGTTCATTTTATATAATTCATTATTTATTGCATCATATGAATTTACTTTTTATGATTCGTATTATTTCTAAATTATTTATTACCGTTTATTTGATAGATACTCAGTTCAAAGAATAAAAAAATAGTAGAATGTTATTGTAATTTATTCATTTTTCTTAAAAAAAAAAAATAAATAAATAAATAAAAAAAAAAAAAAAAAAAAAAAATCTACAAAATCTTGTTATTTAATTAATTGTTAAAAATAACTTATAAAAATAGTTAAAATAATTATTATAGTAAAATGTGCACAAGGGGGTTATACGAAAATCTAATATAATAGTGTAGATTTATGTGTAATCATATGCGGTACATAATTGTAATAACAGTTATAGAATATTTTAGAATAGAATATTTCATTATTTGCACCATTTTTGGAAATTATATAGAATTAAATAGTCAAAATATGCTTTATTCCAAAGAAATATTGCTTACATTCTGTAAATAATCTAGAACAGATAAGGAAAAAAATCCTCTGTACAGAAATATTTACTTGAGTTACATAACAATTCATTGGGTACTTCATACATGCGTTAATTTAGTTCAAAATAAGAAATTTATTATTAGGAATATAGGAGATTTAGCTTTGAATAGTTTTTTATATCGTTTTCTAATTTATTTATTTATTATTATTATTGTTAATTAAAGTCTTAGGCTTTTTTATGAACTATTCCAAAATTACTTTCTGATATAACACTCACAAGAAATAAACAACTGGATGCTCACTAGAAACTGTGTTTACCCAAACAGTTCTGCTGGCAAAGAAAACAGATACTGTATTTGTGAGAAATTTCGTTTAGGATAATTTTTAATTTGTTAAAAAAATTTAAATTGGAAACAGTAAAGTTATTTTTGTAAGTCCAATCTGTTTTAATATCTGTCTTACTAATCTTTGTGTAAAAAATAGTTGCATGATAATTTAATAAAATAGTCAAGTTTACTTTTTTAAGTTTCTTCTTTGAACATTAAAGTGAGATAAATTACATGTAATTATTACGGTATATAATAAAACTGATACTTATTAAATGATATTTTAAAATGGAAGGACATTCAGCTTTATTTCCTAGATTCAACATGAAATTTAAACATTCCGTCAGCTAAACTAGCTGGATGACCGGAACTGCAAATTGAAATAATGTCCCGTGTGTATAATGATCGATCTTTTATGTACTATGTTTATCCAGTTATACGATTCGTCGTTGAAACAATGAATCAATAAAAAATTATCCATAAATCAAAGTAAAGTGGAATTGTAAAATAAATAAGCTGTGCATATATTTATAGAAAAAAAGAGATAAATCTCCCATTTTGCAAGTTTAACTTCTATCTGCAAGGGTCAGAGATTCATTCAGATAAAGAGATAATTTTTTCAATAAAATAAAAACCAATATTAAATTTTTAAGAAAAAAAAGAAATTTTAAAATTTCCCTAAATAAACCTTTTGTTTGCAACAATAATATATTTATGAATTATATCAAATCCCCTTCCAATATCTTTCAAGACCAGCAAATCATACCTATTTTTTTTTTTTTTTTTTTTTTTTTTTTTGTGCAAAAATATATGGATTTAAATATTCTGTACAATTGTCAACATAGGGCAAGATGATTTAATGTTCGATAGGTTACTGTTGAAACATTTCAATAATCTTTTATATTCAAATTATTTAAAAAATTTATATTTTTTTTCTAAATACGGAATCAATGCAAGTTACATTATTATTATTTTTTTCTCAGTTTAAATAGAAGATTTAAAATTGATTTTTTTTTTTTTTTAAGTTAAATTTTAACTCTACTAATTTTTGTTTATTATTATTATATCCACGAAATCTTCATTATCCCTTTTTTTTTTCACGGGTACCCTTATCTTTCAATTTCTTTTTTTTTTTTTTGTATCTATTTTCACATTTTTCATTAATTTTACACCACGTCCAACATTTTGTTTTCCCGGACAATGTGACATCTTATCTAAACAATTTAATTTGTTTCTTTTACTACTGCACCAGTAATGTAACACCACAAAAATTCAATAGAAATTTTATAAGGCTTAGCAACATCGTTAATACCCGGGAAAAATTAATAACAATGTTCGAAGTACAAGTACGTACTCAGCAAAATATGAACTGGTGGGCTCGTCCTGGCTTAGAGCTAGAATCCTGCGCTTACCATCATTTAAGCAACCCAAGAAATAGGCAATTTGAAGCTACCAGCAGTGATGAAGACATTTATTGAAATTTGTATTTAGTAAGGTTATATTCACCCCATGAATTCAGACAATTTTTATCTCAGATAGTATAATAACAATAAATTTTGTGCTTTGTAAGGAGATAATATATTAGGTTAGAATGTGTTTATAGTTACATCATCATTATACTTATACTATTGCCTTTGGAAAGTAAATCATTCGTAAATTTTATGGTTTAGATGGTTCACCCCCCTTCCCCCCTGTACTCACCACTTTATCAACAATCTCTCAAGAGAAACTGCAATAATAATATTAATAACACTTCTCTGCATGAAAATTGACCCCAAAACCATTTTTACAAATTTTTATATAAAATGCCCTCTTGAATCCGAATATATTGGCCATTTTGCTCTATCAACGACAAATTTCGGAGGTTGCCTCCCTATTTTTATCACTTACGGTAATTTTATGGCTATTAATTTGATTTCTAGAAGGGAAAAGGATTATTTTAACTGTTAAAATCTTCTGAGGGGCTGCAGCAGTGAAAATTTTTAAAGCATGAATATTTGCAACAAGGGAAAAATTTGGGGGGGGGGGGGGGATTTGTCACTGAAATTATAAATTAAATTTATTATAGTTTATTAATCAATTATTATTGTTATTTTTTATACATTATATGCATATATATATATTTGTTTTTAAGTGTTAAAATAATTTTCTCCATTATCCAAATCATACACATGTGATAAAAATTGTGGGGTAGGGGGTGACGTCCAAAGAAAACGGTGGGTGATTGGACAAAATGGAGGTCATATTCAGATTCAGGAGGTCATTTTGTATAAGAATCAGCAGGAATGGTATCAGGGCTTTATTTATTTATTTATTTTTATTTATTATTTTTTTTAATGCAGTGCAGCGCAGTGTAATTAATTAATTAATTATTATTATTATTTTAATAAAACATGAGCATAAAAGAAATATAATTATATATATATATATATATATATATATATATATATATATATATATATTAAAGTAGCAAAATTCTTGAATATATTTGGATAATTTAGCAAATTTTGCAAGCGATAAATATTAATAACTATGATATTAGTGGCTTCTACAAAATTTCCATCTCTATTATTTAAAGTTTTCTCTTGGGAGAAGACACAAGGGAGTTATTAACATTTTAATTAAATGTAGGTGCATTCACCTAGAACTTTAACGAGAAGATCCTTGTATTATTAATATGTAATTAAAATTAGGTGATGATAAAGAGCTGTAGTTATTTATCAGTCTTAATAGTTAGCAAAATAATGATAGGGTTCTAAGTTGAAATATTTTACAAACGCTAAAATTCATGTTAGTAGCTGATATTTAGTATTATACATAAACTAGATAACTATTTGTTTCTCGTACGTTGAATGTACATGTAAAAGAAATTTTTATTGTACTATTACTCATATAATGTCAGAAAAGTTATTTAATATACACTGCAGGACAAAAAAAAAAAAAAAAAGAAAGAAAGAAAGAAAGAAAAAAAAAAAAAAAAATGAGAGAGAGAGAGAGAGAGAAAGAAAGAAGGAAGAAACGCGAATAATTATTGAATAAATTACTGTGCAATCTCTCTTACTGAAATGTGAGAGTTTTTGCATTTGCTACTTAGGAGAGTTTGCGCATTGATTCCATTCCATTAAATTCTATAACAGAAGTGATTACGCAGTTTTTTCTTAATGACAAGCAAATAAGAGTGAGATTGTTGAGTGTTTGGAACCGTATCAGGACACAACTTCGACAAGTGACTGGACTAATTTAAATGTATTCATTTGGCAGGTTGTCGCACTAAAGCTGCATCATTTACATCAATAAGTGTAACGATATGCACAGAGATATATCAGGTCAGGAAACAAATCATTATTCAAACTAAAAAGGAAATAAATGTAGTTATTTTAAGTTAACGTGTTAGCTAATACTTTAATATATTTTTGTCGGGTCTTATCTGGTCTTTTTTTTTTTTCCTTGATTCCTTAATATTGTGTGTTTAAATATATATATATTCTCTTCAAATGTCTTTTAATTTTCTGTTTTTTAATTGTTGAAGAATTATTAAAGTGACATATCCACAATAATATTTGTTGTTTAGAAAACCTTATAACTATGTCATTTAAGTGATATTATTACGCTTAAGAATTTAACTGTAATAATTATAAAGCACAACCTTTTCTACCCATGGGCTTAATCACAACAACGCTGTATGGAGAATACTATGCAAGACATGTCCCTATAGTTAAAAAAGATTTTAGTTTTTTTACAAAATACATCTTTATACTGAAGCATTAAATCTGCTTACTACCCGTATTTCGATATTTAATGATATAGACATTGTTACTTACGCTTTACTGAAAGAATAGTAAATAAAGAACTTTATTTCATAAAAAAAAGAAAAAATTAATAATAAGTTAAATTAAAAATAGTGTTTTGAAAACTATTTTAACAACACCAAATAAAATAAAAAATTGTTTAACTTATTTTATTTATATTCAACATGTTTTAATGAAAATGCTTTAGATTTTTTCGTTTCTACTTCCATTACCCGACTACCGTAGGTCATGGAAGTACTGTATTCGGTCCAGGATTACGATGTCGGGTTTTCTCTTGATTTACATGTTTTGAGGTCCCCTGACTCCAAAAAATTAGTTTTTGGCAATTGGTCAGTGTATACGTGTGTATGTATGTATGCGAGGAATCTTCTGACTATTATATCTCCGAAATTAATGAAGATAGAATAACGAAACTTCAGAATTAAGATGGTTGTTGTGTACAAATTATTTTTCCAACTTTTGGTGAAAATTAGAAAAACGGAAGTGATACATCCGAATCCGGAAGTGGAACCGTAACACCGTGTCTCAAAAATGGTTCCAATGATTTTCTTCGAATTTGCTATATAAACACTCCATTAGATGTCCTTTCGTATGATATAGTTGATGAGTTCAGAAAAATCGATAGGCGTCATAAAAAGGTCAATTTAATGCCTGGCAAAAGATTTCCTTGAAAAACAGCTGTACAGATTTTTTTCAAACTCACCATATTAACCCCCTTTTAAATACACTTTTGTAGGTGATTGCAGTTTTCCGGTCAACAACAAGTTTTGGTAGAAGTCGGTATCTCAAAAACGATTCTTAACGATTTTTATGAAAATCGTTAATAAAACCATTTTAGATATCCTTTAACGCATTACGTGGTTATTACAGAAAAATTAACAGTCATACTGATTAGGAGGTCAGTTTTAGATCTCAGAAAATGGTGGTTAAAATAAATGGCTCTTTCGATTTTTTTTTCTTATTTTTTAAATCGCCAAGAAAACTTCGTTTTATCTCTTACAGAAAAATATTTAGGTGTCTACTTTGCTAGTCCAGTTTTGTGCTTTGTGATTACATTATCTCTCAAAATTTTAATACGTGTAATAGTGGGTAATGGAAGTCGGACGATTGTTTCACACCAGATCCCCCCACCCCCCCTCCTAAAATTACTACAAAATCGCAAAATAAAAATTATATTTGTTTTTACCTATTTGTCATAAATTTTTCAATAGAAATTTGGCATTAAAATTACACCAAATATTGTTTAAAGCTGAAAAATTTCAACAAGGTATTTCTACAGTTCTTAAATCATTTATATGAAATTTTGAATGCTACTGCTCCAAGAAACAGTTCATTTTAAGAATTGTGGGGTGAATTTCAAGAAGGAGATGACCTTACTCCGACGTTCTTTTTACCAAGGAAGAAATTATCTGAACAGCCTCACGATGATTGCCCTGGGTATGACTGGGTAGAAATCGCTCATGTGAACGGTTCTATTATTAACTGTAACTGTTATAAAGAATCATTTCATGTAATATACGCTTAGTAATTAATTTTTGTGTTTAATTAACTTTTGTTATCAAAATAATTAATTTGTTTTTTCTCTTAATTTATAACAGTGCACAAACATTTATATTTTTCTCTATAACACAATTTGTAATCTTTATAAATTATTAAAGTTTTTCTACTCTTATTAAGTGTAATTATGTGAAATTTTGAATGCTACAGCTCCCCTATTCTTCATTTTAGGGACAACTTATGTTTTTACGCTTTTAGTTACTCTTACCACACAATAATTTTACGTAATATATGCACTGTATTTGTTTATATTTTTATAAAACTTTTTACATAATAATAAATAAACTGTATTTGTACTTAATCCAAACGTACAATTAACCATTTTTTTTTTTTTTTTTTTTTTTTTTTTTTTTTTACTACATAACATTGTATATTTATATAATGTTAACTACTAACGTAACACCTAAACATGTCTTTTATTATTACAGGCTTATAGGTAATTTCTATCTCTTTCTAATAATATAAATCCTGAATAAGAATACAAATCCGAAATTACTATTTTAAATTACATTTAAAGTACTATCTTCCAGCAGCGGCGACTTTGAAAAATTTCTGGGGGGGGGGCTCGAACCAAGGCCGTAGCCAGGATTATTTTTTGAGGGTGGGGGGCATCACATTTCTAATACAAGGTCATCAAATATGGTGTAATAATGTACACACGCTTACCCAAGGAAAAGAAAATATGCACACACAAACAACGGCCTGATTAACACAGGGGCACGTGCTAGGGGCTCTGAGTAGCAAAGGGCCCCAAAACTGGACCTGAAAATGCCATCATAATCTTTGCCATTTAGTTTATGTAAATCGAATTTATATGGCAGTAACTTTTGTAAAAATAGTTATATTACTTTGCATCGATGTTTCTGAAAACTTTTGCTCCTCATGCACAAACCATAAGTGATTGGGATTCCCGTAGCACAGTAAAGGGAATCATCTTCCTCTGAACTCACCCCCCCCCCCGCGCCCCATACAGAGACTTTCAGCCTCTCTTGTTTTTCTTTCTTTTTTTCTTAGTCGATTTATGTCCATTTTCAATTGCAACAACCTTACTTTACAGCTATGATTTTGGTAAAAAACTAAATAAGAAATAGAGGAAAGAATTTCTTGTTTAATAGAGAATCAGTATTCAAAATTTCTGGGGGGGGGGGGGCTGATCCCTTACAGAAAATTTTCTGGGGGGGCTCGAGCCCTCGAGCCCCCACATAGTCAGCGCCACTGCTATCTTCCCTTCATACGACGAACTTAAATGCATCACAATTATATAGTTTAATACATCCCAGGAAAGTCAAATACAGAACAATTTTCAGATTGAAGTGTTATTAGTTTTCCATTTCTGAAGATATTATTCGTGAATTATTTAAGTTAGTTTTATTTAGTTCGGAAAAGGTTGAATAATTGAATTATTAATGTCAAATAATTATTGTCCTACTTACAACCATGGATCATATTTTAATTTTACCGTGTAAGAAAATAAATTTTTGAAAAGTAGAGAAAAAAAGTTCATATTTATTTTCTTTCTTTTTTATATCCATGGTTTCGGGCCGCGGTACCCTAGTCGGTAAAGTGCCGAGCAAGTAATTGGAAGATTGCTGATTCGATACTTGAGACAGCCAAAGAACGTCGGCGTCGTGTAAAATAATGGTGATTGGTTCACATAAAATCTGTCGTGGCCGCAAAGTTCTCCGTGTTTCCATCCGCACTATAATTCTGGGGATCACTAAAGCGAGGGAGGGGGATCCCCTCCTTCAGGGATCAAAATTGTGATGGCCTGTCTCCGGAGCATCTCTAGGATGCGTCCCAAACCGTCGCCAGTTACCCATAGCGCAGTACTGGTGAGACGTTAAATCGAACATACCTACTTACCTACCTACCTAGGTACAACCATGGATCATATTTTAATTTTCCAGTGTAAGATACTTCATGACAAATAAAGAACAACGTCACTGGGAGAAACTTTTTTTCAAAATGGCAAATAGAGTACCTTCATAAACTTGTCGTTTTTAGTTAATAACTACTTTAATTAAAATGATAGAAATTTCTAAGCTGCTGAAATATCCTCCTTAGAGTATTCGAAACACATTGATACCTCTCATGACCTAAAGGACCCAACCCTCCACTAGAAGATGCTGTCGCAGACAAAAAAAAAAAAAAAAAAAAAAAATGACGCCAGCGACAGTAACTTTTTTTTATATATAGAGATATTATATTTGCAACAACCCAACCCCCCCCCCTTTTTTTTTTTACTCGGTTAAATATTGTATTCATATTTTGACATTAATTTTAATATATGTTTATTGAATGTAATATACACTGAATTTCATTTAATTTTTTCATATCATTTAATTTGTTAATGAGTGAATTATCTTGAAATTTTTATACACTATCTTTACATAAATAACCGGACACATTTGATTTCTGACGTTTATTAAAAAATCTCAAAAAGTGATTGCCGAATCACCTTGAAACTTTAGGAGTATGAATAACATGTTATACCTCATATATTTAAGGAACATATCTGGCCCGTATATAAAAAGTAAATCAGTAAAAAATTAAATAAACCCTGCTTGGATCAACCTGTAAGAAATATTGCTTGAAATACAATTTTGTTGTAGAATGGTACTATATATATATTTGTTTTCCTCTGTATAAATTTTTATGTGGCTACTAAGTATATATTCATGGAGATATAACGGTTTCTTGAAAAAAAAAACATAAAAAATAATTATTACTTTTTTACCTATAACACGCAAGCTATTAAATCCAGTGCAAAACAATTTTCAGGAAACTTCACATACAACATTAGACATAGCATACTGAAATCAGAATGCAAATATACTAAATATCTAATGAAGCATGGACAATTTTAATAAATAATTTTTAGCCAAATGTATTGAGTTACCTATATAAAACATCTCCAACCAAGTATCGCGAAATTAAAAAAAAAAAAAAAAAAAAAAATGTACGACATAGAATGACATGCGAGTACGACATGCTATTCAGTTCCTCTCAAAATACCAAATGAACTATTAGGGGTTTTAATCACATTTATATTTTAATTCAGTCAATAATAATACAATGTTCGTAGATCGTAAATAAATATTGAGAAAACCCCCTTATCATTTTCCTTATTTTTGAGAAGAACTGAAAATCAGTTCATTCTATCGCGTATAACTTTTTGAATTCACAAGAAATTTGATTGGAGTTTTCATACAAGAAACTTAATACTAACGGCTATTATATGACACAAATAAAATTTCCCTAAAGCTTACGCATGCGCAGTGAAAAAAAAATATTTATTAAAAATGCTTATATTTCACAATATATTTAATATTTTTGCTTTCTGATTGCAGTATGCTGTATCTAACGTTGTGTGTCAAATTTCCTGAAAGCGGCTTTGTACTGTGTGAGGTTGAGACGTCAGAATGTCACCACAGTTGTTTTAATTGCCGAAACGTCAGTGGAGGCCCTCTGTTGAGACTCAAAACGGTTTTGGGCTGTGTCTGTGGGTCTTTCTGTCTGTCTGTCTGTCGCGCGATAGCGGCCGCAAAAATAGCGCTATTGACTTGAAATTTGGTACACATGTTCATGAGCCCCACGAAATTAGCTGTATAGTTTTTGGTATGTATTCCATACGTAGTTCGTATACAGGGACACGCCAAAGTTTTTTTTTATCATTACGGCCTATGGGAGAAATCTGTACGTATCGCGAAAGCGGCTACAAAAATCACGCTATTGACTTGCAATTTGGTACACATGTTCATATGCCCCACGAAATCAGCTGTATAGTTTTGGGTGTGTATTCCATTTGTAATTCGTGTACAGGGATATGCCAAAGTTTTTCTTATCACTACGGCCTATGGGAGGAATTTGTATGTACCGCGAAAGCGGCCACAAAATCACGCTATTGACTTGCAATTTGGTACACATATTCATGAGCCCAACGGAATCAGCTGTATAGTTTTGGGTGTGTATTCCATTTGTAATTCGTGTACAGGGATACGCCAAAGTTTTTCTTATCACTACGGCCTATGGGAGGAATTTGTATGTACCGCGAAAGCGGCCACAAAATCACGCTATTGACTTGCAATTTGGTACACATATTCATGAGCCCAACGGAATCAGCTGTATAGTTTTAGGTGTGTATTCCATTTGTAGTTCGTGTACAGGGACACGCCAAAGTTTTTTTTATCATTACGGCCTATGGGAGAAATCTGTATGTACCGCGATAATTACCGCAAAAATCAAGTTATTGACTTCCAATTTTTGCCGAAACGTGAATGGAGGCCCTCTGTTGAGACTCAAAAGAATTTTGGGTTCTGTCTGTCCGTCTGTCTGTCTGTATGTCTGTCGTGCGATAGCGGCCGCAAAAATCACGCTATTGACTTGAAATTTTGTACACATGTTCATGATCTCCACGAAATTAGCTGTATAGTTTTGGGGGTGCATTCCATTTGTAGTTCGTGTACAGGGACACGCCAAATTTTTTTTTTATCATTACGGCCTATGGGAAGATATTGTATGTACCGCGATAGCGGCCCCCCAAATAACGCTATTGACTTGCAATTTGGTACACATATTCATGAGCTCAACAGAATTAGCTGTATAGTGTTAGGTGTGTATTCCATTTGTCGTTCGTGCACAGGGACACGCCAACGTTTTTCTTGTCTTTACGGCCTATGAGAAGAATTTGTATGTACGGCCGCAAAAATTCTTCGATTGACTTTCAAATTGGCGCACACATTCCAGCTTTGAATATAAGCAGCTGTATAATTTTTATTGCTATATTTTTTATAAACTGTGTACAGGGACACGCCAAAATTCTTAAAATTACGACGTATGGGGTGAATTTCGTTTAAACGCATTTTAATATCATTACTTTGCAATGAAGTAAATGAAACTAGCGTACGTGAGTAAGATGCTTAAACTTATGTTGTTTGAAGAAAATATGTGCTCTTAAGCTTTCTAATTTATGTACAGGATCTTACAAATGTGTTCTGACAATGTCACGTAGTTATCCAAACGATGTTACATTTGGAACAGTTATTAATTTTAAACGCAAAATAAGCTGAATAGTTTTTACTGGTGTATACAATGTTTAAGGTTCGTTTACAAAGACACACGAAAGAATTTCGTAACATTGGACAAATTTTTAATTTAAGCGCGCACTTTAATGCGTTTATGCTGAATTGAACTTAATAAACTTAACATACATTATAAAGATGCTTAAAATCATGTTAACTCTTAAAAAAGGTTATGTATAGACTAAATAATTTATGGGACCACACAAAATAATTCCGAGTATGCACTGTAATCATCCAAATGATGTCAAATTAGTTTGAAAAATTAATGAGTTATAAATTAGGTTTGTTCTTATTATTGGCGTTTAGAATGACTGTGGCTACTTTTCCGGAATACATAAAGGAATTTCGTTCTATTACGGTCTATAGTCGGTATTTCTTAAAAGTGTATTTTAACATGGTTACATCCCCATCAAATATAATGAAATTTTATTAGAATTTTAAAAGCATGTTTTCCTGTTGAAAATTGTGGGCAGAGAATTGATAATTACTTATAGGTCACGCAAAATATTTCCGATATGCTATGTAATTTTTTTTTTTTTTTTTTGTGAGAAATTTGATAGTTATGAAATTTGGTATTTATGAATTTCAGGGAAATAATACAAGACCATCGTTTATTAAGAATAGATATTGTTTCGTACTTGGGGGTTCGTAAGTTGTCCGAGAATGAAAGGCGAAACTTGCAAAAATTCAGTGATTTATTCACAGAAAGTTCCAGAAAAATACAGGTCTGTAAACCAAGTATCAGCTTCAGTTCAACCAGTAAACATAGCTTAAACAACATCCGTTAACAGCAAAACAATATTACAAAATGTTTATCAATAACACATAAAGCAAGTCTCATTCAAAGAGGCTCAAAGCAAAGCAAGCATTTGACGAAACTGACACAGATCTAAGATTGACCGCCTTGACTAAAAAAATGCTCCTTTTATACTATTCTATCGAACACAGACTGTTCTGGAAAATTCTCGTATCTCATCAGCCAAGGAGATTAGAGCTTCCATATTTGGTATATCCCTAATAAGGATTTTCTCGCCAAGGTCGCCAAAAAATCGCCAAGGAGGGAAACAGTCGCCAAATTTGGCGCCAAATCCCTTTCTTCCCTTATTGGAGCTTTTTAATGCGTTTTTAAAGGAAAATTAGGCCATTTTAACGCTAAAACGACTAGAAATGCACAAAATTAGCATTTTATCGACTTTCTAAGCCTATTTGAAAGAATTTATAGAAAAATAAATGCAATTATTTACAATTCCGTAACACTTTATATGATATACAAAATGGTATAGAAAGAGAGATACAGCAGGGGGTTGAGGGGGCTGCCGCCCCCCTCAGGAATGTATCTGATTATGGTAATAAGTCTATCAAATCAATATATACTATTATATAATAAGGAATAAATAAAAATGACCTATTGAATAATGTCTGATGCAAATAGGACGTTGAGGCTCCTGATCTGCAGATCCACTAGTTAAGCTGGATCCAGCAAAGTAGAAAGTGGGGACGGTTAAAATCGCTTCGTCGCCAGTGACTCGGTGAAGGTTGAGGTCGAGTTAGTGTTGTGTCGGCAGGGGGCTGCAATAAAAGACTTAGATTTTGAATATTAGATAAATTAGAAGTGATTTTTAAAAGAACGGATTGAAATGTAGTGAAAGGAGGGTGTAGGAAGAAGTACAAAAATAGAGATGGTGTGGATGTTGGAGGATAGTATAGTGCATGTGATGAATCTTATTTTGGTGAATATCGGGAAGTAGAGTCGTGGAGACTTAGTAGTGTGAAGTTAAGTAGTGATGAGTGTTGGTGTGCGCAACTACTAGCATTCGGTAAGGTCAAGTTGGGTCCGAAGGGAATCCTCTGATCCACAGTGAAGTCGTGGTAGCGGAGTACGAGTTCGACCGTCTCTACACCTTCGACTATCTGCTGGGGTGAGATATTTAAGATAATTAAATTGTTGATTTATATATTTTGATTTAGTAAGACGCTGACTGAGCTAAGTTTTATTACCATAGGCCGCCCTCCCATTAATCTGGTTCAAATAAACTCTTATTGTTTGTTCAATTCAAGTCTCTGGTTTTCTTAGTAACCTAAATAAGTATTTAAGTTAAGATGGAGTTTGCAGGAACGCAAACTCCACAACTGGATTTAATACCTTGAGTGTTATAGTTTAAAAAGTTTTTTTTTTTTTTTTTTTTTTTTTTTTTTTTTTTTAAGAAAACGTTATATTTCTATGAATATATATGGTAGCCTCATAAAAGTTTATGTACAGAAGAAGAAGGAGCGTTATAATCACATACGATAGCCAGATTACATTTTAAGCATTACTTTTTACGGAGTGATCCCAAAGATTTTTTTTTTTTTCTTTTTATGAAAACGTTATATTTCTATGAATATATATGGTAGCCTCATAAAATTTATATACAGAAGAAGAAGGAGCGTTATAATCACATACGATAGCCAGATTACATTTTAAGAATTACTTTTTACGGAGTGATCCCAAAGATTTTCTTTTTTTTTTTTTTTTTGGCAAAAAAAAAAAAAAAAAAAAAAAAAAAAAATCACTGAAATATATGAATTGTAGCATGTTAATCTCATTCCCGATGTTTCAAGGTGATTCTTCAAATACTGTTTGGGATATTTAAAGAAAACGTCTAAAATCAAAAGTGTCCGGTCATTTACGGAAAGGTAGTGTACTAAGATTTCTTCTATTGTAATTTTATAAACTACTTTTTAAAATAGGTTTTAAAATATATGCTATAGAAAATATTTTGAAATACTTAAATATTAGAATTGATTCTGTCGAAGTACTTTGTTGCAAGCATTTTATTTAATATACTTATTTTTATTTTTAATGTATGTTACTTGCAATATATTTAAAAATTATTTAAAAAACACTATAAAATATACCTAAAATTTAACGTTCTAAATTCTGCAGTTAAATGCATACAGAGTGTAATTAATTTTAAGTTTAAAATTTCAGTTGTTGATATTTTAACAAATTTATACAAAATTTATAAATTTTGAAAGAAATATAATTTTATTTATTTATTTATTTAGGGTTAATGTATGTTGGTGTCTTCTGTAAATTGAAAATTTTGTGGAAATTGAAGCTTTAAAAATGTGGACGATTAAATTACCCAATAGAAAGTTCTCATAAAACTTCAGAAAATGTTTTATTTTTATGTAGTATTAATAGTTATAGTAAAAAAAAAAAAAAAAAAAAAAATCACACACACACACACACACACACACACAAAAAGAAAAAAAACGCAATTTCAATTAAATTAATGTAAAATATTTTCCAGCTAAGTAATTACTTTTTTTTTTTTTTTTTTTTAAGCATTAATAACACTTTTTATACTAGGAAAATAGTTTGTATGAAACATTTCAAAGAGCGAATTCTTTTGATTTATAAATGTGTCAAAATGTATTTTCCCCTTTTGAGAATTTTTTAAAAAGCTAATGCTATTGATATTTATTTCTCCAGGAAGGCCATTAATGTATTCCTTTACAATTTTTTTATCTTAAATCGGGCTGTATAGTAAAAAAAAAAAAAAAAAAGGATGAATGAATGAGAGAAAGAAAAGATATTCCACATTCCTTTGATAAAAATATGTAAATTTCCTTAAAAAAAATCTATCAGATTTTTTTTTCTTAATGCATAATTTAAGCATTTTATTGATTTTTAATTATAGGTGTATTAAAAATTATCGCAGATTAATTTTTTATGAATGTAAGACGATTCATTACACAAAAAACTTTACTCCGATAAAATTAAGCAAGAGATCGATGGTTATAAAAACCGTGAACTACAGTTTCCCCAATATTTGTTCTCTAATCTTGTCAAATAGCTAGACTCGCGAGAAAAGATAAATCATACCAAAAGAATTAACTACTCAAAAACTGAGAAAGAGATTGCGGAATTCTAAAAATACTGAACTATTCCTCCTTTTTAACCGATTTCAAAAAAGAAGAGGTTCTCAATTCAAACAGTATTTTTGTTTTTTTGTTTTTTTGTTTGCTAGCTCATAACATCTGAACGGATGCTTAGATTTTGATACTTTTTGTTTTGTTAAAAAGGTATTGGTCTGAAATAGGTCCCAGTAAAATATTTTACCATGCTGTTATTAACTTCAGGTCTCTCTCTCTTTTTTTTTTTTTTTTTTTTTTTTTTTTTTTTTTTTTGTTTGTTTGTTTGTTTGTTATTTTGTCCAGTACAAATCTTACAATCGATTTTTTAACTAACTTCCCGACTATCTACAGACTTTTGAAACTTTCAAGACAGCTCAAAATACGGTGACAATACATTTTTTTAATACTTTTAGTCAACTGTTTCATGTCCCTACTGCCTTTGGCAGCGTTTACATGGTTAGACAAAAAATTTATGTAACTAACTTCCCGACTAGCTAAACATTTGAAACTTTCGTAATAGTTCAGAACACGGGGAAAATGCATTTTTTTTTTTTTTTTTTTTTTTTTTTTGTTAATGCATACTTTTAGCCAACTATTTCAGGTTCCTGCTGCTTTCGGTAGCGTTTCCAGTACGAAGATGGCAATCGATTTTTCACTAACTTCCCGACTAGCTAGACATTTGAAGCTTTCAGGATAGCTCAGAACATGGTGACAATACATTTTTAAATACTTTTAATCAACTGCTTCAGGTCCCTACTGCCTTCGGCAGCGTTTATATGATTCAACAGAAAATTTATCTAACTAACTTCTCGACTAGCTAGACATTTAGAGTTTCAGAATAGTTCAGAACACGGTGAAAATGCATTTTTTAAATATTTTTAACCAACAGCTTCGTGATCCTGCTGCCTTCGGCAGCGTTACCAGCACAAAGCTTGCAATCGATTTTTAACTAATTTCCCGGCTAGCTAGCCATTTGAAACTTTTATAATAGCTCAAAACACGATATAAATGAATTTTTTTAATACTTATAGCCAATTGTTCTTGTTTCCCGCTGCTTTGGGTAGCGTGTATATGATTCAACAGAAAATTTAAAAACATGGTAAGTATAAAGTTCTTTTTATCTTGTAATTATTTACTATCTAAAGAAAATACAGAGTGCGAGAAAAGTCAGTCCCAAATCTTTTAATCTTGTAATTTTTGAAGTCGGCGAAAAATTAAATAAAATTTGATAGTTTTATTCAATACAAAAATCAAATTCTTTTCGAAGTATACATCTCACTTTGGCATCTACAAAACACAGCCGAAAACCATCTTATTTCAAATGTTCAAAATTTCGAGCTTCAAAAATTTGAGGAATTCACGTGGTATCTGTCACCTTTGATATAAAGAAAAAAAATAATTAAAAAAAAAACCCTCTAAATTATCTGGCGAACATATGTAATTCCTTTTAAAAATCATTGTTATTTTAATAAGGTATATTAAGAGAGCAATCAAGGAAATGGAAAAATATTTCGTACAATGTATGTTACGAAAATATACATCCCTCGTATATATTTTTGTATTAAAATTTGATCACTTAATCCAAAAGTTGCCAAAAACGACAAATGTCAAAGCCATACCAACTTTGTAAAGAAAACTCTTGTAATTTCTTAGAAGCATAAATACTGAATTTCGTAAGATGTTCACTGTTCTCTGTAGATGTTGATAATGGACCAGTGATAAAATAATAAAGGGAACTATGAAGATGGATCATTCGGGGGCAATAGCTTTTGTAGCTATCCGTCTAAAAACAAACCTGTTAAAAAATCGAATTTTATCTAATTTTGCGCCGACTTCAAAAGTTATGATTAATTATAGTGTATATGTTGTTTGGCGAAAGAATTTATTTTATACTTTTATTCGCAATTTTCGATTTCATTTCACTTTCAGTTCTTTGAATAATAGTTGCTTTTTGGATTCGGTTCTATTTTTTTACAAAATTATTATTATTATTATTATTATTATTATTATTCTAATCTTGAAAAATCACCAAACTTGTCGCGAAAGTATATTATGATTTTTTCTGTAAACTTGTCGATATAGCATTGAATTAGACGACTTCCAGTTCGGAATTTGGCGAAAAATGGTAGTTTACGGCTACTATAGATTATAAGTTCCAAATTCGATAAGAGACAAGTTGTGTAATTTTCCAAAATAGACCAATATTTTCTAGACGAGAACTAAATTCCTCGAATGTTCTATAAATCACTAAGAAGTCTATAAAAACGGAGAAGTTATTACTGATGATTGTTGACAAGAACTTGACCATTTCTTTTTATCTAAACACGTCAGAACAATTCAAAACATACAAAAACACTCAAATTGGGAACAATTGGTAGTTTTTAATTCTCTCTAAGGGAGGCTTTTGCGGCATTAAACTAGGCAACTTGGCATTAAATTAGAAAATGTGTTACCTAAATTTGACGAAAACTAATAATTTAGAGTGTCTATAGTTTGAAAATTCTTACTTTAATAGCAGTCGGGGTATTTTCCGTTATTATCTATTTGTTTATAGCGCAGAACAACATAGAAAACTCCAAAATTCACTAAAAAGACTTTCATAGAGTTCATTTTCTGTTCAGATTTTAAGCTAATCTGCCATTTCTGAGACTGTACCGTTTTGTACATCGATTGAACATTGAACATTGAATTTTGAACATTTTGATTTGAACATCGTAGCTGATCATTGTTCTTGCGTTTGAAATAAATAAATAAATAAATAATTAAAAATCCTGCATTGAGAAATATTTAACTGTCCTTTAGCTTTCTGGAGCGAATGACTGCTCTGTTGAACTATTTCGAGAATATTCTTTGGTTGTTCGTTTTTGTGCTACAAACAGCTACAATTTATTCTACAATTTCTTGTACATTCACAGTATAAAACGCATTCGTTGAATAGAAATTGCCAATGTCTTTACTAAATACTTTCTACACGTTAAAAGGACAATTGCAACGCAATGTGTCTTTTTTTCCCCCCATTAATTATTATTATTTTTTTTATTTTCTGCGCATATACAGTTACAGATATTTACAACATATTTAGCATATCATTTTTAATAAAAATGATTTTATAGTCTGAGAAATTCCATATTTTTTATAAAACTATTATTGAATATTTCAGTAAAAGAAAATAAGAATTTTTTTTATATACACTTCCCTACTTAAAATTCTAGATTCGTGCTTTTTAATGTTATCTAATTAATCATTTGAATGACATTCGAAAACAAACTCTTCAAAGATGACAAACATTTTACAATATGTATAAATATTTATTTTTTCTGTTTACTTTCCAACTTCCCAAGTTACTATCAAAATTATTAATGTTATGATTTTGCTTTACATCACAGGAGAAGAAAAAAAAAATCATTTCCTTATTAAATATTTTTTATTTATAAAGCTCCATTATTTAGGAAGCTCCAGTAGACTCTGAAATGGACTTTGTTACAAAAATCAATTTCATAGATAGATAAAATAAAAGTATTTAATCTTTAAAAAAAAAAAAAAGTCTTAATTTTACGCATATATATATATATATATATTTATTTATTTATTTAATCAAAATGTAAATCTTGGTGTGTGTGTATCGTTAAATGTAACACAATAGAAGTCATATTTTTATTTACATTTTTATTTTTACGAAATTCGTTCTGAAAAATAATATATTTCAAGATGTTCTATTAATAGCTATAATTAAAAGAAAAACTTAATTAAATCATTGATTAAAAGAAAAAAAATTGAATTAACGAAAATCGAGTTAGTTTAATTTAATAGTAATTACTCATTGCTTAATAAGATTGATTTTAGTTCAAAGATTCTTCTAACAACAATATTTATCTCAGTGTTCTCCAAATAAACTAGTCTGCCCAAAACTTTGTTTTAAAAAGAGTTCTAATAGTTAATTAAAGTACAAGATTTTCTTTTAAATATTACTGAAGTTTCTTATTTTATTTTATTTTATTTTTTAAATTTTTTACCTAAAGAACAATCATAGGTAGTAATTACTTTTTATTGATTTAAAATAATTAACAACAAAAATGTATTTTCTTAAAACTATAGAAAAAAAAAATGATTTATAAAATTTTGTTTTTAAATTTATTTGTTTATTTATTTATCGATTTTTTTTTTTTACTTAGATTATTTTAAATTATATTTTGCTACAATAAATTAGTACCTTTTATTAAGCGTACAAAAAATTTTTTATTGATAATTTTACTGATGGTTTTACTACATTATTATTTATTTTTTTCCTTAGTTCTCAAAATTATGGACAGAACATTCAATTACATATTACATTAATATATATAGTCGATTTGTATATTACGAGAATATTTATCTGTAAAAATTCATTTATCGATAAATATAATACCTATAATAGATACTACTACATCTTATAATATGCAATTGTAGCTTACAATTATATGCATGGTAAAACTAGTGATAAAAATCAATTAATTAAAAGCTTTTTAAGTTAACACACTTAAAAAATAAATAAATGTTGAATCAATAACTTCAGGTCTTAATGATTACACTATTCTTCTTATCTATACATATAAAAGAGTACTTCCACTCACTCACTCACTGACTCATCAACGCACAGCAAAATCTGCTGGAGCCACTGACTCAAGACTGGGTCAGATTATAGAACATATAGTGTAAGTACCCACTAAGAAACGATTTTTCGAAATTCGCCCCCCAAGGGGAAGTAGGGGGCAAAATGTGATTTCACAAAAACCTTCATATCTCAAAGAAAAAACCAGATATTCATAAAATTTTTGCTTTAACATATAGCTAACACAAATATCTAAAAATCTATTTCTTGAATTTTAGAAATTTGGTCCCCAAGGGGGTAAAAGGGGCAAAAAGTGATTTCACATGTGCAAAACGTGGTTTCACATACTCCTATATATCTCAAACAAAAAAATAGATATACGTGAAATTTTTGCTTTAATATATAGCTAATACAAATACCTAAAAACCAATTTCTGGAATTTAAGAAATTTGACCCCTAAGAGGGGGGAGAGGGCGCAAAACGACTTGAAATATTCCTTTATATAGCAAACAGAAAAAAAGATATACGTGAGATTTTTGCTCTAAAATATAGCTCCTACAAATAAATAAAAACTAATTTCTTTAATTTTAGAAATTCGTCTTAGGTGGGGCGGATAAGGGGGGGGGGCTATGGGGCAAAAAATAAATAGAAATACAGTTAGACCGTTCAAAATTGGTACAGATAAGTTTTAGAAGCCTGCAAGTCGTATGAGGATATTTTCGAAAGTGTAAAGTTATTAGGAGAGTCAGAAAGGGGGGGGGGGGCGTAGGGGAAAAAGAAAAATAAATAAAGTTAGGTTGATTAAAATTGGTACATAGAGGTTTTTGATATTTACGAATCGATTGCGAATATTTTCGAATTTGTTAAATCATTAGGAGGGATAGGAAGGGAAATTAGTGTTGTTAGGTTTTGAGGCCCGATAAATCGATTGCGGATATTTTCAAAAGTACAGAATTATTATGAGGGTCGGGAAGGGGGCGAGTGCAGGGGTAAAAATAAATAAATTCTGATAGAATGTTGGAAATTAGTATTATTAGGTTTAAAAGCCCGAGGGAACGATTGCGAGTATTTTTTAAAGTCAAAATTAATTAGGAGGGGCGGAAATGACAAGTGAAGAACATGCGTGCCTGTATACTCTGCCGCAGGCAGTGGAGGCCCGGACCGATTATTCCACCGACGGGAGAAGATTTTTTTTTCCCCGTATTTTATATTTGTGTTTTTCCTTTATGATAATATAGTGATTCATTAAGGGTGTCGAACATAAGTGCGCGCGCGTAGCGCACAATGGCTTGCGCTGTCGAAGGGCTGTCGAAGGACCGGGTGCGACATTTTTTCGAATAAGAATTTTTTTTTCTCCACATGATAAAAATTAATGTAATTTTGAGAATTCATTAACTATAATGATTCATTTAAAAATAGTGACCAGCGAAGCGGGCTTAGCCTGCTAGTAAAAAAATAAATGAATAAGTAACTAAACAAATTAGCAGGAGAGTAACATGAAAGTGGTAATGTTGTTCATTGCTACTTTTAATATTAAAATTATCCCAATCCTAAAGAATAAAATTAAGCTTAACAACTACACTTTTGTGTTCCATGATTTTCAGACCTTTTTTTTGTTTGTTTGTTTGTTTGTTTTACGCAGTGTAATAATTTTTTAAAAATTTATTTGGTAAATAACAAAATAAATTATCTATTTTATATAACACAATGAACTATATAGTGCCTATTAAAATCTGGTATTACTTTTCACAATACAACTCTCTAATTTTAAAAACACTATAATTGGCATATGATTAAAAAGAACATACAAAAAGTGTTTAAAACAATATATATATATATATATATTATTTACTTGTAAAATTTTATGAAGATACCAAATTTAAATTGTTTTATTCAATTTTAACTTACAACAAATTTTAATATTTGAAAAAAGTTACATAAGTGCAAAAAAAAAAAAAAAAAATCGATATATATATATATAACCAGCTACAGGAAAATTTTTGGTGAATTTTTTCTTTTCGAAGATGTCGAACCTAAATATGACCCATTTCTCCCAATCATGTACTTTATTTTTTTTTTTTTTCAAAATAATAGGGATTTATAATAAAAATATTTTATAACACTAAGGTATACACTTTGTAATTATTAAACAAACAATTCCTTTATAATATATTAAACATTCTATGTTCATCCGCTTTGTCTGTGAAACTTTTCTTCTTTTTTTTTTTTCGACGACCCTCCGTACACGCTTACACTTTCACTCTCCCCCGTACAAAAATACACATTGGTTTTATTTGACATTTTTGAATATATTTATTTAATAAATACTGTTTTAAAGTAACAGATAGTTATTGAATATGGTGCTTATAGTGTATTTTAGAATACGATATTTCAAGAATTTCACGATAAATTCAACTAAAGATATGAGTTTCTCAGGAAAAAAAAAAAAAAAAAACAAAAAAAAAAACAGGACGGAACTTTTGTGAGATTAATTTCGTGTTCAGTGAATAAAAATCTATAAGAAACAGTGAAACAGGTGCAAACCTTTGTTATCCTTCTTTGTACAGAAGTTGAAATGCTTTTATTAACTCTCATATTATTATCAATTAATTTAGGAACTACCCCTTTCTTCTAAATGTAAAACATGACTGACTACTTTAGATCTACCAGTTCAATCAAAGGAGATTATTTTTTTATGTGTTTGTCTTTGTTAAGTTATTATTACAATATTTCACATACGTTTTGTATACGCAGTTACTCGTACTGCATTAAATGAAAAAATTGACCTTAAATATACATTTTTTAAAACCAGTGTCCTATCTATTATTAATAATATTATTTTCCCATTTGTCTCTATTATAAATATGTTGATTTGTTTAGATGGTGTATTTATTTTGTTAACTAGATTTTTTTCTGCAATGCAGGAGTGTTTAGAGGACAGGATATCAAGTCTTTCGAACACATCATAAGAAACTAGAATTACAGTTATGAAAATCTAGCACGCAATCATGAGGGTTTTTCATCGCAAAAATGTCTTTGATTAGATTTTTCTACATATTTATTTGCTGATTGTTTAAAAAAAAATATTTTAAATCAGGAATAAAAACATTTTAGCATTAAGGGGACTTGGCTATTCTACTCGGCACTACTGAAAGTTTCAAATAAAATCTTATATTTCCATTTAAAATAAATAAATTTAACTATATTAGATTTTTTCAATAATATATATATTAAAGTACTAATTCCTATGATCTTCTATATATTTTTTAGAGGTCTGAAATTCTTAAACTGCGTTTACTCAGTTTGAAATTTTTTCTATATATATATTTTTTTTTTTAATGAATTCATGATTTTTAAAATTCTAAAATTTCTACAGATATTTAACATAAGATTTAATATTTTTTTAGGAAGTTTAATAGAACCTACTTAAAAGAATTATGGATGGATTTTGCAATTTTTTAACGAAAAAAAAAAAGCATTAAACATAAAAATACAACAAAAATCATGTATATTTATATATAGACATGCACTTCTAAGCTTTTTCTCAAAAACTAATTAGTAAGTTTCAAAATATCCCTCATTAATTCTTTTAAAGAGGTTCGATTAATCGTCCAAAACAATATATATATTTTTTTTTTCTTAAACATCTGTAGAAGTTTTAGCATTTTGAAGATCATGAATTCCCCCAAAAATATAAACTGAGGAAACGCAATTTAAAAATTTTAAATCTCTAACAATATATCAAAAAAAGTATGACTTGTTGTCTGAATACATTTTTTATTGAACGAGCTTAATGCAGCTCAATTCATAAATTTTAAACTGAAATATAAGCTTTTATATAAAGTTTTCGGTAATGCCAAATGAAAGGCGATAAGTCCCATTAATAATTTGACGTTATCGACCTTAATTTCATTAGGGTAACAAAATTAAGCTTATTTTGAACCAAAACATTTTTCATTCCGCTTTAAATCATATGATGATGTCCTGTTTCTCGAAATATGACGAACAAAGGTAAATACACAAATAAAAATGTATTTGTTCAATTTCAAGGTAGTAACATTAATTTTAAGAGCAGTTAAGGGAGCTCCTCTTATATTACACCAAAAGGGGTGAGATACTATTAATCGGCAGAAATTCTTTGAAGCTGTCTAATTAGAATGTTGCTAAATAGCTGTAAATGTTAAAATATAAATTACTTAATCATGTCAGGTTTAGAAAATAAACGATTATGTTATTGCTTCAAAATGGCTTTAAATTGTTTCCATTTAAATTTTATTCATTTAGTGAGTCTGATGTCATGAATAGAGTTTTAATTGGCAACATTTCCGTCCATAAATGTCCATATTAACAATATTTAAGCAAGAAAAAAAAAAAAAATATATATATATACTATTAAGCCATTTAAACATTAATGTAAGTACAGATGAGAAAATTATTCTCGAACGAAAACGAAATAAATAAATAAATGGATAAATAGATAAGCTGCTTCTTAATTTTGTAATTTTTTCGGTTCAAATTTAAATCTAATCTTTCATTAATATTAAAAATAATAAAAGATAAATCGGTAGTTCAATTCTTTTTTTTTTTTTTTTTTTTTTTTTAATAAATACAATAAATAAACGTATATTCCTGTTAAAAGGAAAAAAAAATACATTTATTAATGCTAACTTTAACAAATCCAGAAGTTTGTTACTATTTATAACAAAGTATATTTGATAAAGATTTTTTTTTCTTTCTTCTTTTTTTTAATCCGTTTTCTTTCTCTCCTTCTTTTTCTATTTATAAAATTCAATTAAAATATTGCATTATCACATATAAGGAAAAAAAAAAAAAAAAAAAAAAAAACAATTTGATTGAAAATAATCCCTTTTTTCTTCTTACAGTCAGATTAAATACTTTGTTTCAAATTAGGATTTTTTTAAATAATTAAATTACCTTTTTTTTTTTTTTTTTAATGTGTAAACTTTTTTATTAAAATAAACACACAAAATGTAGAATAAAAAATATAAAAATTATAAATTTGCATTATTTCTACTTGAAAAAAAAAATAACTAAAACTAATAAAAGATTTTTTTTCATACATTCATATTATATGCATTTTTCTTTTCTTTCTTTCTTTTTTTTCTTTTTTGAAAAACAAAAATAATAATAACAGGAGAATATGCTAAGACATTTTTGTAGATGGATTCGGACTTTCTTATAGAGAATATAGAAATAATGTACTGTGAATAAATAAAATATTGTAAGTCTCATTTACACCGTATAATCCTCCTCGATTTCGTTTCTTCAGACCTTTACGTACCCCAGAAGCATCACAAAATTTGCACCATCCCTCCACGTCCATCCTAGCCTTGCATCAGTAGAAGCACTCTGGAACTTTCTGGAAAGTGTTCATCACTACAAAATGTCCTCCGGTAGGGCTACTAACCAGTTACTCTACAACGTCATGAATCTTCGATCTTGGAAGAATTCGTTTTCTTCATGAATCTTCGATCTGGCACTTGAAATTCCTTTCGTCTTCAGATTCCTATTTTCTGTACAATACACCGTCACTAATATGAAGAGAGTACCAAAGTGCCCATTTCACGATGGCTCTCAACGTTGAAATGCCCTGCCTTCTAGGTCTGCTTTTAAGTGTCTCCTTAAACTGTAGCATTGACTTTATGTTAGGATCTTATAACTGTGTTTTCTAACTTCTTTATCACCCCACCGGTCCTGTTTCGATGGCGTTGAAACTGTAACATGGCAAGCAACTGGATTTATTAGCTGATATTTCTCTTCAGCTCTAGTGCAGTACTTGCGATTTTCAGAGCACGGGTTCTGTGATAAGGCATCTGCATTTCCTTGTAGAACTCCTTTCCAATGACGTATTTTGAAGAACTTCTTGATAATTTCTTTAGTTTGTCGTAAAGGCAGTTTGTTTCGACATGACCATCTCTGCTACAGTCCCAGTACTTATTCTTCGGATTCTTTACTTATTTTCTACTCTCAAGACTGCGTAATTTCTTAATGAGGTATGCCAGATTTTTCTTTCTTTCTTTAAAGTCATCTTGAGAGTCATCCGAAGAGATTGCTGTGTTGCTCCAGCGGTCTTTACGAGAGGCTGGTTGTGCTGCCTCAATTTTCATTGTGACTGATTCAACGTAGTTGACAATGGAGTGTCTAAGGACTTTTTTGGATCTCTGCATCTCACAAGGCATTGGTGAAATATTTGAGGACCAGATTATCCCTTTCAATGCGGAAGTCCGAAAAAGCGAAGTATGATAGTCTCTGAATATTTTACTCTAGTTCTTACAGATTTTCACCTGGTCTCTGATGACAGGACTTTAAATGGAGACGACTATATTCTTTCGACCATTTTCCTCCAAAACACAGCTCCGGTGCCCCTGTCAGAACCTCGCAGTCATACCGCTGATCCTTCGAAAGAGTTTTCAGGATAATCGTCTCCCCAGAATGATACTACTAAGTGAGCTGTCGTGGCAGTAGGGTTCCCTCCATAGGCCTCAGGTATGATGGAAAACCGTGTTTTGGTTACTCGTTAAAGTAATCTGCCGTCATAAATGAAAATCTTCATTAACTCTCGATTAGGTATTCTTTCATCTTTTCTTTCAACTTCATGTGTTCATCGACTTTAGTTTCTCTTCCATCCCTCCCTGAAAATTTTCCTCTATTTACTTAAATTAACTTTCTATTTTCGAAAATCTTCTTCTCAGCTCTTGATCGAAGTTTTATTTACTTTCTTTGTGAAACTATCTTCTGTCTCTCTCTTCTATCTCCGTAACATTATTTTCTATCTCCATATTTTTATATTTCAATGCATGTATTATGTTTTTCACAACAGAGAATTTACTTTTTATTTTTTCTTTCATAGATAACATTTCTTCCTTTGAAGCTTCGATTTTTTCTTGGATCTCATTTTGCCTCCTTTACATCTTTTCCTATACTACATTCATTTCTTTTACTTCTTTACTCAAATTTAACTTTCATGTCTTTGTGCCCAGTTTACATTTTTCTTGTCCTGCTTTCAAATCACTCATCTGGGCAACAAACCCTTCGAGAAGTTTTTCCTTTCTACTTCGATACTTCCAGTTATGAACATTAGGAAGACAATTGCACTTCTGACACCAGAATTGTTGTGTGCTCAGGGTTTGCGAATTGTCTGTGAATGTAAGGCGAATCTTCCGGAGACTTCAACTGACAACATAAATTTAACAGCAGAAACTCCGCCATAGGATCAACACACAGCAATAGGCTGCATTTAACCAATAGCCAATGCCCAGACTAAGAGTTGTTAACGTTAAGCAGCTTGGAGTAGAAACTAACTTCAACGATCGGTATGGATCCCTTTTACAACCTTTTATAAATCGAGAATTTTGAACTGACTTAAAAAATAACCGATTTAGAGCTTAGATAATCAAGATATCTATAAAAAGAATTTTCTGGCCAAGGAATGATAAAATCACCACATTTGTCGCCATGGCCTTTAACGAGTTTTTACAGGGAAATGAGCTATTTTGATGCCTAAATAAATAAGAAAAATGCAGAAAATAAACATTTTATAACCCTACAAAGCCTCTTTGAATGACATTATATAAAAATATTAAAATTAAAAACACTTTAAAAACACGTTTAAAAATAATTTTATTAAAAGGAGAAAAGTCTTCCAAAGATTTTCTCCTTAGATAAAACAAGACATCATCAGGGATGCCTTGTTTTATTCTTTAAAAGTATTTTATCTCTTTAATAAATGTGATTTTAAACGTGTTTTTAAAGTGTTTTTAATTTTATTACAATAATGACACGTGTTTACAATTTAACTCTTAACTTGAGTTTGTTTATATTATATAAAAATAACATCTATTATTAGCAAATTCATAACAATATGTATATATATATATATATTGATAGATAGATATAAATATAGAGACAGAGATAGAGATATAAATAGATATAGGGATAGATATAAATAAATATAAATATAGATATGAACATAGAGATGCACCTAAATAGATAGATAGATTCACTATAAATATACGTGTTTTGTTTTCAACAATAAACAAATTGTTGTGCATGTGTCACATCTTGCTATTGTTTTAATAGCTATGTTTATGTCCATGTGTCTCGCTAAAAGTAAAAGGATTTTAGCAAATTATTAGATGAATTCATTTGGAAGGATAAATATTTAAAAGGCGCCAAAAAAAGCTCAAACTATAAATAGAAAGAAACGCACTGCAATTAAATAAAAATTAAAAGATAAAATATAATATGTTTTGAAAATCATTTTTAATTTTCATGTCCCAAATTAAAATAATTCCGATTTTTTAAAATACTTATTTTTTCTGAAGCCAAAATACTTTTAAAGGGGCTTTAAGAATAAATAGTAAATAAAAAAGTAAAACTTATAAGATACTAATGAGAATCAAACGATCTACACAATCATTATAATTGTAAACGTTAAATTATATGACATCAAATGGAAGATATTTCATTTTACATTTTTCTTCTTCTTTTCAAATTCCAGCAGATTTGAATTAAAAAAATTTTGTAATGAACTTTTTATGCAAAACAGCCGATTGGTTTATTCTAAGTGGTTCATGTTTATCATTATTGTTAAATTTATTTAGGCATGTATAAAATTTAAAATATTACAAATTTTTATGCTATTTTGTCCAAGTTGAATCTAAAATGTCAGGACGGAACTCAATGACTCATTACAAAAATTTAGGTTAGTATTAGCATAAAACTATGTTTATCGACTATTTTAAAAAAATAATTAGGCTTAGAGACATAAGCAAAACATGCCTGCGTATGTTAAATTAGGATTTTAATTTAGTATAACTGAACATTATCTGTATGTCTCATTATGTATTAAAATTAAGACTACTTTTAAAATAAGATAATAAAATACATTACAAAATTTTTAAAAGCAAATTTTAATTAACACAGAACACGTAACAAACGTTTCGGCTAAAACATTAACCTTCTTCAGTCTCAAAATACATCAAATGCACAACAGTTAAAATTCAATCGTAAAACATCATAACAAAATTTAATATTTAGGAGGAACCGCTTTAGCCCTGTTTAAAGGAGAAACTTGCAACCTGTAATTGTGCCCTGTAACAACGTTGTTAAGTCGTCAGGGTTTTGGAAGCTAAGATTTTAACATTGTTGGTATCCGGAATATGATATTTATTAACATAATGGGTTACAAGTTTAAATTTTAATATCACCATACTTATATGAACGCATATGCTCTTTAATTCTGATATCACTCGTTCTGCCCGTTCCATCAATGTAAGTAGAATCACAATCTTTACATGGAATATAATAAATAATACCTGTACGTTTAGGAGGGGAATAACGGCTCTAAATTTTGAAAGTTAAGGATTTTAATAGTAAAATACGTTGTATGAAAAAAAAAAAAAAAAGAAAAAGAAAAAGAAATGCGATATCTTTATATTTTATACATATAGGAAGACAAAAATATATTATAAATTTTTTTTATTTGTGTGTGTGGGGAGTAAGGGTTTTTAAAACTCATTTTTTTTTTTTTTTTTTTTTTAAATCCAGATATTACATGAAAACTAGGGACCATTTTAAAATGTTTAACTAGACTTAGATATGTGGCTATTTAACATCTGCGCATGCACGATACATTTTCTTTCAGTAAAATGCACAGAATGGAAAAATATTACAATATTTTGCATTCAAGATGTAAAGAAAACCAAAAATGCCTTCAGAAAACCATTTGCATGTGTGTGTGGAAGAGGGTGTCTAGATTTTTTTTTTTTTTTTTTTTTTTGTATCATGTTAAAATGGCTGTTCGGAATATAATGAATAATAGCAGGGATTTAGATATACATATATAACTTAAAAATAAAATTATATTTATCCGCCATTTGAAAATTTTGATTAATTTTAAAGTTATGAGTAAAATGTTTCACAATAAAACATTTGTAAGTAAATTGCATAGAATGGTAATATTTTGTGCTATTTTTACATTCAGATATGAAAAATGTTTAAAACATATTTTTTTTTTTTAATTTCTACATTATTCGGTTTTTAATATGTCAACGTGCTTTTCTGCGGTATATGCTTTTACACGGTCTTATTCAACTTGGTTGTTCTTTCTGCCTGGATCAAATATTGGAGTAAAATTGTAAGCCATTACGAAAAAAATAAGTGTTTTGTTCAGAAGTGTCACATGAGTTCAGAAATGATAACAATATAATATGCAAACATTTACAAGATATGCTTCCCCAGGAATAGGTTCAAGGGTCAAAATTTGTGTGTCTGTAATAAGACTTATGATTCATTTTTAATCCCTTTCAACCTGTGCAGTTTTTCTCAAATATTGCTCACAAGTCCATAGCCTTTGACAACACAAAACGCCAATATTTTAACAATTCATCTGATCAGAGACAGGCACCAACTGCAAATATTTTTCTGTCTGTGCAGAATATGTCGACTCATTTTAATGCATTTCTCTTAAACCAATTTTGCTTTAATTTTAGACACCAGTCAATATCAATACAATTTGCAAACATATTCAGGAATCAGTGTTATAGGAACAGATTCAAGTTACAAAAATCTGCCTACGTAAAATCTTGTGATCGATTTTTAACGAACATCTGCAGTACCGATTTTACTAAAATTTTAGTTGTGTGTCCATTGTAAATGCAACGCCATACAAAAGTAATTTCAGCCTACAATCTCATCAGGAGCAGATTTAATGTTAAAAAAAAGGAAAAAAAAAAAAAAAAAAAAAACCTGTTTTTCGGTGTTAAATCTTGCAATTACTTTATAATATATGCCCGCTGAATCGGTGTTTTTAGAAGTTATGAATGGTAGAGCCTGGATTCGAATCCCGGAAAATGCTTGGATGTGTTATCCATGTTAGTAGTAGTAGTCCCTGTTAGTATCCCTGTACCGCGCCATTGAAATAATAATAATAATAATAAAATAAAATAAATAAAATAAAACAAAAAATAGGAAAGCATGTTTTAATATATTTTTTTTTTTTATGTAGTATCATTTTACCATGTTTTTATTAACTTCGATTCTTGTTTGTTTGTTTGTTTGTCCAGTACAAATCTTGCAATCGACTAACTTCCAAAATAGCTAGACATTTGAAACTGTCAGAATAGCTCAGAACACGGTGGCATTGCATTTTTAAAATACTTTTAGTCAACTGGTTCGTGTCCCCGCTACCCTCGGCAGCGTTTATATGATTTAACAGAGAATTCATTTAACTAAATTCCCGACCAACTAGACATTTGAAACTTTCAGAATAGCTCAGAACACGATACCAATGTATTTTTTTATACTTTTAGCCAACTGTCTCGAGTCCCCGCTTCCTTCGGCAGCGTTTATTATACGGTTCAACAATCACGTAACTTCCCGACTAGCTAGAAATTTGAAATTTTCATAATAGCTGAGAACAAAATGACAATGCATTTTTAAAACACTTTTAACCAACTGTTTCGGGTCCCCGCTGCCTTCGGCAGCGTTTATCATATGGGTCAAAATTCTTGTAACTTCCCGACTAGCTAGACATCCAAAATTTTCAGAATAGCTTCAAACACTATGACAATGCCTTTTTTAATACTTTTAGCCAACTGTTTCGAGTCCCCGCTGCCTTCGGCATCGTTTCGTATATGTTTCATCAGTCATGTAACTTCTCGACTAGCTAGAAATTTGAAACTTTCAGAATATCTCAGAACACGGTGACAATGCATTTTTAAAATACTTTTGGCCAACTCTTTCGGGTCCCCGCTGCCTTCGACAGCGTTTATTATATGATTGATCAGAAAAATTATTTAACTTTTCGACCAGCTAGGCATTTGAAAATTTCAGAATAGCTCAAAAGAAAGTGGTATTGCATTTTTTAAACAATTTTAGCCAACTGCTTCGCGTCCCCGCTGCCTTCGGTATCGTTTATATGATTCAACAGAAAAATTAAAAATATGGTATATAAAAAAATTTTTTTATCTTGTAATTATTTATGTTTGTTCATGTAATATATTTTGACCGTTATTTACTTGTATTAATGTGAAAATAAAGAAGTAGATGTAAGATGATTTTGACATTTAGCCTGCTTTTACAACAAAATAATATTGTATGAGATTTATTATATACATACAGTTATTTACTGTAGTTTTTCGAATATGCAAACTGCTCCAAAATATTCACATAAATGAGCAAATGAATACTTTTTTTATATATATATAATATAACAATCTATTTTTTTATTTTTATTTTCTAAAACAAAAGCATCTTGTTGATAGACATGATATAATTTTCGGTACAAATACCTTCCAAGCTACTCACTCATTATGTTATTATTACCAAAGAAAAGATTTAAAAAACTGTCTTTTTTGTCGTTATGAGAAGTTTATATTAAAGGTGTTATAACAGTAAAAGCATTATTTATTAAAAGCATTATTTATTAAAAGTATTATTTTTTTTTTCCTTTGAATAATATAAAAAAATATGCCTGAAGATTAAAATAAGAAAAAGATTGAAATTAGAGGAAAAGTACTTAAAATGTAAATGCACGATTTTTGGCTCAAACAATTTTGAAATTGATTAAAAAACTGAATGAAAAATGCAATTGCATATATTCTACATTTATTAATATTTTAAAGAAATAATAATACATTTATGTAAAATGAATATTAAAAAATTATATATAAATATTTCACTAAGTATCTAAACTTTATATGCTTTCTTCATACATCAAAATATCTATTTCATCATACTAAAAGGTTTTTTCTAATCCTCGATATTTTATCCTAAAAATAGAAAATTCTTTCACGCTTTTCATAGCAGGTTAAGGAAAATATGTTTACAGAATATTAATTTATTGACGTGTTTCTTACATGCAACTGTTTACGGAGATTCTTTTCTGTAAATAAACAGCAATATTCCAATAAAATTCAAGATTATGTCATTTAAAGAGATTTATTTTCAAAGAAAGTGTTAAGCATCATTATATATCATTTCAAAAGAATTTTTAAATCCTCGTTGGTTTAAAGTATCATTTCACTCATAAAGTATATGCTATTACAGATATTGCATGAGTTGACATTTTCTTATTTTAAAATGTATTGAATTAAATTTCTCTAAGTGGAATCGTAACAATATTTTATAAAGGCTTTCGAGAATTGTAGAGACACTCGAATAATAAATAAAAATTGTAGAGTCTTTATTGCTATACTTTTTTCCATTTATACCTAGCAGCATATTTCTTAAAAAGCAAATTTATTAGTATATTCAAAAGATACATTAAAAGATTTTTAATTTATTTTCTTTTTTTTTTTTTCATTGGTGTATGATGACACAGAAATTAAAGATTAGAATATTTTAAGTAATAAAATATTTCTATCATATCTATTAAAATTCATAATTTAATAATATAAAATAAATAATTATCTTATTTTACAATATTTCGGAATTATAAAATTGTATTGTGTATTAGAATTAATATTTATGTACAGCTAGGAGATTTTCGCATAATTCAAAAGAATGGTATACAAAATCCAAATATTAATATTTTGCTAAACTATTGCTGAATAATTTTGAATCCATTGGTATTCTATGCATTTTCATTGCTATTTTATTGTTATGCTATAAGTTAAAGCAACAGCTGTAATAAACAACGAGAAAGTTATTTTGCGGCGCACATGGGTAGGAAAGATTACGCTTACTTATACAACTAAAATTAAATTGTTAATCAAAATAATTGCACTTAAACGACATTGCTGTACGATGCTTTTAAACTAATCTTTATGTATTAGAAGTAGCTGTTTCAATTTAATAATTGTAAATACATAAAAATAAAAGGAATCTAAAGAGTATTAAAAATTTTATTTAATGAAAATAAATTTAAAGAAAAAAAAAAAAAAAACGAGACCAGGTAATAAAAAATAACATTTAGTTATTAGAGGATGCTTTTAAATTAAAATTAGTACAATTCTTTTTCAATTTAAACAGCTTTTTGTTTCCTGACCTAATCTGTCGTTGCTTACAATCGTCGCACTTATTCTTGTAAATGGCGCAGTTTTCTTGCAACCACCTGACACAAGTACCATGTATAAACTAGTCCATGAGAAATCTCTTCATTTAAAAATATTTTGTAGCACTGCCATTCTATAGAAATTTTTAGTAAGAGTTATGAAAATGTATGCAATTATTTTTGAAAACGAGACAAAATAACCACGTTTTGTCTTAGACGTCTGAAGAAATCAATATGCACATTCAAGTCAGCACTCTACTATCAATGCTGTACAACTCTCTGGACTCTTAGAGTACCCAGTCTACTGCTTCACGACTATCGGCTATGTGAACAATCTCTCCTACCGGGCAAAAGGAGTTTTACCTTAATTAAATTTATAAATATTTTACCTTCTTCTAGTTTTACCTTAATTAAATTTATAACTATTATAGTGTTATTTTTTTTTATAAATTATTCTACTTGACACCGAAAGACATTATTAATTAACGACAACAGAAACATTTTTCTTTATATACCTTCAAGCAAGTTTAATCTACCGTTTGAATTCATAACGTTTTAACAACAACATGTAAAACATTCCTTAATGTTAGGCAAAATTTTAACACCTATTTTTACAGATATAAAATGAACATTTATTTTTTTCAGTCTAATATTACATGAATATAACTAGCAAGAAAAACATTTTAAAATGTTTAGCGTATGTACAGAAAAATAATACATTATAACAAAAAAAAATCTTTCATTATATCAAACTGATTAAGTTAGGTGCTCGAAACAGCCTATTGGTGTATTTTTTTTCCCACTGCAATAAATTAAAATAAATTGAGAATTCAATTCCTCGAACATCTCTTTATACAGAATGTCATTTTCATAGCAGTTATTCATTTTTTTTTTTCAATAATTTTATTCCATTTTATTTGTATTATATAATTTCAAAGTTGTAATGTCATATATATATATATATAATTTTGGAAAGTAATTTAATAAATGTATTTAGTATATGCATTGATTGGTTTCTTTACATTTTTATGCGCACTTGATTTTGAAAAGGCAGAAATTTCATGAACACAAGTTCCATGTCTTCAATAGAATATTAAAACTAATAATAATTTAATCAAACTAATAATCATAATAACTTAATGATGGCCTCATTCTGTGTCAAAGATGGATGTTTGATTTAATATAGAGCTAAATAGATATCTTTGATAAAGTAACAATTTTCTTGTACTTCAAAGTAGATTATTCAACTTTTGAACTGAAATCGAGAAACTGAAATTGTATGTGATTTCTCTAATTTAACTTTCATCTGAAGCTCTTTTGGCTGTTTATTTTTTTCTTTACTTAAAAAAAAAAAAAAAAAAAACAGATATTTCCCTTTCTAAGTATTTTTACTTTTGCTATCGACATTAACAAAAACTCACGCAATAGAATAGTTCGACTGACAAACTAAAATTCATAATACAATACTTCTAAGCCCTATTTGCCTCAATATTAAATGCGTGGGGGATTCCTCTGCAATTTGAAAGTGTAGTGTCCATACGTCTGAAAGATTAAGTTTAAGCAGTCAGGTATCTAATAAAGTTTTGTGGTACGCAAGTTGTGACTACTTCAGAGTAAACAAACATGGAAAGAATGTCGGGGAACAAACGTTTCGTTAATTTTGTTCCATAATTAATACTGGGGAAATTACAGCTAAGAGTCAGTTTTGGTATTTTTTGTTGCCATTAACATTTTTCGACACTTTAACTCCATTCCTGTATGCTGAGATTGCTCTTTCCGTATTACAAGATTCCTATATTACAAGCTCTATATATTCGATTTGCATTTCTAAACAAAATCAGCAACGTAAAAATAATAATTGTGCTCCAAAGCATTTTTTAATTATTCGACTAATATGACAGATATAGAACTTGGATTAGCTGCCTGGAGTACGACTTAGGCAACTGTCTACCATTTCAAATATCGAATAGGAGTTAGCTTAAAAAACAAAGCATAAAAACACTATGAAATAAGTGATTAGAAGTCAAATTATACATTTGATAACATGTTTATACCTTACGTTAATATACCTTTATGATAATATACCTTTATGTTTATACCTTTAGTCAAGATACAACATTACACAAGATATCAAGATATCAAGCCTCTGTGTGGAGAACTTGTAAAACCGATCAACTATATTAACGCACGTAAACGTAAAATCAGTCTCGAAAAGAAGAAAGCTTCTTTATTTATTCAGGAGGGGGGGGGGCGGGGTTAACAAACCATTGTTTCTTTAGAAATGAAAGGTGGTGTAATTTGTAAGATCTGCGTTTAAAAAATTCCGATCTATAATGAAAAATATGAAATATAGTCAATAATATGAAAATCATTTCTAAAATTATGGAATAAGCATACTACCCTCCGGTTTATGAATTTTGTTGCTGATATAATTAAAAGCTTTACTGACATTTTTCTAGTTCAGTTGAATTTTAAGGGGGTACATCACGAATCATCAAGGTCATCCAAAGCCTATATTATTGTATAGCGAAAAGTGTTTATAGAATTACACAATATCTAATTGTTGTTTTGAAATTCCGTATTCATATTCTAAAAATACGTAACTGTTAAATGAGTATTCGTTGTTCAAAAATTTATTTTTAAAACTTTATAATTTGAATTTTGAGTTTAAAAATGCAAATTTTCACTAAATACATTCTTTTTATTTTGAGCTAAAAAGCAGAGTATTAAAGTTTAAAAAATTCCATTTTTTGTCAAACTGGTACTCATGTAAGGGTTGTGAATTTTCAGAATGTGAAAACGGAATTTGAAAATACCAATTAGGTAATGAGAAATTCTATGAACAAGTTTCGCCGTTGACATACATGCGATTTAGTGACTCGAGACAACAAAATCGTAAGAGTGAGTGTTCAGCATTAAACCATAATTTTATCATCATTTATCCTAATCATCATTTAATTTTAGTTTTAAAATTTTAGAATCAAAATGGTCGATGACTTTGTTAGATTTTAGCTTTGTCACTATCTACTCTAGCATAAAAGTGTTATGTTTCGCGAAAATTGGAACAATGTAATTATAAATCTTTTAATATCTCATATTATATTAAGAAATGTTTCAGATACTTGTAATTGTGTAAAAAAAAAAATGAAATGATGCAAAAAAAAAATAATTTAATCTATAGAAATATACAAAAAAAGTAACGGAATAATTATCCGTTTTTTGGTAATTTACTAACATTTTTAATCAAGAAAAGTTTTTAAATGTTTAAAAAAAAACAATTATTTGTCATTTATAAATGTGACAAAATGTAATTCGTTCCTTAACATCATTTAGAATTGCAACGGCATTGAGATTTATTTCTTAAAGAATGTCATTATTTTAGTGTTATTCTTTTTCAATATCTAAATTGGAAATGTAAATTATAAAAAAGAAAAATTCTGGAAAAAGAAGAGAATTTTATTCCCTAATGAACGTCAAATAAATGCGTTTCAACAAATTCTTGTTAGATGAAAAAAATTAGAAAAAGAATGCTACTTATTATAATTACTATTTTTAACGCAATGCATAGTTCTGAAAAAAAAAAAAAAAAAAAAAAAAGACTTTTTTTTTTCTTTTTTAATCTAAATAAACATAATGAAATGTTTATTGGTTTTTTATATAAAAAAAGCTCCTTAAATATGGGTTATGAAATTAATTAATACAGATTTAACTCACGTTTTCTTAAACGTTATGTTTAATTTTACCATGTTTTTATTAACTTCGATTCTTGTTTGTTTGTTTGTGTGTTTGTTTGTTTATTTGTTTGTTTGTTTGTGTGTTTGTCAGGGACAAATCTTGCAATCGACTTTTAACTAACTTCCCGACTAGCTAGATATTTGAAATTTTCAGGACAGCTCACAACACGGTGACAATACATTTTTCTAATAATTTTAGTCAACTGCTTCAGGTTCTGCTGCCTTCGGCAAAGTTTATATGATTCGGCAGAAAATTTATTTAACTAACTTCCCGACTAGCTAGACATTTGAAACTTTCAGAATAGTTCAGAATAAGGTTAAAATGCATATTTTTAATACCTTTAGCCAACTGTTTTGGGTTCCCGCTGCCTTCGGCAGCGTTATCAGTACAAAGGTTGCAATAGATTTTTTCCTAACTTTCCGACTAGCTAGACATTTGAAACTTTCAGGATAGCTCCAAACACGGTGACAATACATTTTTTTAATGCTTTTAGTCAACTGTTTCAGGTCCCCACTGCCTTCGGCAGCGTTTATATGATTCAACAGAAAATTTATTTAACTAACTTCCCGATTAGCTAGAGATTGGAAACTTTCAGAATAGTTCAGAACACGGTGAAAATGCATTTTTTAAATATTTTTAACCAACTACTCCGGGTTCCTGCTGCTTTCGGCAGCGTTACCAGTACAAAGCTTGTAATCGATTTTCACTAACTTCTCGACTAGCTAGACATTTGAAACTTTCAGGATAGCTCAGAATACAGTGACAATACATTTTTGTTATACTTTTAGTCAACTGCTTCAGGTCCCTACTGCCTTTGGCAGCGTTTATATGATTCGAACGAAAATTTATTTAACGATTTTCCCGACTAGCTAGACATTTAAAACTTTCAGAATAGTTCTGAATACGGTTAAAATGCATTTTTTAATACCTTTAGCCAAATGTTTCGGGTTTCTGCTGCCTTCGGCAGCATTACCAGTACAAATATTGCAATCGACTTTTCCCTAACTTCTCGACTAGCTAGACATTTGAAACTTTCAGGATAGCTCAGAATACAGAGACAATATATTTTTTTTATACTTTTAGTCAACTGTTTCAGGTCCCTACTGCCTTCAGCAGCGTTTATTTGATTCAACAGAAAATTTATTTAACTAACTTCCTGACTAGCTAGACATTTGAAACTTTCAGAATAGTTCAGAATACGGTGAAAATGCATTTTTTAAATATTTTTAACCAAATGTTTCCGGTTCCTGCTGCCTTCGGCAGCGTTACCAGTACAAAGCTTGCAATCGATTTTCACTAACTTCCCGACTAGCTAGACATTTGAAACTTTTATATTAGCTCAAAACACGAGAGCAATGAATTTTTTTTAAAATTTATTCTATTGCTCTGGGCTCCCGCTGCCTTCGGTAGCGTTTATATGATTGAACAGAAAATTTAAAAACATGGTATATAAAAGATCTTTTTATCTTGTAATTATTTAATACCAAATTTATGTATTCTGAATAAATAAACAGAATATTTAAAATTTTTTATATATCACATACTTGCATGTGTGTGTATGTGTGTTTGTGCATATTTGTGTGTATTTACATATTATGTAGTGATTTACTATTTCAAAATTTCACGCAGACGTAATTGCAACCAACTGGCTAGTTTTTACACAATGTAAAGTGAATTCAATATATCTTCATTTTTTTTTCCACACATAACCTTTTATTATTTTTTATTTTATTTTATTTTAAATTTACTTTACAAAGTGTAAGAAAGAAAAAAATCATAGTAGAAAATTAAAAAAAAAAAACTTTGTTTACAGCACGTGTATGAAAAATTAATTTTGCTTCCTGAGCAGTGGTCCTTGACATAATAAAATGTAGCAAAGCACTTTCATCAATTTCATTCAATAGAATTGAACGTTTACCTTAATTTTAGGTAGCATGAGTATTTATTAGATAATATATAATTATTTATTTTAATTAATATTTACTTCATAATATGTGCATATATAAGCAAAAAAACAAAAATTATGAAGATGATTATGTAAAACGTTAACGAATATTTTGTTAATATTCTGAAACACAGACAAATATCAATATTTTTAATGAAATATTTTATCTCTACAAACATAAATTTTCAATTTGTTTGTATTGAAGCCATATAAACCATTTAAACAACATTTTGATGTATACGTAAAATAAAATCTAAAATAAACATAAATTACATTTCTTAGTATGTTGTTAATAAGATTACAGAATAATTCTATGATTTAAAAATGATTTACATTTAATAGTATTTAATTAAAATGTCAGATAGATTTTTAATTAAATAATTCATTCTGCAAAATTATAATTGAAATTGAAAAAAAACTTTTATCATATATGATTTTCCTAATAAGTGTATTTAAAAAAAATTTGCTTAATTTTAAGTAATATTTTCTAGTGTTTAATACTGTTATTTCTTTATGCATGCTTTTCATTTTCCCTTGCTGTCTGAAAATAAAGAATATAAATAAGCGGAATTCTTTTGAATTTCAATGTCATTACCTTTCTAAGTGGTTTTAAAGAATGTGAAAAATATTTTGACACATAAATAAAAGGAATTTTTTTAGAGAAAAAATTGTGCTTTCCCAGTCAAAAGAGGTTGTGTAATAGTAAAAATCAATGTAATTACTCACTGCTCATTTTTACTTTTAAAACAAATCTGAATATGAAATTCCTTTTTTTTTTTTTTTTTTTTTTTTAATGTTAGTGACATTTTTTCATACAATTATTAATTTATTAAAATAGGAGATTTTTCCTATTTAAATTCAACACTCTTAATGGGCCACCAGTGGCCAAAAACACTCAAAGCTGGTTGATGGGAAGTGCCGAGTTTAATCACAGGTCACGTTCATCAACCTAGTCGTTCGGAGTTTTCTGTGGTTTTCTCACAAACCCGCGTAAATGCGTGCCATGTCCCCTTAGAAAGATCCCCATTGAGGGCATTCCACCTATAGGCCTAGTGCAGTCAATTGGCCTAAACACTAGAACCAACGAACACTTTTATGATAAATACTTACTTATGTTTTTATAGCCGTCTTGCGTGTATTGCTTTTTCATTTTCTTTTTTTTTACCTTAAGATATTTTAAAAGAGAAATTAAAAGAACACTTTTCCCCCCAAAGCTCTAAAAATAAAGTTAAGAAAAATCATACTTTATTTTACTATGACAAAAAAAAAAAAAAAAAAAAAAAAAAAAAAAAACGACGCACCAAGAAGGAGTAATGCAAACAGGACACAAATTGACATGCATGCAGGTTTCGATGGAAAATGCAAAATTTTAATGTTTGGCTGCAATCGAATGAGCATGCGACGCTTTAGCGTATTTTAACTGCGCAATTGGTCGAATATCGAAAATAAAAACTTTTGATTCCAGGTCATAAATTCTTCGAGAATTTTATTCCGTCTACTTAGAAAGACAGTAAGTATGCCTCCCATACAGGTGCGCAAACAATATCCGCAGATGTTAGCATTTGAGAGAGGTGTGTAGTTGAGCTCAAAAACGCGTGTTAGTCTAATCTGCGAACTGTTTGACAATTGGATAGGAGTCATGCCACTATTATATGATATTGACAGGAATGAGTCAACCGTGGCCGAACACAGCATCAGGGAGGAAGAGGTCGACCTAGAGAGAGGACAGAACGTGAGAACCAATCAATCGTCAGAGGGGTACTCAAAGCACCAATTCATCATTACCATCGATCCTACGTGCAACTGGTTCTTGAGTGACTTCAAATACCATTAATAGGCGGCTCAGAAAAATGGGGTTGAACTCACTGAGCTCCTTGGGCAGACTGCTATTAATTTTGTATACCGGCAAGCACTTTTGCAGTGATATCATGATCGTTCGAACTGGAATGTCACTGAATGGAGTACAATTGTTTTCAGTGATGGATCCCACTCCGATTTGAGTCCCGATGACCAGCTAAGACACGTCTGGAGACGCCCCGTTTAAGGGGTGTGGATTCCAACCTGACTGTCGCCAGCTATACGACCCGACAACCAGGAGTAATGGTCTGGATTGTCAGTTCCTTTCGTAGCACTACATCTTGGGTTGTCATCCGTGGTATCTTTACAGCACAGTGGTACGTTGACAACATTCTACGTTCCGTTGTGTTTATCTTCATATCACACAATCCTGATCGTATACTTTAGCATGATAATGCCCACCCGCGCACAGAGATAGTTTCTACTGCTTGTTTTCCTGCTTATCTAATATTACTTTGACCAGTAAAGTTGCCGGTCACTGAGGACGTTTGGAGCATCATGAAAAGGGCCTTACAACCAGTTCGGGATTTTGCCAATCTAACGCACCAATTGGGCATGATATTTTGCAGGAGCACATTTGCCAACTCTGTCAACTAATGCCAAGCCATATAACTGCTTCCATAAGGGCGAGAACTGAGTCAGTGCGTTTTTTACTTGTTTACTTTGTGAGGTTAATTCTTTTGATTAAATCTTCCAAATTTTCTGAAACTGTAATCTTTTGTTTTTCCCCACATGTACGTCACATTTACCAATTTTCATCCCATTTGGATAACTCCTTCTTGGTGCATCTTTTTTTTTTTTTTTTTTTTTTTGTTACGGAGTGTATTTTTGATTAACGATGACACCATAGTTATTAAATATTTAGTTTAAATAGTGAAAAGAAATTAAACATTGTAATTATCTAAAAAACTTGCATTAAAAAATTTTATTGTGCCTTAAACAAATGTATCTTTTTAATTTGTGTCTGAACTTGATCTGCCTAGTTAAAAATTTACTTTTATGTAGTAACTTTGTAATTCTTAGCAATAATTCATTTTTAAAATATTATAGGGTTTTTTTTTTTTGTCTTTCTTTTCTTCATTTAAATAAGTAACTTGTTATTATTGTAGCACTGAAGGAAATTTATTCATTAACAAATGAAATAATTTAGAAAAATAACGGCAAAATCTAGTAAATAGTGAATAACAAAATTTTCACTGTTATATTATAGACTATTTATGAAATATTATTTTAAAAAAATCTATCTGCAGAATAAAGTAATTCTGCTTTTCTGTTTTTGTTTTTCCACAGGCAAATGAAGGAAACTTATTTTAAAATCTTTAATGTATATTTTGTAACTGTCAACGCACTTAATAGTAATAATAGTAATAATAAACTATCCCTTCACACATAAATTTAAAACATAAAATTGAATATTGTACCATTATTATTTATTTATCAGAAATGCCCTTTATAAAACTTTTCCCAGACTCCGCGAAAGAAAATTAAATGAAACACATTAGTAAGTTAGAAAATGTCTTCTTATGTAAACTCCATAATGACATATTCTTTAGAAGTGAAATGACCTTTTATACCATTAAAAATTCCAGAATCTTTAGAAATACAACATTCCTTAACTTTTTCTTTAAAAATAAATCACTTTGAATGGAATCTAGATTTTTATATGAATGAGGCTCTTGCTTTTTTTGAAAACATATCCATAAGAAGTTGTATAAAAAGAACACTTCACTAAAGTACTATTCTGTTAACTTCATTTTTTGAACTGTAAAAAAGCAAAAACATTTACTTTCTCAAGATTGAAATTTTAAACATTTGAAAAAAAAAAAAAAAAAAAAAAAAAAAAAAAGATTTTTTTTTTTTTTTTTTTTTTTTTTAATAACAAATCTGAAAGCCAAATATACGCGTTGTATTAATAAATCATATAAATTATGATACACATAGCATGTGTGCTATTATAAATGAAATTCATCAGCAGTATTTTTAAATAGAAGTATGTCGTAATTATTTTTAAAAAAAATAAATAAATAAATAAATAAATTTCTATTAAGAATGTCTTCTATGAAGCCTCCTGGTATAAAACGAGAAAGTTTGCTATTATGATATTGCCATTATATGTGTTAAATGGTAAAGCGATCATGAAATTCACCTAATAAAAGTATAAAATAAGCGTAGAAGCAGTTTATTTTGCTTATTTTTTTACTCTCTACTAAATTTTTAAATCTACTTAAAAATTTATTAGTATCAAATACTGCATGTCTACGTTTAAAAGAACCCATGATAGCTATATTTAGATTAAAAATTTAGAATTATTCAAACAAAACACTTTTTTATTTTTTCAGTTTGTTTCTTTTTATATTGTTTTGAAAATAATTTTACTAAATTATATCTTTTCAAAAAAGAAAAATTAATATAAAAATATTATTATTAAAGATTGGAAAAAATAGTTGTGTGGGAATAAATGGCATTATATAAGGAATTAACATTTTCCACTGCATAAATATCAAAATTTTATTAGTGTTTCTTTTTGACATTTATATTGAAATCATTATTAAACTTGCTAAAAATGTTTTAAGAAGTTATAACATCATTGGTATGTGCAAATTAATTAATTATTCTCATTTGAATATGTACATTAAAAAGTTCCTACAAAAGAGTCATTTTAGCTATTTCAAAAATTAGCAAGGTTGTGAAAAACTTTGTAATTTTCAATACATATATTTTTTAAGGATTTTTTTATTAGTATATAAAAAATTATTTTTTAGCTTCCTTTTTTTTTTTTTTTTTTTTTTTTTTTCTGAAAGGGAAAAACATAATTGAATTACGCTTAGCTTCATGCTCAATGTTATTGTTATTTTAACTATATTTTTCTTACTGCAATCTCTCTCTCTCTTTCTCCCACCATTAGCAAATACGAAGCTAATATTTATAAGCTCAAAGAGAAAAATAAAAAATAATATCTTGGGAGTGTCATATAGGTCTAATGAATAAAACTCTTTTAAAAATGTTGCTGTGAAAGGAACTGTTCGCAAGATAAATAGAAAAGAAATGGAAGAATGATTATGCTATGTATAAAATAAAATAAAAATAAAAGACGATATATGTATATATGAAGATAAAGCTAAAGTTAAAAAATAGAAAAGAAAATATTATAACAGATATGAACCGCACATAGCGAAGTCTGTGGTTAGAAACTATCATTTTAAAAATCATTTTGGAAAGTTTATCGATCAAGTAAAAATATATAAACAAAAAATTCAAAATTCGAAAATCGTTCTTTATTTTTGTAAAATTGAAAGTGGATATTATGTTAAAGCATGTGATATTTGTGGTGTATTGAATGAATCTAAATTTTGTCCGAACGAGCCAAGTATTATGATATAACGCAAATACATAATTTGTACATATTATTAACTTATATTTTTACAAATATATACAAGGCAATTCAAACATCTTTTTTCAAAAATCTACATGCAGGTCAGGAATACGATGTTCCGTAATGTTCAATCACACTCATTCGTAAAACACATTTCAAATAGTATAGAACAGTTGTTCTTTAATAAAATTAATATTCATTATTTCCATTAAATGCATCCTTAGAGTATATTTTCTTATTTTATTTGAAGCACAATAAGGACGACACGTATTAACATAAATAAATAATACATAAACAAAAACGAAGTATTTAAAGCGGCCAAGGATGACCGACTCCTTTCAAGTTACATTTTTCAACTCCTTAGTAATCATATCTCGGAGCGTCGAATGACGACTGCTGGTGCCGCCTGAGAGGATGAGAAGTTAATGACAATTCAATTTGCAACATCCTCCCGCCCCGAAATGTAAGTTAAGATTAATACAAATTTTAAATAAATCCAAATCAAATACAATTCGAAAATACAACCAATGAAAAAAATCACAGTACATAATAAAATAAGTTTCACAAACAAATAATACTGAAACAGGAATTATATCAAATACAAAAAAATCAATGTCACCTGGATACAATTAAAAAATGAAAATAATAATATTACCTTATAGGTGGACAGTTGGTGTTAGTTAACTAAGGTAAGTCCCTTTGGACTTCCAAGTTACAAAGAAGTTCAATGGGTCTCTTTAATATTCCTAATGAAGTTTTAAGTGACAGTTCATACCTTATTGTCACGTTCCATGTGTGCCTCGATTACCTTTCCTAACCTCCAAATTTGTCTTGGGGCTTTGTCATCACCTATGAGAACTATGTCACCTATATTACAATTAGAAATTGGATTATCAGGTTTTACAATATTTGCATTTCTCAACTGCAAAATATATTCAAATTTCCATCGCTTCCAGAATTGGTTAAGAACTCTCTCACGATATACGTATCGTTTAATTAGCAATTTCTGAAAATTGGATTGACTTCCAATCACTAAACGGCCTCGATGTGGTGGCAAGGCAGTTGATCTTTTTCCTATTAAGAAATGGGTTGGGTTGAGAGGGAATGGTTCTACAGGGTCATTATATACATAAGTTAAAGGTCTAGAATTAATAATTGATTCGATTTCTGCAAGTATAGTTTGCAGTTCTTCAAATGTAACCAATGCCCTACGAAGAATTTTCCTCAAAATGACTTTTGTCATGCGAACCATTCGCTCCCAATAAACCCCCCCACCATGAGGCTCTTTCAACAATATATTTCCATTTTATACCCTTATTACCAAAATAGTTTTGTATTTCAAAGTTTTTAATGTTTGTATAAAGTTTCTTTAGTTCCTTTCACTACTTTTAAAAGTAAGAGCATTATAAGAGTTTACAACCTTGCACACACCTCTTCTGGAGATGAAACGTCTAAATGCAAGTAGAAAATGTTCAGCGCTCAGACTGGAAACTCTTTCCAAATTAATTACTCGAGTGACTGTACACGTGAATAATGCAATGTAAGATTTGTTATTGTCTCTCGTGAATAAGGGTCCAGAAAATCGATTCCGACGACTTCAAAAGGTTGAGCTTCGCTAGTTCTTGATATGGAAAGCGGAGCTGTTACTTTCTGTCGTTGTTTGGCCTTAAACCGTCGGCATAGAAAACATTTGTTCAAGCAGGATTTCACAGCTTGCCTGCCTTTAATGAACTAAAAACGTTCTCTTATTTGAGTGAGAGTGTCAGAAATACCAGAATGACCTAAATTTTCGTGTTCTTTCATAATCAAAAGGTTAGTAAATCGAGCTTTGTTCGGTAAAATAATTGGATGCCGAGTTCCATCTAAAAAACCCGAACCTTGGATTCTTCCCTTTAGTACTATTAGACCTTCTGTTGTGAAAATGGGATTCAAAATATATAACTTAGAATCAGGAGAAACTGAATTATTCGCCTTTAATGTAGTATATTCTTTGTTTAATTCATTTTGCTGCACAAATAGAAGCCATATTTTTTTGCTGCAGATATTTTATTTGCTGTCAGTCCTCCTGAACGTTTTTCAAACCTAGATTTCATGTTATTTAAGAATCTAATAACATAGGCTGTTGTTCTCAAAATTTTATCCAAAGTACTGTAATTCTCCAGATTTAATAATGGCACTGGAGCTTCTGCGTTCACCTGAAGTGTTGTAATTCTATGTTTTTCTTCAACCACACTGTCTATCTCACAGGAACATTCCACTGTAGACTCATACGGTATGCTTAATTCCGACAGCCAAGCTGGTCCTTGACTCCAAATTTTATCACACATCAAGGAATTTGCTTTAACACCTCTTGTCAATTTGCCCGCCGAATTGACTTTGCCGTTGAAAAAGTTCCGTTTTTCTGTGTCAGTTTTTCTTTGATTTCAATCACTCGATTTTTCACAAATTGCTTATAATCGTAAGCTGAATTTTTTATCCAGTGAAGGCAAATCTGAGAGTCAGTACAATAAAAAATATTTCTGGGGTCGAGCATAGGGAAAACAGATTTAAGATAAGACCCTAAACTTGCCGAGACCAAAGTGCCTAATAATTCAAGCTTCGGTAATGTAATCTTCAAAGGGGCTAGTTGGGACTTAGAAATTATAAAACTTGTTTTACATCCTTCAGAATTCGTAAATCGAAAATAAGCCACTGAACCATAATATTTTCGGCAAGCATCGGAAAATATGTGCACCTCTACTGAGTTCAGGCAAAGTTCATTAAAGTACAGCCTAGGAATTCCAGTTAACTTCAAATTTTTAGCTTCATTTAGCCATTCTAAGAACAACATTTCAATTTCCTGAGAAACAGGTTTGTCCCACTGTTTACCATTTTCCCATGCTGATTGTAATTTAATTTTTATGCGAATCAAAAATGAATTCATGATTCCCCGAAAACAACCAAAATATATCGCTTTGTTATAAACCTGTCATCCGGTAATTTGTTAAATTGTGAAGTATCAATCAGTAATAGGTGATTCGTATTGTCCCAAATGATCCCTAATATTTTCAGTTGAACGTTGGATTCCTCTGGACCTTTTCTACATTCCAAATTTTCTGTCTTCCATAATTGATTAAGCTCAGAACAATTAGAGATCAAAGCTCTGAGGTTCATGCTAGCCTCACCTAATATGTAAGTTATTTCCCTTGATAATTCTAAGGCCTTGTTCATGTCTTCAGTACCAGAGATGAGATCATCGACGTAGAGAGATCTCAACATTTCTGTTGCTTCCGGGTAGTTAATTTCGAATTTTTTCACATGACGTCGAATTGTAGCTGATAGTTGAAAAGGGAAACATTTTACCCCAAAGGAAACTCTGCAGAATTGGAATGTCCTAATTCGTTGAGCAGCATCGGAATGGAGATCGGACCCCTCCCCATCATTCCATAAAAATTTCAAAAAATTTCTATTCTCATTAGCGATTCCTACTTCTAGAAAAGCTCGTTGCATGTCTGCGAAAATGCAACAGGGTGTAATCTAAACCTCAAAAATATCCTGAGTAAGTCTGGATTTCAATTAGGACCGCTCTCCAAATAATCGTTAAGAGATAATTCATACCTGCCCTTACATGAAACGTCAAAAACTATCTTAACCTTAGAACTATTCTTTCGTTCGCGCACTACAGCATGATGCGGCATGTAATAGCCTGTATCCGTATTTTCATTTACATCCGACACTACTTCCTCTATGATGCCCTCCCTTAAGTGTTCCTCAATAATTTCCTTATATTTAAAATATAAGTCCGGATTCTTATCAAAAACAGTGTTCAAATAAAACAAACGTCGTCTTGCTATCTCATAATTAATGTCCAATTCCTTAAGATTATTTTTCAGAGCTCTTTTTGCAGTAAGGAATGCTTCGGCGAAACTGATATATTTGGCGCGATTCAATTCCTTAAATACCCGCGTAGAAAATAGCGAAAATTCCAGAAACTTACTAGATAATCAAATTAGAGCTAAGATATTTGGTATATCGATAATAAGGATTTTCTCTCCAAGGTCACCAAAAAACTCGCCAAGATGAAAAAACTCGCCAAATTTGGCGCCAAATCTAATATATTTACTTATTGAAGAGTTTTAAGGTAAAATAAGCTTTTTTAACGCAAAAACAAGCTAGAAATGCTGAAATTAGCATTTTATAACATGACTATATTCCTTTAAATGAATTTACATAAAAAGAACTACTCTTATTTACAAATTCATAACAATATAATTTACCAATACCATCATACTTTTCTCGATGGGGTTAAACCCTATACAATTAAAAAAATTGTCTAATGTATCTGGAAATATTTCTTGCAGTTTGAAGGCATTTAAACTGTAAATTTTTCAGTAAGCATTAAAATCATTATTTTTTTTTTTTTAATATTATTTAAAAAAAAAAAAATCTACTTATTAAATCCTTATTTTCACATTTATAAACTAAATGATGCAATACATTTAAATGTGAAATCATAAGAAGTCATCATTAGTATTTTTCTTATAATTTAATTATAAAGTATTTACCAATCTAAATATAATTTCTGTAAGAAAACTGAAATCGGTAGTCATCTTTGTTGGACCCCCAACAGACTTGCAAGGAATCAGAACGTCAAAGTCAATGCAGAGTTTCCATGCTTCTGTTGCCCTCTTCTGTTTCCTTCTCAGAATAGATAAAAGGTATTATCTCTTTATACATGCGAGTTTTCCCCACACATTTTTAGCTAATTTTTATTTATAGTTGGATAGCTCAATTTTACCCTAATTTTATTTGCAGTTTATCCGAGGAAATATTTTATAAATTAAAGGTTTAATGATATTGTAATATTCACTTATAAAATTTCAAACAGTTATTTAATTCTGCGTTCATAACCTTCAAGAAACTGAAAAACAGTACATATTATATATATTTTTTTTATTCTACAGCAACTTAATCAAATTTTGGGATATACTTTTTCTACTTTGAAGATTATATACAGCGTGTTTATGAAATCCAGGTGCAAACTGGGAAGGAAGGTGGAAAACGTCAATATTAATCAGAATTACGCAGGATTCCAAATGGTGGAATTGAAATCAATCTTTCGAGTTTGGCATGCACGGGTTGCTTTTGGTAGCCGGCAACGGTTGAATGGCCTAAATGGCCGTCGCATGGCTTCCAAGATAACCTAATTTATCACCTCTTTATTTTTATTTGTGAAATGGCATGAATACCATTATCTACGAAACGCCAGCAGATTCTAAAATGAACCTTATTTCAAGAATCGCCGTCGCTGCTGCTGCGATCAGCAAAAAATATGGTATTTTTCAAAACGTTCGCCAATGCATGCGGTGTAGATGTCAATGCATGAATAACGATGGGCAGAATTTCGAATACCTCTTGTTATTCCTTGTAACTATTTTATTATGTCGTAATAAATCGCTTAATATTATTTTCTTTGTTGAGCTCTTGCTTTGTCTTTATGCCTCGTTATCTCTTAAAGGCGACATTTGTGACCCTGTTTCCTATAGGATTATGCTTTCTAATGATGTTTCCTATCTCTCCTTCAAGTGTGTACGTGGGGTTCAGAAACACCCTGTATATGTTACTGTTAAAGCTCGAAATCCGTTAATGTGCATATTACCTAGCTAATCTCCATATTAACTAAAATGACCCGTTAAGTGCGGAATCAAGAGTTTTCCGCATTTTAACTAGGTGATCTGCACATTAGCGGCTTCTGTGTCGTTAAAGTTCAAATGTTTGTTTCGAGCGTTGGTGTTTTTACATTCACTACGACGTCAAACAATCATGTGATACAGATACGCGAATGACCTTCAAACACAAACTAAAACTTTTATCCCTTCCGCTCGCTTCCGCTATGATAATTGTTAAACGCAAAACGTGGAGCATCGAAGACATGATTATTATAGGTTTCTTATTATAACCAACACAAAATTTAAATTAACAAGTAAGTTATCATTGTTTTAATTTTGATTTTATTTCTTTTATTTTAATTCTGTCAATATAAGTTTGATAAGGGTCTGCATTGCATTTTATTTTTGAAATCTAATCTTAATTAAAAGCTCTCTCTCGTGAGACTTCATTTTGAATTATGAATATTAAAATTTACAACACAGTAATTATTTCCTCCCGAAATAAAACTATTAAACCACAACTTTTTAAAACTAACTTATTTAAAAATTGATTTATAATACTATTAGTTACTGAAAAAAAAAAAAAAAAAAAAAAAAAAAAAAGATGTATTACTTTTTAACTCTGAAAGATATGGCATTCAATATTATGGCTTTCTTTAATAAATACTTATTATGAAATTTTTACGCATTTTTTAGCATTACATTACATTTTATTATTATTATTATTTGTTGTTTCTTTCAAGTTTCCTTTATATATTTTATATATCATGATTATATTTTTATTTTTATTTTGAGCGCTTTTTCAGATAATTTCTTTGTAGTTTATCACATAAAATGTGTTAATAAAGTTTTTTTTTTTTTTTTTTTTTTTTTTTTTGTAAAATTAATATATTTCTAAACTTGTAAATATATGTATGCTGAAAAATATAGTTTAATAAAGCACTAGAAAACTGTCATTTTAATTTTCATTCGTTCTAAAAATTATTAAAGCAGTTTTAATTTTTTGAAGTACTTCTTAAATATGCTTCTGAATTGTCTAATTTAATATTTCCTTAGCGAATTAAAAATTGGTGCATATATATATATATATATAATAGTAATAGCAATATAAGTTGTTAATAAAACTTTTTTTTTTTTTTTTTTTTTTCATGGTTAAGTATTTTTATTTTGAATAGAAATCGTTACTGTCTTACAATTCTAACATTCATTTATGAAATAGAATTCATTGAAAGCTATTAAAATTATTATATTTCATATTAAAAATGCATAACACCCTCAAACTTATATTGACAGAATAAAAAAGATGAAATAAATAAAAGAAATTAAAACAAATATTACTTTAAAAGACATAAAAATTAAAACACATACAGATTAAAATAATTAAAGAAAGAAAGAACAGGAAAGAAAACTATTTTTCCCCCCCGAATTTGAAAAACAAATACAACACAGCGTGCTGTAAAATTACACCAAAGATCTTATTTTCACTTTAACGAGTGCCTAGTAGGTAATGTGTAGATTATCTAGGTAATTCACAGATTACTTAGGTAATTTGAGAAATGAAACAGTTTTCCTCACTTTAATGGATTGCCCTAGTTAATGTGCAGATTACCTAGCAAATCTGCAGATTAACTTTAGCGGTAACGTATACATTATTTCACTAGCATCAAATAAAACATTTTTATGTTAATAATTTTTACGTGGTTTACATTATATTTTTATTGAACATTTACACCAACAAAAAATAATTTTCAGAATTTTCATTTGTTTTCTTTTTTATTTTCACTATGTAAAAGAGAGTTTTATAGATATATACTGCTATTTTTTACAGAACATTTTACATTATATTTTGTACGGAGTATCAGAAAAAATAATACATACTTTATATGGAGTATTTTATGCAGAGTGTCGGCTTGGAGAGCCGACTATATCGTATAAAGCCTGAGGGATTATCACGTGGGAAGAAAAAATAAGAACAAAAGATCATGCGATTTGCGTATATTATTAACACTTTCCAACTGTACGTATTCGTTCAATCATTTAATTTTCAATGTATTCAACGTATGCTTCAATACTTGTTTTTCATGTAATTTTCAAGTGATAACACAATGGACAGGCAAGAAGTCTGAAATACAGACAGACAAACTATCTGATATCATAGTCACTCGTAAACATTGTTGTAAAGAATTAAACACGCTTAGAATAACGGAAATAAATTTCCAGCAATTTCCGATAGAATTCTTTAATGCATCAAAATATTTTAGCTCTCATAGATCGCAGTGCTTTAGAAAATTTTCGGGTGTCCCTGTATGTAAACCAATGGTGATATTTACTCCATTTTTAATAGGGAATATTCCATAGTGAACTAAAATAATATATATCAGTTTCACGGTATCTCATGAATATTTAAGGGAGTTAGAGCGTCGACAGACAGACGAACAAATTGAAGTCATAAACACTTTTCAACTTCCATTCCTTCCTCGCAAGAAAAAAAAATCGTGACAATAAGTAGTGGGAAAAATAAATATTGAAAATACAGTCTGAATTTTTAAATCTTTAATTTTAATTTAATACTTAATTTTCTTTTTAATTAATGCCCCATAATTTTTTCCCCTAATAACACTTCATTACTTGAATTCTTATTTTATAAATAGTCACTTTTTACTTTCTCTTACCGAAATATATGGTAGAAAAAGTAAAGTTGTTTTGGGTCAAATTTTCGAAATTGAGTTTTTGTTATATTTACACGATTTCAGATCCTCTGAATCCAAAAAATTGGTCTGTGTGTGTGTCTCTATCTGTTACCAGAACAAATAACAGCAGGAAGTTCAAAGTTGATATTTTTAGTGTCTATCATATAGGAATGTTACTCTAAACTTTTCGTTGATATCAAGCAAATAGTTTGTGTACACACCAGGCCTGATTATCACACAGGCCAACTAGGCCTTGGCATAGGGCACCTCCATCTAGGGACACAGAAATAATATATATATATATATATATATATATATATATATATACATTTATTTATTTATTTAATGCTATTTTTGTAAAAACTTTCTTTAAAAAATATAACTGAAATTTAGTTGATGATAATAATATTTTGTTGGAATTCATTCTTCTCCATTGAGGATCGAAATTGTATGGCATGTCTCCAGACCACACCTAGAGGTGAATCCCAAAACGTGGCCAATTTCCTACCACATAGCTCTAACGTCCGCATTAGCTAGATTTTCTCATGATTGATAATTTTACCAGTTTTCGTAGCGATTCGTTGAAATATATAACTTTACACAGAGCGAAAGAAAAAACCTAGAGAAATATTCACTCACAAACTTACATATATAAATATAGATTAAAAAACTTTGTTTTATCTTAATCGAAAATGTTTTTATATTTTCGATGGCTTTTAATATTTACATCCCGCTAATTTCATTTGGTATGAATGAGGTAGATTAGGATTAAAGATGAACAAAGTATTATAAAGAATACCTTGTAAAAAATTACATTTCTATGCAAGGGAATCTAAACAGTCATAGAAAAAGGGATAGGATTAAAAAAAGAAAGAAAGAAGAAAAAAAATGAGATCTCTTTAAAAAAAAAAGAAATTAAGACTAATTTCTCATGAAAGCTATGCTTAATTTTGTCATCACCAATCAAACATCCTGCACAAATTAGGTATTTGTTTTGAGAAAATTGCTTTAGTTTATTCAGTGGAGGGGGAGGAGGGCTCCTAAATCCCCCTGGGCCTTGGGCCTCAGTAGGCCTTAATCACGCTCTGTGTACACAGACATTCAAGAGAATTAAGATACATTACGTCTATAAGCGATATTGAAGATAAATAAAGTTTAACATTTATAAGCTGTATTATAACAAATGAAATAATATATATATATATATATATATATAAGGTTAATAATGTTTATACTTGGGATTTTGAAGATTTATTTAATAATATTAAAATAGATGATTTGATCAATTCTTTGGATATTTTCTATTATGAAAGTAATATAAAAGATATTATAGATTTTAAAAAATATAAAAATATATACAATTTGGTTCTAAAAGAAAATTATATTAATTATCATGGGAAATTTTTTATTCAAAAACATGGCATTCCTCAGGGCTCAGTATCTTGCAACAGTTTAGCAAATATGTATTTGCATACTTATGAAAATAATTTTAAATCTAATGAGGGTATTATAATTTACAGATATATTGATGATCTGATCGCGTTTACTAGTACTAATAATGACACTAAAATAAAAATAAAAAAATTTATCCTTCTTATTTAAAACTCATTAGTACTAATTTTATTTCTTTAAAAGCAAATTTCTTGGACTTGGATATAAATATTGTAGATAATGAAATGATTACAACTATTTTTGACTGAAGAAATAATTTTGATTTTAATGTGATTAAATTGATTCATTGGAGCTCTAACATTAGTAAACTTATCTACAGAAAAATCGTTTTAAACTATCTTAATCATAATAAAAGATTAATGTCTAATTATCATGAAAAATTAAGCATATTCAGGATTTCTTTAATAGAGCTATTGAAAATGATTATCCTATAGATTTTTTACATGGTTATGTTATAGAAAAATATTTAAAACATTTGAAATATAAATGATTGTTTTAATTTCCCTTTTTAAATATTCCTTATTTTTCGATTACATTTAGCTATAATAACTTTATATATTGTTTTAATTTCTTTGATTTAATATAGATGCGTTGTAATATATTTTCGATTGTTTCGTATTTTGGTTAGTTGTCTCGTTTAAGATCTTATGAAATGCAGGCTGCTGTTTGTGTAAATGTTTGATCAATTTTCTGCCTAATCCGTATAAGTTTTTGTCCGTTCCATATTATTTTATTCATTTTATTTTATTCATATTAAATTTAGCCATATATGGTCTTTTGTTTTAAACTGTCTACCTAGGGGGAGAGTTTTGATCAATTAAAAGCATGCTTTAACACCACACGTATATCTCAAGTCATGCGGGGCATTTTTTGACAGTTTAAATAATTTATTTTATGTTTTTGCAGTAAGTTTTACTTGTGAATTTTTTCACATTTATTAATTTTCTCGTAAGTTTTTCTTTAGTTAATTTTGTTACATATTTTCAACTTTTATATGACTGAAAACATATAATTTCTTATGTATGTATAATATATATATACATATATATTCGGGTCATTCTCAGATAATGGTAAATATTGGTTTCAGAAAAAAAAAATTGTTTTAATTCCTGATTTTTTTTACATTAATGCAATTATCCATGTCTGCTATAGAGGAAAAAATTACCATCAGAGATCGTTTGCCTTAATTACAGATTAATTATTTTTTTAATTTCCATTGCGACATGGTAATGACATTTGTGAACATGGTAATGACTGACAGAACCACAGAAATGACTAATGGCGAAATAATTACACATTTATTTATGGATAGCTGTATTTATCATTCTAATTTGTAACAGAAAAATTAAAATGTCTAGACGATATATAGTGGTGAGATTTTTTGGAATAATTTTCACTATACGAATCCTATAGCTGTCTGTTTTAACAGGCGACATAAAGTGATTTACACTTTACTGCCCAGCAGTCATTACCATGTTCCTATACATCATTACCATGTTCCTAGATATCATTACCATGTTTTCAAAACACCTTGGTAATGATCACCTTGGTAATGACTTTTTTAATGTTAAGCCTATATATGGCTAAATTATAGCAATTAAAAGCTAATGCAATATTCATTCTGTATGTGGTCCCAAAGACCTTTATAAATCATTCAGTAAATTTAAATGTATTAATTGTGTATTTCCGTAATAATGGACTTTGTAATGACACACAATAAGTACACTGACTATAATTTTAGAACAAAAACAGCAAAATGAAATTATTTGTATTTACTTAAACTAAAAAAAACTTGTCTGCTTGTAAGGGCATGAAACACTTTACTTTTGACAGGTTGATAATTATGACAGCACCATCTAGTAGTGAGGTACTGAAAAAAAACTTACACACCTTGGTAATGACAATTACCTTTAGGGACAAATTTTAAATAAGAATAATTAATAGATTTCTTTTTTTTATGCCTAAAATTCCAAGGATATTAAAAGTAGAAAAGTGAAATATACCTAGCAAATTGTTAGCTTTGTTTAAATTTTTTTCAATTGTTTAAAAAAAAGGTTCAAATAAAAAGTTTGGAGTTTGGGACAAGCCTTGGTAATGACATTTACAACTTTAAAAAATTTTTAAATATTGAAATTTTACTTTTTTTGGTTTTCAAATTACTGCACAGTGTAGTGCGTGAAAAGAATTGTTGAAAGAATTTAATTTTCATAGTTGACTTCTTCAAGTAACATTTTTTAGCCAAGGACACAAAATTTACCATTATGTGAGAATGACCCATATATATATATATATATATATATATATATATACATTATATGTATAAAAACTTGTTTCATGTAGAATATGGTATAAAAATTATTAACCGTTTTTTTACAGGGCTACAAAAAAAAAAAAACTAGAGTACAGTGACATATTTGGAAATTCATGGAAGTGCAATTCAGTTTGTGATGTGTGTTACTAATGTAGGATTATATTGAAGTGTACATTGTGGTGTGTACATAAAAAATGTATATATATTTATATACAGAGCTTCCAATAACTACGAAAGACACCAATGGAGGACACTAACCCTAAGGTCTAGGATCCTAGTGTAGTCAATTGGCCTTAATTCCCACAACCCAACCCATTCAATAACTAAGTGAAAACACTCTTTCTTGAATGCAATTAGTGTAAGTTCTTTACTATAATATTTTACGATATCCAGGGGCTTAAACTGCTCAGGGATTAAAATTAATTCATCACACCAATATGGTAAATATTAAAGTATTTTTAAGATAAACATTCAGCGCTTGTTTATATATACATATTTTATATATATATATATATATATATATATTGTTACAAAATTGTAAATAATTGTGTTTATTTTTGTATAAATTCTTTCAAAGAGGCTTAGTAAGTTGATAAGGTGCTAATTTTGTGCATTTCTAGTCGTTATAGCGTTGAAATAGCCTTATTTTCCCTTAAAAACGCATTAAAAAGCCCCAATAAGGCAGGTAATGGATTTGGCGCCAAATTTGACGACTTTTTCCTCCTTGGCGATTTTTTTTGGCGACCTTGGCGAGAAAATCCTTATTAGGGATATACCAAATATGGAAGCTGTAAGTTGATTGGTTGACAACTTTCTAGAGTTTTCTCGAAAAATCTGGGTTCCATGGAACAGTATATAAGGAGCGCTTCTCGCCAAGGCAGTGAGTCAGTTCAGTTCAGTTTCAGCCAGCTTCGCTAGTACTTGTATTGCTCTGAGCCTCTTTGAGAGAGACTTGCTTCAAGTGTTATTGCTATACAGTTTGTACTGTGGATTTGCTATTGACAGCTGCTGTTTAAGCTGTGGTTACTGCTTGAATTGAAGCTGATAACTGGTTTATTGACCTGTATTTTTCTGGAACTTTCTGTGAATAAATTACTGAATTTTTGTAAGTTTGGCCTTTCATTCTCGGTCAACTCACGAACCCCCAAGTACGCAACATTTCTGGTGTCAGAAGCGGGATTGTCTGTGAATGGTGATAACGAGAGCTATGGAACAAGAAATGAAGAAATTTCTAGAAGGACTCACTGCTCAGATGAATGAGTTAAGATCTGGATTGATAGAGGAAATGAAAGCCGGACAGGAAAAGATGGAAACCGGATTGATAGAGAAAATAGAAACAGGACAAAGAGAGTTGAAAGACGGTTTGACTGAAGAAATGAAGGAAATGAAAAGCAGTTTGGGTGAAGTTCAGGAAGAAATTAAATCTAATCAAGATGAGATGAAGAGAGAGCTTTCAACGGTGAAAGAATCAATCGAGGGTAAATTGACGGTGATGGAAAATAGAATGGATGGAATAGAAGAGAAAGTTATAAAGATAGAAGAAAATTTTGGAGAGAAAGTTATAAAGATAGAAGAAAATTTTGAAGAGAAAGTTTTGAAAATAGAAGAAAGTTTTGAAGAGAAAGCTATGAAGATAGAAGAAAATGTTATAAAGGTTGAAGAGAGTGTTACGAGGATAGAACGGAGTGTAGAGGAGAAATTTAAAGAAAACTTTGATCAAGAGCTGAAAGGAAGGTTTTCAGAGATAGAAAGCAAGTTTAAGAGAATGGAGGAAGATCTTGAAAGAAAAATGAAAGAAGAGTGGAACAGAGAAGTAATAGGGAATGAACTGCAGATCAAGATTCGGAATCTCGAAGAAAAGTTAGAATCCATGCCGCAGGAAACTGAAAAGAAAGAGAGAAGAAGCCAGAATCATGAATTTATTAAGCTATCTACCTACGATGGCAGTTCCTCCTGGCATGTATATAAAACGCAGTTTTCCATCGTAGCTGAAGCAAACGGCTGGGACTCTGTTGCAAAGACGGCGCATCTGGTAGGGTCGTTGCGGGGCGACGCCGCAGATATTCTAGAGACCCTTTCGAAGGAACAGCGATATGACTTCGAAGCTGTAACCAGAGCACTAGAGCTACGTTTTGGAGCGAAATGGTCCAAAGAATATAGTCGACTCCAGCTAAGGTCCCGTCGTCAGAGACCAGGGGAAAGCTTACAAGAACTGGCATCAAACATCCAGAGGCTTTCACATTTGGCTTTCTCAGACTGTCATCCTGAAACACGCAATGATCTGGCCCTAGAATATTTCGTTGATGCTGTCGGAGATCCAGATATTCAAAAAGCCCTCAGACTCTCCGGCGTGAAGGATGTGGAGTCAGCCTTGGTGTATGCCCTAAAGATCGAGGCAGCCCAACAAGCCTCCTGTAAACATCGCCAGAACAGCACAGCAGACAAAGTGAACGGTTCTCAAGATGATTTTAAAGAGATTCAGAAAATGATTGCAGAAATTAATAGAAGACTACGCATTCTTGAGAGTAAAAGAAAAGGGATGACTCCAACAACTAAATGCTGGGGCTGTGGAAAAGACAGTCATATCAAACAAAGCTGCCCAATAAGAGCACTTAGAGAAGCAACCAAGAATGTCTCTGAAGTATGGCACACAGAAGGAGCTCTTCGGGAAAATCCAGATGCCTTCTTGCAGAAGCCTCCATCCGAAGATCATAAATACAGCTCTAAAGCCGAGGGTAGACCCCAAAGAATACAGCCAGTTGCCTGCCAAGTTACTGTCTCAACACCATCAGATCAAGATCCCGATGCATGGAGTGACGAAGAACTTAGAAAAGCCCAGTTGGAAGATCCTGACATAAAGCCAATATTACAGCTGAAGGAGACGACCAGCAACAGACCTACCTGGCAGGACATTTCCAGTTTCAGTCCTATTACGAAAAGTTATTGGGCACTTTGGGACTCTCTTCATATCAGAAACGGCGTATTATACAGGAAGTGGGAGTCTGATGATGGGAAAAGTTTCAGATGGCAGATTTTATTACCAAGATCAAAAATTCCAGCTGTTTTAGAACAACTGCATAGTAGCTCTACCGGAGGCCATTTTGGGGTAATGAAGACTCTGCAGAAAGTTCGGGAACGCTTCTACTGGTGCAAGGCAAAGGAGGATGTGGAGAAATGGTGTAAATCCTGTGATGCTTGTGCGGCACGTAAAGGCCCGCAGAAACGAAGTCGAGGAAGACTGCAACGGTATAACGTGGGAGCACCATTCAAACGGATTGCAATCGACATCTTGGGTCCTTTGCCACGGACCTCCAGTGGAAATAAATACATCCTCGTCGTGATGGACTATTTCACCAAGTGGCCTGAGGCATATCCCATTCCCAATCAAGAGGCATGCACAGTCGCAGAGGTCCTAGTGCAGCAATGGGTGTCAAGGTACGGCACGCCCCTACAACTTCATACCGACCAAGGTAGGAACTTTACCTCTGATGTTTTCAAAGGACTGTGTCAACTACTCAGCATAGACAAAACCCGGACAACACCCTTACATCCCCAGTCGGACGGCATGGTCGAGAGGTTCAATCGTACCATCCTGAATAACCTCTCTCTTCTAGTATCAAGGAACCAGCAAGATTGGGACTTGAAGTTGCCATTGTTCCTGCTGGCTTATCGAAGTGCTGTCCATGAAACCACCGGCTATACTCCAGCCCAGATGCTCTTTGGACGTGAACTTCGTCTCCCTTGTGATCTCCTGTTTGGTTGTCCACCCGATGCGCCTTCATCGCCCGAGGAGTACATCCAAGATCTCCAGGCACGATTTGAGGACGTACACAACTTTGCTCGGGAGCGAATTCACATTCAAACGGAGAAAATGAAGACAAGTTACGATCTAAAGGCTACGCAACATGAGTTCCAGGAAGGAGAGAAGGTCTGGTTGTGGAATCCTGCTCGACGCAAAGGACTCTCTCCCAAGTTACAGTGCAACTGGGACGGACCATACACAGTCTTAAAAAGGCTGAATGATGTAGTGGTGCGGATCACTAAAACACCTTCATCAAAACCGAAGGTGGTGCACTATAACAGGCTAGCCAAGTACCACAATTACCGGTAATATTAAAATTAAAAATGTAAATACTGATAAAATTTGCGCATGCGTAATATAAATATTTGTATAGAAATATTTGTACATATTTGTGAATTTTGTAAATAGTTGTATATAAATATTTGAACATATTTGTGAATTTTGTAAATATTTCTCACTTGATTTGTATTTCTATTTTATCGTTATATGCAACTTAGTTTTTGTGTTTTAGATTGTGTAAATTTGTTTAGTTTCGCCTCTTGACCAAGGGTTGCACTGCCCGGGACGTGCAGTCCTTGGGAGGGGGGCAGTGTTACGAAATTGTAAATAATTGTGTTTATTTTTGTATAAATTCTTTCAAATAGGCTTAGTAAGTTGATAAAGTGCTAATTTTGTGCATTTCTAGTCGTTTTAGCGTTGAAATAGCCTTATTTTCCCTTAAAAACGCATTAAAAAGCCCCAGTAATGCACGTAATGGATTTGGCGCCAAATTTGGCGACTTTTTCTCACCTTGGCGATTTTTTTGGCGACCTTGGCGAGAAAATCCTTATATGGGATATACCAAATATGGAAGCTGTAAGTTGATTGGTTGACCACTTTCTAGAGTTTTCTCGAAAAATCTGGGCTCCATGGAACAGCATATAAGGAGCGCTTCCTCGCCAAGGGCAGTCAGTTCAGTTCAGATCTCAGCCAGCTTCGCTAGTACTTGTATTGCTCTGAGCCTCTTTGAGAGAGACTTGCTTCAAGTGTTATTGCTATACAGTTTGTACTGTGGATTTGCTATTGACAGCTGCTGTTTAAGCTGTGGTTACTGCTTGAATTGAAGCTGATAACTGGTTTATTGACCTGTATTTTTCTGGAACTTTCTGTGAATAAATTACTGAATTTTTGTAAGTTTGGCCTTTCATTCTCGGTCAACTCACGAACCCCCAAGTACGCAACATTTCTGGTGTCAGAAGCGGGATTGTCTGTGAATGGTGATAACGAGAGCTATGGAACAAGAAATGAAGAAATTTCTAGAAGGACTCACTGCTCAGATGAATGAGTTAAGATCTGGATTGATAGAGGAAATGAAAGCCGGACAGGAAAAGATGGAAACCGGATTGATAGAGAAAATAGAAACAGGACAAAGAGAGTTGAAAGACGGTTTGACTGAAGAAATGAAGGAAATGAAAAGCAGTTTGGGTGAAGTTCAGGAAGAAATTAAATCTAATCAAGATGAGATGAAGAGAGAGCTTTCAACGGTGAAAGAATCAATCGAGGGTAAATTGACGGTGATGGAAAATAGAATGGATGGAATAGAAGAGAAAGTTATAAAGATAGAAGAAAATTTTGGAGAGAAAGTTATAAAGATAGAAGAAAATTTTGAAGAGAAAGTTTTGAAAATAGAAGAAAGTTTTGAAGAGAAAGCTATGAAGATAGAAGAAAATGTTATAAAGGTTGAAGAGAGTGTTACGAGGATAGAACGGAGTGTAGAGGAGAAATTTAAAGAAAACTTTGATCAAGAGCTGAAAGGAAGGTTTTCAGAGATAGAAAGCAAGTTTAAGAGAATGGAGGAAGATCTTGAAAGAAAAATGAAAGAAGAGTGGAACAGAGAAGTAATAGGGAATGAACTGCAGATCAAGATTCGGAATCTCGAAGAAAAGTTAGAATCCATGCCGCAGGAAACTGAAAAGAAAGAGAGAAGAAGCCAGAATCATGAATTTATTAAGCTATCTACCTACGATGGCAGTTCCTCCTGGCATGTATATAAAACGCAGTTTTCCATCGTAGCTGAAGCAAACGGCTGGGACTCTGTTGCAAAGACGGCGCATCTGGTAGGGTCGTTGCGGGGCGACGCCGCAGATATTCTAGAGACCCTTTCGAAGGAACAGCGATATGACTTCGAAGCTGTAACCAGAGCACTAGAGCTACGTTTTGGAGCGAAATGGTCCAAAGAATATAGTCGACTCCAGCTAAGGTCCCGTCGTCAGAGACCAGGGGAAAGCTTACAAGAACTGGCATCAAACATCCAGAGGCTTTCACATTTGGCTTTCTCAGACTGTCATCCTGAAACACGCAATGATCTGGCCCTAGAATATTTCGTTGATGCTGTCGGAGATCCAGATATTCAAAAAGCCCTCAGACTCTCCGGCGTGAAGGATGTGGAGTCAGCCTTGGTGTATGCCCTAAAGATCGAGGCAGCCCAACAAGCCTCCTGTAAACATCGCCAGAACAGCACAGCAGACAAAGTGAACGGCTCTCAAGATGATCTTAAAGAGATTCAGAAAATGATTGCAGAAATTAATAGAAGACTACGCATTCTTGAGAGTAAAAGAAAAGGGATGACTCCAACAACTAAATGCTGGGGCTGTGGAAAAGACAGTCATATCAAACGAAGCTGCCCAATAAGAGCACTTAGAGAAGCAACCAAGAATGTCTCTGAAGTATGGCACACAGAAGGAGCTCTTCGGGAAAATCCAGATGCCTTCTTGCAGAAGCCTCCATCCGAAGATCATAAATACAGCTCTAAAGCCGAGGGTAGACCCCAAAGAATACAGCCAGTTGCCTGCCAAGTTACTGTCTCAACACCATCAGATCAAGATCCCGATGCATGGAGTGACGAAGAACTTAGAAAAGCCCAGTTGGAAGATCCTGACATAAAGCCAATATTACAGCTGAAGGAGACGACCAGCAACAGACCTACCTGGCAGGACATTTCCAGTTTCAGTCCTATTACGAAAAGTTATTGGGCACTTTGGGACTCTCTTCATATCAGAAACGGCGTATTATACAGGAAGTGGGAGTCTGATGATGGGAAAAGTTTCAGATGGCAGATTTTATTACCAAGATCAAAAATTCCAGCTGTTTTAGAACAACTGCATAGTAGCTCTACCGGAGGCCATTTTGGGGTAATGAAGACTCTGCAGAAAGTTCGGGAACGCTTCTACTGGTGCAAGGCAAAGGAGGATGTGGAGAAATGGTGTAAATCCTGTGATGCTTGTGCGGCACGTAAAGGCCCGCAGAAACGAAGTCGAGGAAGACTGCAACGGTATAACGTGGGAGCACCATTCAAACGGATTGCAATCGACATCTTGGGTCCTTTGCCACGGACCTCCAGTGGAAATAAATACATCCTCGTCGTGATGGACTATTTCACCAAGTGGCCTGAGGCATATCCCATTCCCAATCAAGAGGCATGCACAGTCGCAGAGGTCCTAGTGCAGCAATGGGTGTCAAGGTACGGCACGCCCCTACAACTTCATACCGACCAAGGTAGGAACTTTACCTCTGATGTTTTCAAAGGACTGTGTCAACTACTCAGCATAGACAAAACCCGGACAACACCCTTACATCCCCAGTCGGACGGCATGGTCGAGAGGTTCAATCGTACCATCCTGAATAACCTCTCTCTTCTAGTATCAAGGAACCAGCAAGATTGGGACTTGAAGTTGCCATTGTTCCTGCTGGCTTATCGAAGTGCTGTCCATGAAACCACCGGCTATACTCCAGCCCAGATGCTCTTTGGACGTGAACTTCGTCTCCCTTGTGATCTCCTGTTTGGTTGTCCACCCGATGCGCCTTCATCGCCCGAGGAGTACATCCAAGATCTCCAGGCACGATTTGAGGACGTACACAACTTTGCTCGGGAGCGAATTCACATTCAAACGGAGAAAATGAAGACAAGTTACGATCTAAAGGCTACGCAACATGAGTTCCAGGAAGGAGAGAAGGTCTGGTTGTGGAATCCTGCTCGACGCAAAGGACTCTCTCCCAAGTTACAGTGCAACTGGGACGGACCATACACAGTCTTAAAAAGGCTGAATGATGTAGTGGTGCGGATCACTAAAACACCTTCATCAAAACCGAAGGTGGTGCACTATAACAGACTAGCAAAGTACCACAATTAACGGTAATATTAAAATTAAAAATGTAAATACTGGTAAAATTTGCGCATGCGTAATGTAAATATTTGTATATAAATATTTGTACATATTTGTGAATTTTGTAAATATTTGTATATAAATATTTGAACATATTTGTGAATTTTGTAAATATTTCTCACTTGATTTGTATTTCTATTTTATCGTTATATGCAACTTAGTTTTTGTATTTTAGATTGTGTAAATTTGTTTAGTTTCGCCTCTTGACCAAGGGTTGCACTGCCCGGGACGTGCAATCCTTGGGAGGGGGGCAGTGTTACAAAATTGTAAATAATTGTGTTTATTTTTATATAAATTCTTTCAAAGAGGCTTAGTAAGTTGATAAAGTGCTAATTTTGTGCATTTCTAGTCGTTATAGCGTTGAAATAGCCTTATTTTCCCTTAAAAACGCATTAAAAAGCCCCAATAAGGCAGGTAATGGATTTGGCGCCAAATTTGGCGACTTTTTCCTCCTTCGCGATTTTTTTTTCGCGACCTTGGCGAGAAAATCCTTATTAGGGTTATACCAAATATGGAAGCTGTAAGTTGAGTGGTTGACCACTTTCTAGAGTTTTCTCGAAAAATCTGGGTTCCATGGAATAGTATATAAGGAGCGCTTCTCGCCAAGGCAGTGAGTCAGTTCAGTTCAGTTTTCAGCCAGCTTCGCTAGTACTTGTATTGCTCTGAGCCTCTTTGAGAGAGACTTGCTTCAAGTGTTATTGTTATATAGTTTGTACTGTGGATTTGCTATTGACAGCTGTTGTTTAAGCTGTGGTTACTGCTTGAATTGAAGCTGATAACTGGTTTATTGACCTGTATTTTTCTGGAACTTTCAGTGAATAAATTACTGAATTTTTGTAAGTTTGGCCTTTCATTCTCGGACAACTCACGAACCCCCAAGTACGCAACAATATATACACGTTTTCACGTTCCAGGAATGCTGAAGTCAAACTTTTAATGCTTGATCTTTGTCTATGTCTATTTACAAAGTAACTTAAAAACAAATACTTCAAGACATTTAAAATGTTGTATTTTGAAGTTAGTATAAAGTTCTTACTTGAAAAGTTTAATTAACATTGATAAGTTTTAAGAAATGGTGTGGGGTAAAGATTGTGAATAATTTCGAATAAACATTTAAATCGTATAATAGCTTTAAATTCTGTATAAATGTGGGTACAATATTCAAACGGGGCTGAGGCTGGAAGGGGGCAATCTCCCCTCACACGGAATTTTTTGTTAAATAAAGCTGTTCCGAATCCTAAATTGAATTGTTGTTAACATAGGTTTATTTAATAGTACTCATTATCTTACAACTGAATCTTCAATCTATCTTTATAGTATTGGATTTCAGTGTAAGAGAAAGTCGTGTGAGTGCCACACCAGATTATTTCTTTTCCCGTGAAGATTCATATTTGTTGTATTATTGTAAATTTCCAAGGCTTGGCTTAGCCTAATACAGTTGTCTGCGAGGTTTTTTTTTTTTTTTTTTTTTTTTTTTTTTTATGTATTTGCAGATTAATATTGGTTATTTTGCCTTGTATTTTAATCACATTTCATGAAGACACGCCTTTAAATGCTTTTAACATATGAGTGATCTAAATGCATGAGTCATCTTATCTAAATAGAGGTATTATTCTTATTATTTCGGGGTTGCAGATGTTTAATTTGCATATTTTCATGCCGGTTGTTTTAAAAAAATAAAAAAATCTTTGTAAAATGTATTGATTGCTTTGCAGCATTTTCATTTTCAATCGCAAAAATTCGATGAAAGTAAAATTGATAGCGTTTTGATAAAATACTTTTTTTTTTTTTTTTTTTAATAGCATAAAAATTAAAAGAAATATAATTATAAATTATCAAAAAAAGAAATAATTTTCTTTAACTTTGTTGAAATTTTAAATACTTAAAAAAGAGAAAGAAAAGAAAACAAAGAACGGCCCCAAGTTTATTTATTATTAGCATTTCTATCATGATGAATTCGAGAGCGGAGTAAAAATTTCATGAAGTGTAAAAAATTGCTCATGTCTTCTGATGCCAATTAAAAAAAGTAAATAAATAAATAAAACAATTTTTAACGTACTTTTAAAATTAAATAAAACATAAAATAAACAGAAGCTCAATGCGTGCAAGACACCTGTTATTTAACGCAATTTCATAACAATAAACACAGTGTTAAAAGAAAAATAATTTAAAACGTTCTAAAGCATAATACTTATTCAAAAATTTGTTTCACACAGTTTGTAAAATTAACAATTTATAACTTTTTTTAAATGTTGCCAAGGTTTATTAAGTTTTATTTAAATAAATAATAATAGTATTTTTTTTTATATTATTGAATGTATAATGTAATTAAGTTTTAATTAAAAAAGCTTCCTTATTCCAAACATTAACAAATGTTTATTATTATTATTATTATTTACTAAGCAGCTTTAAAATTTATTGAACAACCTGTCTAAAAAAATTTTATACAAAAAACGTTAGAATCTTTTAAATTATTCAGAATCTTTTTTTTTTTTTTCTTTTTATGTGTGTGTGTGTGTGTGTGTGTGTGTGTGATTTACTTATAGATGTTCCAACGCTATATATATCTCAAACGCATAAATAGAATTAACTTAATTCAATTGTTATTGAAAATGATAATTTATGTTCATTTTAACAATCTCCATTGTTACAGAGGATTTATACTAGTTAAAAATATGCCGGTGTATTAAATATGTAAATTAAAATCTCACCCTATAAATTGAAATGGTAATTAATAATGTAGCAATAGCATAAATTATATTCTTTAACTATTACTTGAAATGCCTATATATCTTTTTCTTTTAAAATATTCATATGTGTGGCTTAATAATAAAATATATTAAAGCATCTCTTTATAACCAAAATACACAAGTGAATAAAAATAAAAATATTTACCAATTCATATTATCATATAAACTGTTTACAGCATGAATAAAAATATTACTAAATTGAAATATATAATATCTAAATTACATGAGGAATTTATTATTTTTTCTGGGAACCACGAATTTTAAGAAGTCAAGTAATTAAAACAATAGAGTCGAAAAATATTTGTTATAATTATTTCATTTTAAACTATTAAAGATTTTTAATCAAATTTTCAACCCGCGTAAATAATAAATGAAAAATAAAGTATAATAAATAAAGTAATTAAGACAGATTTTATACTTCACTTTTAAAAAGTTTTTTATTTTTTTTTTCAAACATCTTAAATTATATTACTTAAAATATGTTCAATTCCTTCCTCAATATACAAGTTAAAATAACTTTATTGTGTTTGGCTTTTAGAAAATAGTTTTCAAAAGTGGTGACTCTTTATTTAAAATCCTTTTCAAGAAAATGCTAAAGAATATTTAAACGAAAACTAGTTTTGCACTGAAGTGTAAATTATAATTTTTATACAATCAAATTTAGTAATCTTGGAAAATAACTAATTTCATGCATGAATAAAATGTTCAATTATTTTTTAACGCTGAAATATTTCTTCCAGTGAAATTATTATTATTATTATTATTATTATTATTTTATATAGTTCAGTTTTAACTGAAGGAATTCTTTAAAAATAAGTATCTATAAAATAACTTACTGAATTTTCTATAAAATAATTTATTTAAATTAAAAGAGTTTTATTCAACTTAAGACTAAGTCGCAGTTAAAATTTCTATCAAACTTATTATTTATAATGAAACATGTATGAATTTTATGAATATATATCGAAAAATATCATTATTTTATTTTATATCTTCATTACTTTATATATATATATATTACTTATATTGCTATATTTTACTATTATACTACTTGATAAAAAAAGCTTAGAAGACGATCGTATTTATAGTTATCTCCTGAATAACAAAAATCCAAGTTAGGTATTATTAAACTAACGTACTAGAGTGCTAACGTAATTAAACTAACGTCTAGCTGCAAAAATGTATTATAATAAATGAAATAAATTTTTATCTTTGTTTGGAAGAAGAAATAGAAGAATAAAAGAAGAATGATTAAGTAAAAAAAAATAAAATAAAATAAAATAAATAAATAAATAAATAAATAAATAAATAAATAAATGGGCGTCACAATTGCAACAATGTACTGAGCAAAAATAAATTTCATTCTCGATATGAAACAAGTAAGTCTAAAAAAGATAAATTAAAAGAAGAATTGCAATGCTTTGTATGGAACGCCAATCGGAGATCTGGCGATTTGTTTCTCGGTCCATGCTAACGCCATTCATTGATTGAATTTCATTATTTTGGTAAAAAATACAGTTAAATTTGAAGAAAACCCGGTATTTTTATTTTCTATTTATAACTACATTTGACTACTGATCCTGATTTCGAGAATATGGCGTTCCGGGAAATATCAAGTGCTGAATTTTAAAATAAGTTAGTTTAGAAATATCGAGCGCTATACGGACGTAGGCTGACTAGTACATATCATGAATTTGAAATTATTACTCATCAATAACCACATGAACATTTTAAAAAATTATATATATATATATATCGGGTGCGTCAAAAAAAATGTATACACACTTTGAACCGTCATAGAAACAGTATTTCCCGTGCCAGAAGGTTAAATTTCTGGGAGAAAGTTATGTTATCTTACTTCAACAGGTGGCCGCAAATTATCGCTCTAGCTACTCAACCCACTTAGTGGCAAGAAAGTAACTGCAAGATGGTTGACGCTCGTTTGAGCTTTGAAGCGCGGAAGCAGGTAATTAAGTGGTACTGGAAGTGTGAGAATGTTGCTGTGGTTCAAAGACAGAGAGACCTGAGTATGGTACAGAACCACCTTCAAGGGTAACGATTACATGTTTACGAGACAAATTCGAAATGCATGAAACAGTGTGTGATCAACAATGTATTGATGCTGGAGGCCACCATTTTGAACAGTAATCTCATTTGCATCAGTAAGTGCATTTATGTTTCAAATTGAACTTTACGTTTTCCATTTCCAGCAATTGAACCTTTTAGAACGGAACATACATTTTCTATGACGGTTCAAAGTGTGTATAAATTTTTTTGACGCACCGGGTATATATTAAATACGATAGTTGTATAAAATCATTCATCCAAAGAACATAATTCTATAGCGTACAGTCGGTAACAAAAGTCTCCGAACACTAGCAAAAATTCCTATATAAAAAAGTACACTTAATACAGTTATGTTAAATAAATCCTTATCGAATCCTGATCTTAGTCACTCTAGAAACAGGATTCGAGAAGGATTTATTTAACAAAACTCTATTAAGTATACATTTTTTATATAGGAATTTTTGCTAGTGTTCAGAGACTTTTGTTACTTACTGTATTACATCTGAAATACTTCGTGATGTTAATTTAACTTATTCAAAGTATACCGTAATTTCCAAACTTGTGTAGAATACGAATTAAAATTATATTATTTTAAAAGATTATGCACGCAAATAGTTTGGTTATAATTCATATAAATTACTAAATTTTACTTCAAATGTATATTATATTTGAATAGTTTAAATTATAACTCTATTTTTCTATATAATTTCTTCAAGTCTATTAATTACATCAGAATACTTCTAACAAAACTCGTGAAATATAATTGTTAATATGACAAAAGAAAACAAAATGTGACTATAAGTTAAAATTCTGTTAATTTTTAGTTATTAAAAGTTATAACTAAAACTCAAAATTTCTGTAGTTTTGATCAAATTGTTGAACAATTCTTAATCTCTCAAGCAAATTATATTCAGGAGTAGAAGTTTATTGTTCTAATGATATTTAGTTGCTTGTATATAATATTCAGCACTAATCCATTTCTCTTGAGACAAACCACAAACGCCTTATTAACATTTTAATTAAATATCGATTTCCTTATCAAAATTTAGGATGCAAAGTTTATTATATTATAAAAGTTTAATTAAAGTGATATGTTAATAAATAGATATGATTATCTTCTGCTCAACAAGAAAGTAAACATCAAAGATGAACATTAAATTTGATATATTTTAACACTGGATTAATTTTACTGGACAACACTTTTAATATTATTATATAATTATGTAAATATATTATACATTAAAAGTATTTGAAAGGAATCCCATACTAAAAATTTCGTATATAGACTTTCTAATGAAGACATACACGTCTATGGCTATATAATAAATTCAGAATATATACAAAGTGGTAACAAATGAACGTTCTTATTATATATAGTACAATGAAGCGAAACATTGTGAATTGGGATCATGTTTCAAACATAAACATTACACAAGATGGGTTAGGGATATTAGAAAAAAGGAAATTAGTTCAAAAAGTGTCTTCTATATGACGTTTTGCATAAAAGAATGTCAAATTTAACTAAGAGTATGATTCAGCTAAATTTAAAAATTCACCAATAAATGTTTATGTTTCTTATTTATTTATTTTTGCGCATATCGTGTAGGGAAATTTTTTATTGATTTATTATTAATATTATTATTATTATTAGTCAACTCAAATAAAAATCCAGTGGTAAATTTTAAATTGAAAAAAATCTTCATTTACAGTCATATACCATTTTTGGTAGTAATCCACTCATTCTGTTTAAACTCAAGAAACTATGGTTTGAAGAGGAAACTATGGTTTGAAGAGGAAGTTGAATAATAACTAATCTGTATATCAATACGGCGATAATTATGCATATAACAATCCCTTGACAATGAGAAATAAATCACATATCTATCTGTCTGTATGTTTACCTTTCTCTATGTATCTATATATCTATATACAGTCGGTAACAGAAGTATCCGAACACTTGAAAAATTCCTATATAAAAAAAGTAGAGTTAATACTGTTTTGCTAAATAAATCCTTGTCAAATCATGCTATTAGTCAGTCTAAGAACATAATTCGACAAGTATTTATTTAACAAAACAGTATTAACTCTAATTTTTTTACATAGGAATTTTTGCTAGTGTTCGGATACTTTTGTTACCGACTGTATCAGTCTATCTGTTTATATCCCTATATATATAATAATGTAGGCATAAAACTTAAAAATGAAACCAGACAGAAAATATTAATTAATGAAAGAACAGTGAAGCCAACACCAGGGAAAGCCCTTCAATGCAGGATGGAGACAGTAAGGTGTTTCAAGGAATACAAACAAAAACAAAATGAAGTTTAGCACCCTACATCTTACTAAGAAAAAAAAAATTGAACAACTACAGCTCTGAATACAAAGACAAAAAAAAAAAATATTTGGATACAGAGAAATCAATTTAAAACTACAGAATATTAAATACGAATATAAAATTCATAAAACGATTGTCAAAAAACTACCAAAAAGATTAAAAATCAAGAATAATAAACATAAACGCAGAGAAAAACCGAATATTAAATGATAAACATTTACAATAGTTCAACAGTTACAGTTAATAGTTATATTATAAGACGAATAACCATTTGATTCGATGTATCAAACAAATTGCGAAATACATCTCCAAGACATTCACATTCGTTGCAGATTCTGCTAAGCCTAGCAATTTGCAAAAAGCTTTTGCGAAGTTCTGAGACTTCCTTTTACAGCTTTGGAAGTTGGTTGGTTGATTGAGTTTTATGTCGCACTAGTTCTGCGCAATGGGCAATTGGCGAGGGTCTGGGACTCATCCTAGAAATGGTCCGGAGACATGTCATCCCGATTTTGATCCTACACGGAAAGGATGGCTTCCCCGCTTCGGTAGCCCCTTCAGCTCTAGAGATAAATTACAAAAAAAAAATGTTCAAAATACTTAGTAGTTAAATTAAGATTATCATAAAATTTAAATTGAAGATATTTCAATGAAATAAAAAGGACTTAATGAGTTTCCCAATAACTCATTTATATATTTATATACACATTTTTGTATTGTTTGTTTTATTGCTTATTTCAAGTTTCTTATTTCATCCACCAATAGCATTATCGATATCGTTCAGTTTTGCTGTGTCTAGCCGTAAATATACTTTGAAATAATTTGCGGTACTGGAAAGTATAATTTCGCAGTTTGCATTTAAAAAGAGTTTTCTTTTGACAGAAAAAAATTATATTAACTAACAATGTTCACTTGTGAAAAATAAATCTCTCTTCAAAGAATCCTTTTGAAGCAATGACAATCTGTTAATTGAAGGTCGGTAATTATGTTACATGGAACAAAGCCTTTCATCTAAGGTGCTGAAGAATTTCCATAGCCCTCTATAGCACACCTGATTTGTCATTGTCGTGCACGAATAACACATTTTTGAATTTCATAAAATTCAACTCTTTATACCGCAATGCACGTTGTACTCTTTGCAAATGCTGTGAGTTAAAGTCGTCAGAGATAATTTGACCAGGTGAAAATGCACCACGTGGCGATTAGTCCACAATATCGAGAGCATAATCTTTTTGTGATTTAAGTGGTGGTCTTGAAGCATGCGGAAAAGCGTCACTTTGCGACATTTAACGTATGGTGCGCTTGGAAATATTATAAAGGACCCACTTTTAGACACTAGTAGGCAAGCGCTCAAATATAAGTGCATTCATGTGCCGAGTAGTCGCTTGGTGTTCCCTTTTGGCTGTCGACAATGTGGGTTACACGGATGCCTTATTTGTATGATTGTTCTATCCAATGAAAGTGCTATCTGACTATTTCAGTGTTATCTGACTATGAACCTTTCTGAATGTTCATGATACGTTACATCGCAGTCCTTCTCGATGAGTGCTTTAAAAGCCTCGTCATCCCAAATATGCAATCGCCCATAACGAGGTTCTTAAACAAGACTCACTTCTTCCAAACTCAAACTTTAGGATCAGTGCTTGGTGGTGTGTTCGTTTATGGGAATTTCTACCAAATTACTGATGTAGAGGCGACTCGATACAGCACATGACAATCCAACTTTAAGGTGCCTGCCTACCGCCGGAGGTGATTTTTCTTAATAATTGAAAAAATGCCTATTTATGTGCATTATATGATATAATATAGTAAAAACAGTGCATAACCTGAAAAAAATAAGCAAATTTTAAAATATATTGATATTTAGGCTCAAAATATGCATAAAATTTGCAAAAAAATAAAGCACTTTTGAAAAATATCATAAGTCAAATTTAAATAAAGATGTTTTTATTCTGTAAATTTTATTTAGATTATTGAAAGGTCCTTAAGGAATTGAGCTACTCGTAAAACTATAACTATGTTATTTAATATTTTAGAGAAGATAATATTTTTGCATGCTGAAAAAATCATGAAAATACATGGCAGTTCATAACTGCAATCGACAAAAAAACAAAAAATAATTTAGCTAGATTTATTGTCGTAGTTAAATCCCTAAAAGAACTCCTCTAGAGTATTTTGTCAAAGTTTGATAAATTTTCAATTATAACTTTTGGAGTTATGATGTTTTGGGGAAAAGCAAAATGCTAAAAATCTCATTTTGAGAAAAAGCAGAAAAAAAATTTAAAAACAAGATTTTACCTATTAAACATAAAGTAATTTTAACAAGTTCCTGATTTATTTCAAAGCTTTTATTTTCTTTTTTAAATTCATTTTATATTCAGTCACAAATTTTGATGCTTATATTGAGTAAAACATTTATGTAAACAAACATGTGCCGATCATTTCCGGTCTTTTCTGGTTTCAAAAACTGGCGAGTGACTAATATTAAAATGCCTGTAATTCAAGTTCTAAGCAAGATAGAAACAATATTCAAACTGATTTATAAAGCTAAAATATCAGTCTTTAATACTTCTACAAAAATAGAAAATTGGAGTTTTGACCGAAAATTGTGTTTTAAAGGTAGGCAGGCATCTTAAAGTTATATAAAAAAAAAAAAAAAAAAAAAAAAAACACTCGAACAAGCTACTTCGTTGACTCCATTCCACTTTGACTCTCGATAAACTATAATTGAAGTGTGGAAACAACATGTTTATATTATTTGACAGGGACAAAGAACAGTTCACCACCCAACAACAGTATCGAGTGATTCTAGCTATACTAAGCCTCTCCTCCGGAGCTTTTATTTAAAAACAAAGAAAAAACTGCAAAACTTACGAAGGCCGCCAGAGATGTGTCTCAGAGATGGTTGACGTGAGGCTGCAGTAAAAGTGATTATTTTGCTTATTTGACGGCTCATTTAAAAATATTTTTCCAAGACATTGCTACTGATTAGTTTTACAATAGAACGTGATTTTGTGTAGTCTTGTGATAATTTGTGTGGAACTCGATATCTTTCGTGTTTAACATTAGTTGTGCCTCTGTTTTAGTCAGAGTTTCTCTATGGCTTGAAAGATGGGTAACTGTTGGTCCAACATGTAAGCTGCTGATTCCATCCAGATGAGGGATGATATTATTTTTGTTTGGGAGAAAATAATTAATTTATATTTAAGAGAAGATAGGGAGGAAGTATATATATATATATATATATATAGAGAGAGAGAGAGAGAGAGAGAGAGAGAGAGAGATTACTATTCTTATTATTTTCAGATTTTTTTTTTTTTTTTTTTTTTTAGGCTTTAATTTGTTAAATTCGAAATTCATTTTAGGTAGTTCCAGATTCTTTTTAATTTTGTTCTTAATTTTGGATAGGTTACTATGTTGTAGAGCAAATTTATTGATCTTTGAGATTTCTTAAATGACAAGAAGAAAAATTACTTAGCAGAAGTAGTAGATATGAATCGCAGTTCCTTCTTCACCACAAGGACTCGATAAAGAGTAGTTTAATTTCTTTGATTAGGAGATGACTGTCCCGTTTACTGGACATGGCCTGCAGACTAGAGAGGCTGTCGCTATATATGGAGATATTTGTATGAGTTTTTGAGTTTTCATCAATCCATTTTAGAGCCTCATTTTAGAGTTCTGATTGGTAGACAATATTTTTGTCATCAATTCTGCTTGCTCATTGGTGAGATTCTGAACCACCCGATATGATGCAGAAGGCTGCAGCCACCACTTTATCGGTCTTTTAATCATCAGTAAATAATGCCACAAAGACAGATGGTGGAAACTCGTTTTTATTGGTATTAGTAATTTCTGAGGAGAGGTCCTCCGCCGGATGCAGAGCCAGCTAAAGGAGACTTGTTGAATCTGGGAATTCGGAAACTGTGTGTATTACAGCTCTTGATAGTTACATTAGATTATGTTTATTTTAAGATAATTGTATTATAGCTGAAGATGAGCATGCGGAACGCCAATGATAACCGTGAGGGCATTAGTCGAAATTGTTTTGTAACCGTGCGAGCCTTGAAGCAGAAAAATTCTTTGAATGGAAATTAAATTTTGTTCATGAATCTTTTGTTAGTTTATCTCCCATACTCCCACATCATAAGTTAAAATTTTATCTGTTACGATATTGTACCATAATTTTAAAAGTTCACTTTTAATACTGCAGTTTCTTCCCGCGAGTTTGGTTCAGTAGTGATTAATTTTTAAGGCATTTGTTTTGAGTTCACTTATATGTGCATACCAGTTCAAGTTACTGTCGGTAGTTTTCCCCTAAATTTAAATTATTTTGGATGTTTGATGTTGACAATCCTTATCACTGGCATTCGTTAGAGAAGGCGCAGGAAGGCAAAGGTTAGTACTTGTGATTTACCTATAGAGAGGGTTTGGTTGTACGTTTTTAAGAGAGAGCTAAAGAGCGACGGTGCTTCTTGGGCTTGTTCCTGCAGATTCTTTTTCCTTTCTCCTGAAAAAAAAAGCGTGAAGTCATCTACATATTCATGTATTTGGAAGCCATTGTTTCGCGTTTCATTTAGGATGTTGTTAGCAATTTGGTTGAATGGGATTGGCATTATGCAAGAGCCTTGAGAGTACCCCTTGTATTGAGAAATGTCGGCGAATCCCGATTGCCAGTTAACGGAGATGGTTCTGTCTGCTAAATAGGTGCTTATGACTTCAACGATATTCCCCAGGTAATTCAGGGATTGTAACGTTTTGAACATATGGAGCCATTCGATATTATCTAATGCCAATTGAACGTCTAATGAGACTAGAGTAGTATAGATTCAGGAGCTGCAGCTAAGGGCACAAGAAGACAGGCTATCCGAAAGTACCGTTTCACAGGATCTGTTCTCCCTAAATCCGAATTGATTATTGTTTATTATGTTATCGATCTTAAAGAAATGGTTAAGTCTGGTTAATAACAGTTTTTCTAATAATTTTCCTAAAGAGTACAGCAGGCAGATCAGTCGGTAGGATGTGGGTTCAGATGCAATCTTTCTTTGCTTTAGAATATACACTACTTCTCCGGTGCGTATTGTTTTTGGAAAGTATCTGAGTTATAAACTTTGGTTTCACCGTTAAAGAATATTTTTTTCGAGACATTTATGTGTTTTTTTAAGGATTTTGAAATCAATTTCATTAGGACCAGGGTCCTTCTTATCACTGGAATTGTTTATAGCTGACCGGATTTCCGAAAGGAGTTGTGAAGAATAGCATTTCTTTGGTGCTGATTACTGAGGGGTGTGTGTGTGGAACTGTTCAGTAATGAATTCTAAGTTGTTTATGGGGTTTAAAATAGCTGAAGGTCTTTCTAGTTGCAATTATGGTGGGGGTAAAGAACCTATTTCTACATTAGTTTTGATCTGGGCCGAATTCGTTAGACTGTGTTGAACAAAAGGTTTTCCAGCCCATGCGTTTTGCAATATTTAGATGTTTTTGAACTTTGCTGAAAGGAGTTATACCTGTTCATTGTGCTGTTCCACTTAGTTTGATACAATGTGTTTCGATTTTCTTAGTAGAGCTGCAAGTCTGTTTCTGATGCTTCTCCGCTGTGGGGATACCAAAGAGGTGGTGGGACGCCGCGCAGTGGATATCAACATTGATGCTGCTGCTGCAGCAGCATGAATAGTGGAGATAAGTGTTTCTGTAAAACCGTTAAGTTGGTCTTGATTTGTGATTTGGTTTTGATATTGGGATTGTATTTGTGCAGAATGTTTTAGTAGTTTTGTGAATTTTTCTCTATACTTTGCAAATCGTGTTTTTGTTTGCGGTGAGGATTGTATTGTTTATGTAATGTATTTATAGTCTGTGCAGTTGTAGGTATACTATTAAGTGAGCAATATTTGTATATTTCACTGTTCTCGAAAACGGTAGCTCGGACAGTCACAAGATTTAACACAAAGGTGCCCCCCGAAGGGTTATTGTGCACATCGAAGTCAGATTTTCGAATTTTTGATTAGTTTTTTCTTAATTAATTAAAATGTGAAAATAATAACCTTCTAATTTCTGATAAATAATCCATTTAAATTTTAACATTTTATCCATAATTTAATTGTTGCTAATTTTTTTTTTTTCGACAAAATAATAATTTAAAAAAAAAACGTACATTTATTTAAAATGAGGAAAATATATCAGAAAGATTAGAAAATAAATTAGAAATATCAGTCGCATCGTTACAAATAAGATAGCAAATGAAAGGGAAAATTTTTGTAAATCCGATACATTAAACAGCTTATCAATCGGACAATTAGATTTTTTAAAATTAACTAAAATATGAATTTTAGGTGGCAACAGCAGAAGATTGTATGGAGACCGTTAGGAGAAAAAATGAAAAATCTGCTTCACATTAAGTCACATGATTTTTAAGTGGGATTAAAAATTGCAGTTTTCAAATTCTTTTAAATTTTCTCTCACGAACACAAAAATATAATATACAGCCTGTACCCCACAAAACCAACTTACATTTCAAATTTCATCAATTATTTTGGTTAATAAACAAAAGTTATTATTTTTTTTTCGAATTAAGTTTTATTCTATCTTTGAAAAGATTTATGTGATCATAGATATAATAATATATATAGCTCTATCATCTCCATATTATAGTGCAAAGATTTTTGATGCCGAAAAAAAGCTTTGGAATCAGCCATTAAGTGGTATTGAAGGAAAAAAAGAAAAAAAGAACATTGAATTTGAAACAATATCTGGAGCTTTTCATTCACCTTTAGTAAATAAATTATTCATGAATTTTATTTGCTAAAACATTCGTGTGTATTGCCGTGTGTATTCAATCGGGGAAAGACCATTCGGTTAATTAGTATTTAAGGAAACATAGAAAAACTTCTTAATTTCTTAAATTTTTTTTCATTAGAAGTTTAAAAAATACCTATAGTTCATATACATAGGAGAAAGATTACATAAAGAACATTATAATAAATTACCTTTACAGGAAGATCATTTTAAACGGTATAATATTTAAACAAAAATTAAAAATAATCTTCTGTGTCAGAAGACGTGTTCAAATAAAAATTTGTCATATCATCTTGTTCAGTGCTGTTTTTACAATTTGAGAGTCTAGTCGCGTTTGTGCACTTTAAGTTGTAAATCATACAGGTACATGATGGAATTTGATATGAATTGAACAAGAACAGCGTAGGGAGTTCTAAGGTTCTAACACTGTCTCATGTGCAAGTGCTCCAATCTTCCACTTGATGTTTATCATACTGCCTCCATCTGTCATCCATCCATGATTGCTTGGTTCCGGAAATTCGGAAAGTTATTTAAACATACCTTCTAAATAGCTTCTTGATAATTACGGTCGTTAGCAGCATTATTGAAACAGACATCAACATTGTTCTTTTTCTTTCTTTCTTTCTTTTTTTTTTTTAAGTTTGATCTTTAATTTTCATCATCAACTTACTTAAAAAAAAAAAAAAAAAAAAAAACTAAAGACCTTGTCAACTTTGAATCATGTGGCATTTTAGTTCGTTTATTTTTCTTTTTTTGGTGTTCCTTGAGTTTATCTCACTAGAGAACTTTTGTATTAAATTGTGATGAGAATTCTAAAGTGTAAATTCATTCCCAAGCATTGAAAACAGCAAACTAAATTCTATATTTTCTTGTAACTACTTCAATGCTTTTATCTTTCCTTGCCTAGAAAACGCATTTGTTTTTCCACAACATGTCCAAGCATGTAATCCTAAAAATGCTTATTTCATACTACAAACCAACAACATATGCTAGTTTTTCATTTATGCCTATCAATCTGATTCGTCTAATAGATTCATGTTTTATGTACAGGTCACCCTCTATGTTGATTCTGGAAGATTTAAAAAGAGCCAGAATCAATACGCCTTTGCCGTTCGATACACATATTAAATTCAGAAGTTCTACAGTAGTTTCCTTTATATGTGGCATCATACATGTATCTCCGTCTTCTTGAGAATAGGCAAGTTTTTCCATTTCATAAAGTATACTGCTAGTTATTTTAATATACTTGTTAGAGTAAATAACACATAAAGTTCTATTTTATGGCACTATGATCATGATAATATTCTTAAAATATTACCATCCATCTGAACCTCTACTGTATCGTTCAGACAATTTTATTGTTTTGTCGTTATAGGTGTCAAAAACAACATCAATTCCAGTGCTAATGTAGTCTATGTATAAGATTGGATTTTGGATTGCATCAGATAACTGATCAAATGTTCTATTCCCTACATGAAATTTTGGGATTAATATCATTCCACCTGATATCGTAGCTGGTGAAGATATATTTTCATCTGTAGATGAGATTAACTTTCCAGCACGTTTTCCCAGCACTGCTTTTATAATTTCTTACATAGATCCATCTGGGTTAGAAATACTCCAAGGTAAAGGATAATTAAATGCTTCAAGTGTATTCAAACGTTGGTTTTATGGTATGAGTATCATACTAGCAAACAGCTTTATGTCTGGTTTATCAATCACGTATTTATTTTTACAAGAATTTTTTGAAGTTGTTGCGAAGACACATAGTTCATCTGTTTTTATTCTAAGTGCATGTATGTCTGAGTGGAAGAAGCAAATTCACATATCATGCTACACATAAAGAATGGTACTATGGAATTTACGAATGTAATACAGACCTGTTCGTTCTGGCTCTTTATATTTCATCTAGCATCAGTGGCGTCTCGTGAACCGAAAATAGGTGAAGAGCTCAAAAATAATATGTAAGTATTTTTAATCATAATTTTTATTAAGCACGGTTTTAACTAAAATTAACTAAAAATACTTATTTAAATGGAAATTTATATTCTATAAATGAATACAGCGTAAAATACAGTGTGCCTCTTCACCAATTTTGGTGCACGAGCCGCCACTGTCTAGCATCAGCGTAGAGAGCAACATGTATATAAAACACGGGTCTCTTCTCTGTCTACCAAAATACATTCTCCCGCTCACGGCGGCTTCGAAGGTTGGTTGGCTACATAAAATAAACCTAGGAGTAGTTGGTTGCATGACACTTTCCAAAATAGCGACAAATATTTTAAAACATTGGTAAATTTTCACCTTTTTTCGGTTTATTGAATTCTTGTTAACCATAAGAATTTATTGTTTTTATTTTTTTATCATTGCAATTTATATTATATATATATATATATATATATATATATATATATATATATATATACGTATGTTTTGTTTTAAAATAATTTTTATGCCAATTAATTTTAGGAGGATAATACATGTCAGTTTCTATATGTTTCCATATTTTTACAGTATATTCGCCCCCTTCTTATACATATTTCGATTTTTCTTGAAGATTGAAGGAGCGCTTGAAAGGTATTTTACGGTAAACAAAGTATATTATGATGCTTATAAACAATGTACACGAAAACATCCATTTTTATATTACATACATACATATATATACAATTAAGTTTCGATTTTGTCAGATAAAAATTATTTTCATGTAGTTCTTATGATTCAGAAAAGCACATTTGGCAAATCTCACTCACAACGTGACATTCAAATGAGTAAAATTATCATTTCATTAAAATATCTTCTACTAAATAAATCATATTTTTCAAACCCAACGCTTTATTTATTTATTTGTTTATTTTATTTTATTTATTTATTAATTTATTTTGAAAATATTGAAACTTGAAGACTTATCTTATCAATCTTACTTTTATTTTTTCTTTTAATTTAAAAGATAAAATACTGTGAGGAAGAAGAAAAGTTAAATGAAGGAAGAACTTTATCTTTGTTAAAACGAAGAAATTTATCTAAATATAGCAATGATATGTAATTAACCCGTTAATTGAGAATGTTTGCAAATAATTCTTTTTTAATTATCAAGTAAGTTTATTTTTAATTAATATGCTCTATTTTTTGTAGACTAGACTGATTATTAGAAAATGTTAATAATTTATGTTATTTTGTGCAGAATTATAAAGAATTACTAAACATTTCCTGTACATGTTCAATTTATAAGAATTAAAAATATAACTTTCTTTATCGCAGTGTTTTTAAATCCGGTTTTTAAATCCGATAATTTGAATATTGTTGCAGGAAATCTTATTTCGTACTCGCTTAAACAGTTAAAAATTTCCAGTGGAACATCCTTTCCAGTTTTAAAACAAATTGATTTATATTACCACAAGCTTTTTTTTTTCTTTTTTTTTTTTCCTTTTTTAAAAAAAATAAATGTATGCATTAGTTTTGGTATACCTTTCTTGTAAGTTTAGCACAAAGATAAAGCTAATTAAACAATACTTCATTAAAAAAAAAAAAAAAAAAAAAAAAAAAAAAACGCATGGTTTTATGGCATTTCTTTATTATTATTATTATTATACAAAAAGAAATTATTGTATTCTTGGAAATTTTTGACTGTCGATAATCGATGGATTTATATGTTTAATGTCTGGGTGTCCACGTGTGTGTGGTGTATTACTAAAACTTTGTCGCCGTTGAATCCCAAAAAATAATGGACTCGACTTTGACTTCGAATAATGTGGAACGGAAACACCTGTGAACTAGTTCACGCATCTTCCTCTGCATAAAGATGGAAACTGAACAGGATGGAATGTCCTAAAAATCAATTTCACTGCCAAGGTGAACAGAAAACGTAAAAGGAGAAATGAAATATAAAGGGTTCTTGAACTAATTTAGAAATAGGATGCAGAAGTAATAAAAAGAAGGAAGTTTAAGGAAAGCATTACAAAACTTGAAAGAAGGATGGGAATAGTGAGAAAAAATTGTATAATTAGATTTTTTTTTTTTGTTCAGTTTATATTTATTTTGTGGGAACACAATTTTACGTTTTAATAAGTTATTTTATTTATTTATTTATGTATTCATTCATTTATTTATTTTTTAACACAATACGATAAACAGCCCAGCCTAGAACAGGACAAACACAAAATAACACAGGGAAAAACTGTGAGAGAAGACTGTGCTAACGGCGATAGCAAAAGTACGAAAAAGAAGTTGAACATAAAAAAAAAAAAAAAAAAAAAAAAAAAGTTTAATGATAGGAGTTCAGACGGAGGCTCGCTTTGGGTCTGCGTCTATTGACAGGGTCATCGTGATCATATGCAACATTCGTGTTCAAAGCTGGCCTGTCGATAGCCTCAAAAGTTTATACTTAGTGCGTTCTTCGTACAAATTGGCGTTACTTAGATACTGGCATATTTGTGCATTTAGGTGTGATTGCTATCCTGCAGTTTACAAGAATATGGGTCTATCTGAGTTTCAAATGTGTATAAGTGCGCAAAGTATTCTCTTTAGATTATCATGAAACCTATACTGATTCAACTTGAGACCGCATGTGGCGCTGCTATTCTGCAAATTATTCGCTAATAGGAAGACTGCGTTTCAGTTCCTACAGTTTATAAGTGCGCAAGAGATTATATGAGAGCTGACAATCATCATAAACTATACTGAATGAATTTGGGTGCATATCGGCCAAAAGATGGAGCAGGTATGTTTCTTTAGTCTATACCACAGTTTTCATTGTGTATGTAACAAAGTAATGTACCAAAAAATTCTTGGATTAGTAAAATTGCTATTAGTTAAAACTAGACTGATTTAATGCGAATGTTAACATCCGACAGATGACGATGATTTTACTGTTTTTTTTTTTCGATTTTCTGGGTGATTATCTCTCAGCATCTATTGCATAAATTTGCACAAATCTACATTTGTGAAATCTTTATATTGAGTAGATATGTAAATTATTTTTTTGTGAAAAGCAGTTAGGTTTTTCTGTTATACAGAATGAAATAAATACAGAAGGAAATGGTACATTAGAAAGTGTTGTGAAGGTCTGGCATTCTAGTTTCATCTAGTAGACAAAAATATCATTTTTTCTTCTACAAAATCAGTAGTCAAATAGATATAAAAGGCTGTTTTGTTGTGTCTTTGATACAGTTTGTAGTACTTATGGATGTTTTTTGTGTGCTCTTCACGAGAAAACGTGTAGTGCTTTGTGTAGTATTGTGTCTTTAAAATTTACAATTGTGCTTGTAAAGGTTTTTTTCATTGTGTTATGCAGTAGTTAATATGATCTTGTCTGATTTTAACCTCATTTTTAATATTTCTAATTCTAGCAAGACTAATTCAAAAGCTTATGCCACAAATTAACATAATAACGCTTAATATATTTATTTCGATGCTGTAATTGTAAACTATTTCAATAAGATGTAATTATTTTTTTAAAGCAATAAGTATATTTATGTGTAATATGTCATTTTAAATGATTATACGTATTATAAATATAAACAAATCCGCATGAAATGTTTTGCATCACAAGTCCATTACAGTATTTCTTTTGTTTAAAACTTAACTTTTTTTAAATATCCGATAACAGAACATTCGAAATAACAATTACTTACAGATAGAATTTGAGTGAAAAAAGAAAAAGAAATTGTTAAATAAAACAATTTCTATTACTTGTAATAGCATATCCTAACGTTTACCATTATAGAAATTGTGTTGATCATTTGATTTCCATTAGCATCTAATTCAGTTTCTTTCGTCTTAAATTTTCGTTTAATGTTAATGACTTAAAAAAAAAAAAAAATCAATAACTTTAAAAAGAAAGTAGTTTGCTTTTGGATAAATAATAAATAAAAATTTGTAGGGGTGTTCAAGGATTTACTATTTTCATATGTGTTTATTTGAATTTGAACTTATCAAAAATTTATATATAAGTAAAATTCAAATAATACCTAATTAAATAAATAAATAATCTTGTAAATAAACATTATTAATGGCAAAAACTCCCAACAATTGTTTGAGGTCTAAATAACAGAACAGTATTTAATTAGGTGAACAAATTAGGCACGGGTGCAGCATCAAATCACAAGTTTGTGCTCAAAACTTTAATATTTCAGATTCATTTTGGATTCGGCTGGACCTGACACATCATTTGTTAAAATTTTGCGTAGTGCTGCTATTTACGGAAACTATAAGGAACAAAAGTTAAAAATTACGATTAAAACTAGGAAAAATTATTGCATTAAAGTTATTTTGTGTTGTCAAGTGTTTGGTTTCAATGCTACTTCAATGAACGTTAAAGGGTTAGTTAAAAGAAGTAATTTAAAATAATAGAAAAATCAACAAAAATAACTTAAAACCAAAAAATAAGATTAATAACTATTCAGAAACTTTCACAATCCTGATGTATTTAATTATATATATATATATATATATATATACATACATAAATAAAGAGGGTGGTTACACATTTTTATAACGATTTTGGATACTTATATAACCAAATATAAGGATTTTTTTCTAATATGTTCAGTCTGATAGCCTTTTTGTTAAACTATACGATTAAAATTTGATTTCCTAGTTAACAGAGCATTTTCTAAAACATTAAGTTTGATTTTGTTTCACTCCTTCTTCACAAGCTTCCATAGTCCATTCAATGGTTTCGGATGCCGCTTATAAAGATTTTGTTTTAAAAGTCACTTAAGAGACATTTAAGAGACACCTCAGTGAACTTCGGATCGATACATTTAAAGAGAATAACTTCGAATGGAATCTCCTTTCTCATTTTAAAAAAATATAATAAAATAAAAAATTAAATTAAATTAAATAAATAAAAATATGGTACTAAATTTAAGAGGTATCGCTTATAACCTTATCCTAATGGGGCTCAATACAGTGAAGGCTCTTTGGATCATATGTTGGGATTTCTTGTTTTAAAATAGGTGTTAAAGTATATTCCCGATAGTAATCTGAGTTACTTATGACTTTTTTTTTCAAATTTTCTAATTTTAAATTTTAAGTTATAAGAGAATTGAGTAGTAACCATAAAAAGTCTGCAAAACTTTCCTTGTTTTCTCTAAACCAACATTACAATTCTTTTTCTTTTATTTTTCGCTAGTAAATCGATCTTTTTTCTATTGAAAACTGATAAGCATTACATGGATACCCGAGAAATTTAAAGAAGTACTGAATATTGAGGATCCAGTGCGCATGATTCATTGATAGTGTAGAGATACCTGGCAGTGTGCCAGCTTTCAAGCAAAAAAACGTGATTTATAAGTATCAAAACCATAATTTAGAACTTTTATATTATCGAAGGCAGGAATATGATTGCTTTCTATTGAATGGATTACAATTTTAGAATTTTGGTTGTCCACACTATCAATGAAGCATGCGTACTGGCTCCTCAATATTCGGTACTTCTTTAAATTCCTTGGGTATTCATGTAATGCTTGCATATTATGTTGTAATTGATACTGATGAGGAAACAGGGACGGGTTTCGAAACGTCTATATTTTAATCATTTTTATATGTATATTTTGTTTTAAATGTATTTTAGCTTAAGTTTTGTCTCGTAAATAAAATAGTTTTTTTTCTAATATATATAATTGAGACGGTTTGATGTTTATGTACGTTAAAGACTATTCCTCTCCGGAAAGCGCAAAAATATGGTTTTCGATTCATTGTTTATTTTTCAACAACATTTTAAAGTAAAAAATATATTTAATGCTTCAGAAGATAACTAAATCCTATTACAATATGATGTAGGCCATGTTTCTATTTAAAAATTTGAATTTAAAATTAAACTGAAGGAGAAAGTCAAAATCGTTACAAGAATGTGTGAACATCCTCTGTATATATGTCTGTATGGGTGTGTTGTATATAACTTTGTTTTTAAGTATATTGTTACACTTGCACCTCAAATAATAGTTTTAATAAATATATAGTACAATTATTTTCATTAAAAAACTTATTTAAAAACAAATATGTTAGCATTAATGAATACTAGTATTAAATTTCTAGTTAGAAAAATCTTTGTTTGGAAATCGATGTCATTGAGTAGAGAATAATTACACTTAAATTAAACTAATTCGATAAGTTCAGTTTTTTCGCTTGATTTCATTCAATTAATTGATTAAATGATTAAAGCAAATATAGCGTCCAAAATCATCTTGAATGAAACAAATACTTTTTATTAATTCCGTTTTACTATTAATTTTGATTATATAACAATTATCTTAAAATATTTATCGTAATTTATTTCCGTCAGTTCAGATTATTTGTTTAAGTTGGAAGTTTTCTTCTATCTTTAAGTATTTTAACTTTAAATATTACTTATATATTTTATATTAAATAGTTTTTTGTTTGAATTTATTACTTGCTTATTACAGTATATATTAACGAATTAATATGCAGATATTAATTTTCATTTTTGGAAAAGTTTATCAAACAAACGTTTTGTTTTGCCTCCTTAGCGAAATAAAAATCTTCTCCATAAAATGTCTGTTAATCTTAGATAAATTATAATGCATTACATTACTTAAAACTTTTTGGAAAGTTTTATAAAGGGACAAATTTTATAAAGTTATACTTAAATGAAAAGCGACAACAAAATTAAGCAACTCTGGACCAGTTTTGATCTGACTAAGATAAACCCTATATATATATTTTTTTTTCAATTGGAGCTTTATAAACAGAGAAAGTGTTCATATAAACAACCTTTTCAAGGTCATTATAAAATGTTTCTGTTTTGAAATTAATTATACATAACATACAATTAAGTTTAATTTGTCTGCTAATGTTTTAGCAACCAAAATAACTTAATATTTGAAACATAAATAAGCTTATGTATTACGAATAGTCAAGTACATTTCTTTCTCTCTTTTTTTCTCTCTCTCTCTTTTTTTTTTCCCTCGAAAATTTAGATAATGACTCATGATTCAATATTTTTCTCTTATTAACATTTTACTTGAACGAGTCTGCTTATTTTTAATTTTTTAAAAGATTTTTTAGACTTTTAATAGGTTGAGAAGCATAGTGTTTGTTCGTTGATTCCAATTTCTCCCAAAGATACACCCTTCCGCACTTTACGATAAACTTTATTTTTATTTCCACATTTTATTTATTTTTTTTTCCTTATGCAATGTGATTTAGGCAGTATTATTTTTACACGAGTCTCTTCTTATGCGGAAATTTATAAATCTTTTTATACGCTTTTTTTTTTTTTTTTTGTCTATATCTATTTACTCGATCCGAATTTACGCAGCATGCACCTGTAAGATGTAATGAAAAATATCAAAGTTTCATTGTACTAATCTGACGAGTGAAATATAAATTGCGAAACTGTGTGTTTAAGCTATGCATGCTGTCGGAAAAGTTTACTTAAATTTAAAAAAATTATACTTTTCTCAAACAGGCATTACAACGATAAGCTTAAGTTACTTAATTTATGCTTTAACTTAGAAGTAAATATGAATTCGGCGGTAATAGATACACATATGTTAGGTTTGTTCTTCGTTCAGTATGTAAAACGTTTTAGCGCATAGAAGAGGAGCTTGCCTAGAATGTTACTCACAGGAGTTCTTCTGAAAGTTCCAGTTCACGACCGCAACAGATTTATTTATGTGATTTTCATTCGCGAAAAATGAATGAATACTCATGGAAGAAATTCTACGCTTAAATAAAGAGACAAATATATCCGTCTCGTTTGAAACGCCACTGAACGCTGAATTAGCGAAACATTTATTTTTCATTCTTACAGATCATTGATATAATCAAAGAGAAAATTTCAAAATATGATATGATTTACTAGTAGAATTTTTGCAATCAATTATTTAATTGAGTGTAATAGGTTCTCGGTGAAAAATCTGTGGATAAATATAATTTTCGTATTTTTTTCCTCAGGAAGTTTTGATCCTTATCCGGACTTTAAAAAAAATGTTATACCATTACAAATGTGAAAACTTGAACCAGGATTCAAGATCCAAAACTCTAAATTTTCAAATAAATTTGGATTCAAAATAGGAATGAACCTATTAAAATTTCTCGTTTGTCCATATTTTCAGCCGTATGTTTAAAATTTTTTACTTCATTCTATTTGTATCTCTTCAATAAAAATATTTATTGTTTCATCATATTCAGCGGTAGTTAAGTTGTATTTCTTAATGAACGAATAATTTTTGTATAGATGATTTGTTTTATTGCAAATAAAATAAGCTTTTTACCATATTGCTATGTTTATTTTTAATGACAAAAACTCCTTCCCTTCGTCTGGTTTGAAGATAGTTTAATTTCTGTAAGAATAATATTATTTTCTTATGTAATATTTCTTGTGTTTCGTCGTGGTACTTATTTATTTATTTATTTATTTTTATGTATTTCTCGGCCTATTGTAAATTATTTATTACACAAAATACAATAATCATTTTCCTTCTTCTTTTTTTTTTTTTTTTTTTTTTTTTTTTTTTTTTAATCAGACATCGAGTGACTCATAAATATTTACTTACTGTTTATGAATTATGAATTTAAACATTTTTTATGTCATTACTTTCGTCTGTTATTTTGTCACCTAATTTTCTGCTAAATGATTACTTAATTTTGCTCCCAAAACATTTGCTATTTTATTTTCCAAAAATCTGTAGGATATTTCATGAAACAGAGAAAATAATAGATAAACCCCAGCATCAGCATTTTTGTTTCCCCATTTTATACACAAGTGGATGGAGGCAGAACTGATCATAATGTTAACGAACTTAGAAAAATTTACTACATGAAGCATAGGGGAAAACGGTAACGCGCAAGGGATATATTTCTCTTTTGTTTTCTGTTTGAAGGACTAGGCGAGGATTCGTTCGTTCTCTGGCCTAGGTCTAGTTACATTCACGAGAATAATAAAATAAATATTAAATATTAAACTTGCTTAGGCTATGACAAAATGACGTCATTATATTTTTTTTAATTTTAAATAATATTTAATTTAGGAAATAAAAAACGCGCATGCAAAATAAAATAAAAAGGAAAACAAGAAAGAAAAATCATGCATCACGCATTGATTAGTAATACTTTCCAACTGTACGTAATTGTTGTATCGAATAAATTTTAATCTGAAAAAGTTAATCATATCATATTCTATACAAAACATTATTTTAGAATATTAAAAATGCATGTGAATGTTTTTATGATTTTTACAAGAGAAATATTTAAAATATAACTTTTAAAAAATTCTGTCCTAAAACTTAATCCATTGACTTTTTTTTTTCTCTGTAAACAAACAAGTTACACAGGATCTATTAACCCGTTAGTAGTCGCTATAGACAGCGCCACCTATTATAGATTGCGCACTTTTTATTTAACTGTCACCAATAATTTTAAGAAGTGATGTGATCGACGTTTCTTCGATTTTATTCGTGTTTTATATGTATCAAATGCCACTTCTAAAAATTTTTGGTGGCTATTGAATAAAAACATCTGACAACACTGAAGGATGGGCGGCAAATCGACTAACTAGCGACTACTAACGGGTTAATCCCATTTTAAATAGGGGACATTCCATAGTGAAATTGAGTTTATCGTTTAAAAAAATTCTAAAAATATTTACCGACGCTAGGAGCCTTAAACAAACAGATAGAAAGGTAGACAATCGGACAGACAGATATACAAATTGAAATCATATTCCCACTAAAAACATAAGAAAGTGTTAAAACGCTTAATGTAAACGAAAGTGCAATTCTAACAATCTTTTATTAATAGCTCTTAATGTAAATGACTATTTTTGTGTGGCCCTGTAAATCTAATGCTAATCATACTATATTATATAGAAGGCACTTTTCTGTGCATACGAATGATTTCTTTCAATTGCATTAAGCTTTGAGTAAAGTAAAATTATTTAAATTTGGTTTATAAAAATAACTCTCACAGAACGCAAATTTTTGGAATACTTTCAAGTGACCATGTACACAAAAAAAAGTTGGAAAAGTACTCGATTTTACATAGGAAACTTCCGAAAGGGAACTTGATTAATATATTTAAATTTCTTTAAAGAGTCTATACAGTAAAGGTATTAAAATATGGTTTATAGAAACTCCTGTCATAGAATACAAAGCTTTCGAATATTTTTGGGTGCCCCTGTACACAAACCAGTGGAGGTATAAACTTCCTTTTCGATAGGGACACCCGATAGTGAACTTGAATGACATATATCAGTTTCAAAAAATTCCATAAATATTTACGGGAGTTAAAGCACGGGCAGACAGACAGACAGACGGAGAGACGGACATATACACAAATTGAAATTATATTCACACTTGACGATTAGAGAAATATCTCTCATAGAACGCAATGCTTTGTAATATTTTTGTGTATTCCTGCACATAAACCAGTGGTGATATTTACTCTATTTTCCACAGGAAAACATCCAATAATGAACTTGAATAACGTATTTCAATTTCATAAGGATATGTGAACAGTAAAGATATGAAGATATGGTTTATAGAAATACCTCTCATAGAACACAATGCTTTGAAATACTTTCGGGTGTCCCTGTACACCAACCGGTAGAGGTATAAACTACATTTTCAATAGGGAACATGCGATAATGAACTTGAATAGCATATACCAGTTTCAAGAAATTCCATAAATATTTACAGGAGTTAGAGCGCGGACAGACAGACAAACAAACTGAAGTCATTAACACTTTTCAACCTTGTTGGAAAGTGTTAAGGAGCATGATAATTAAGCCAAGGGGCGACTACCAACTGCACTCACTTATCTTTCCCCTACTTTAAAAAAGTACCAGCTGCCCTCTGACATGAATGTGCCTCATGCTACCTGAATCCTCCATTATGTATTTAGATCCTGCCACTGAAAGTAATTAAATAGAAAACGAAAGATGTAATGGGAAAACATATAAACTCGTGTTGTATCACGCACGTATGTACGCTTCACGCACAGGAAAAAAAAAATCACTGGACACCCCTACCTCGCTGTGCATGAATCTGAGAACGCATGTCACTCGTTTTCGCACCAATCAGTATCACCCACTATGTTTTACTTTATGGTGGGGATAGAAAAATCTAGCTAGATTTATTAATTCTTTAGATACATAGTATTATTAATGAATTTGCCAGCTGTATTTATTAATTCATCTGCAGCTTAAATATTTCGAAAAATTAACATTAATTATAATTATCGAAGTTTTAAAAATGCTGCCAAATAAATTAACAAGCTGACGTTGTTAGAGATTAAATCATTGAATGTTAAAAAACAGAAAGTGAAAGTGACAGAACTATTCTTCCGGATAACTGAAGGGAAAATTTCTTTTGACCTCGACCACTTTTCCCTATCTCTAGTAGCGGATTTCTTCTGAGTCCAATAATATTGTGACTAGTTCTGCTTCCATCCGCTTTTCATTTTATACTTTCTTTTCTTTTATTATAATTACATATTCTTGTCCTTTCACAATTAAATTAACAAAACTTTTTATCTTTAAATCATATTTTGTTTTTAAAGCTTGTGTACAGCAATTTGCGATGCTTAATTTAAGTATAAAATGTAAATTTTTATAAAATTTTATATTCAGAAAAAAAAAAAAAAAAAAAAAAAAGCTTTTACTGTAACTTGAAAAAAATTTAATTTAAATTATGTGCATGTTTCTAAACATGTATTAGTTTAATTTTATGTTTTAGTGTACTCATTTTTTGGTGCATGTTAAAATTTTGCTGCGCTTTGGGAAGTAAAATGATAAAAATAATTATAGGTTAAATGTTATTTTTGAAAATGCTTACCAATGAACTTAAACATTTTAAATGTTGAAAGTGACATTTGTAGTTTATTACAATATGTTGCGCGTAAAATGTATGAATATGTTTTAAAGTATTTACATAAAACTAATTATGACTAGTTGCATTTTTTTTTTTTTTTGTTGTTGTTGTTGTTGTTTTGTATGCAATCATGCATTTTCTTTGCATTTAGGCTAAATATAGTCGTAACAAAAGTATCCGAACACTAGCAATAATTCCTATATAAAAAAAGTAGAGTTAATACTGTTTTGTTAAATAAATCCTTGTCGAATCATGTTCTTAGACTGAGTAAGAACATGATTCGACAAGGATTTATTTAACAAAACAGTGTTAACTCTACTTTTTTATATAGGAATTTTTGCTAGTGTTCGGATACTTTTGCTACCGACTGTACATACATTATTATTATTTTTTTTTTTTTTTATATTATTATTGGTATAAAAAGTAAAAAATATCTACAATATATAAGCTTGAAACTAATGTTACACAAATTTTCTAAACTACAAAATCTTTAAAAAATTCGATACACTTTTTAATGTCACCATAATATAGATCGTTGCTGCAAATAATAAATTGTTAATATCTCTAAGATTTATATCCATTATAATTAAAATACAGTCGAAAGAAAATAAATATTTTTCCATTTAATATTTCGTAATTTGTAAATTCTAATTGTGGAACAAAGTAGCAATTTGTAATTCATTAAAAAAATTATAGCATTATTTCTACAACTTCTTTGATTGATTCAAATTTGCCATTTTAAATGGTTAACTTTCCGATTGGCTATTTTAATTTGCGAATTTCCGTAGTTACATTTTTCATTTGCTATTTTGATTGGTCATAATTTTGCATAGTTTATATGATCAGTAGTTGTGAAATAGAAAAAATAGCAATAATAAACACTTTTAAAGATGCATATCTGAAAAATTAAATCTTATAATGTTTTTTATTAGAACTAAGGATCAACATAAGGAAAATTATGTTTGTAATAAAATACGCATTTATTAGATTTTTTAAATTTAGTTATTATTATTATTTTTAAATAATAAATACCTTTCTATTACACGACTTTCAATATAAACACGATGTTATTACTTTAAATTTTGAAATAGAATACACATATATATACACTTTTCTATTTATCTATATATCTATCTATATATATATATATATGTATATGGCCTGGAGCTAAAGGACACCATTCCCAAAAATGTAATTTTTCAGCAAGGAAAATAATTTTTTTCAACTTTATTTTTACAATGTTTTTGCATATTTCTCTGCAACTAAAAGTAGATACTTTATAATACTTTAACACAGTACTAATAAAGTAATGTACTAAATGGAAAACTTCTTTTAATGACACATTTTGGTTCTATCTCGTTTCACAATAAAAATGGACAAAGTGCCCTTTACTTCCTGGGTAAAGATATATATATTTAAATAGATTTATGATACGGATATTTTAACGTGAAAAACTCTTTAATACTTTATTTCTGTTTTAACATACACCAATGAAGGAAACTGGTTTTTCAACCCTTTAACATGTATTTACAAGATCTTTTTAAATTTTTATTTCAAGAAATGTATTTTTTTACATATAAATTTAAAAACATATTATTAAATATTTTACTATTATTATTTATGATCCAGGAGTGTGTCAAACCCTTATAACTTTTCTTTTAATTCCGCTTAAGGAAATCAATTTTACAGCATTTGAAAATAAGAAGATATCTCTTTTGCAAATACTATTATGTCACATTACTCTGGATTGAAAAGCCCTTTAAAACTTGGAGGCTTTTGATAAACTTTTAAAATGCTGTCCGTATTACTTCACTTTATATATATATAAAGAAATCCTTTTAAGTACTATAATCTTGATTTTTATATGAATAGCGCTGTTGCTTTTTAAAAGAGATATACACAAGTAGTTGCATGTGAGAAACACGTCAATAAAGTTCTAATCTGTTAACTTTCATCCATAAAACTCTATAAAGGAGTATAAAATGTACTGTTTGAAAACTGAAATATGCTACAAATAAAAAAAAAACAATAATAACTTTTATGCAACAAAATGGGATTTCTGATACATTAAAACATACAACTTATTTATAATAGTAATATTATATAATACTAATAGTGTTTATAATAATATCTATAATTGCACATTGTTTAATAATATTAATATAATCTATAATAGTTTTATTATAAATATCTATAACAGAAATATTGTGAACGAAATTTTCTAAATACTTAAAAATGTTTAGATAAAACCCCATACATATTAAGACGCCACGAACAATGCAAATGTTTCAGTTTGAAAGTTTTGAATTATTTAAAGTAACTTTAAAAAATACTTTTAAACTACCGTGATTGAATATAACTTATTAAGTTGATTTTTGTGAATAATTGTACATCCTTTGAACATCTTAGAAAAGTTTTCCAAAAGTTTCACGGTGTTTAGTAGACACATACGTTAGATCCAAAAACAATAAAATGAAAAAATCTATTTTTACTATAGTAAAATGATTTTAGCATAATTTACAATTACAATAACTTGAGCGACGTTAAAAATTAATCAGTTGATTTGAGGAAAGCGTTTAAAACTATTACGCTTATAATAACTTGAGCTTATAGGTCATAATGATTAAAAAAAAAAAAAGAAAAAGAAAGAAATACTTGTGTTCCTGTAAAATACTAATTGTGCTATGTTCACCAATAACTAAACGGTTCGTATGACGCGACGGGGCCCATAACTTGTATATAGATTTTTAGCACAATCGGGGGAGATATTTAGACGCCATCACACTTTAAATAATTTCAGCCCATAGGCCGAAATGATAAAGAATCATTCTTTGTGTTTTAGTAAATAGCTGTAAGTGCTAGATTAATCAAAATCTATATAGTATGAGCTATTAAGACCCATAACATACGTACCAACATTCTGCTCTTTTTTACAAAGCATTTAGACACGATCGTGTTCATTCACACACATACATACATACACATACATGCATTGTCATGAAATAGAAAAAAATAACTCAAGGAACATATATATACAGCAAAATCTGAAAGTAAAAGTTTTGTCAAAATTACAATATATATATATATATATATTTACATTTGTATAATAGGAAAGTAAAAATTGAGAATACATGATTTTTTTTATTATTCAAAATATCAATTGTTAATCTTCACAGATGTACTAGATATGTTTTGATAAAAAAAAAATATATATATATTTTAGTCTCTAGATAGTTATTTTACTAAACTTTAACCTGCATGTTAGCTTGAACTTTGCGGGTAGTAAATAATAAATTTTAACCCCATAATTACCATAAACTTCGAGTGTTTGTCAGCTTATGGGATTTATACAAATTTTTATTGATTACAGTCTTCAGATACAATTTTTATTTATACACGAGTACTTAAAATTCTTTTGTGATCTTAAAATACTCTACAGTGTTTTGATATTAGTATAAAAATTTTACTACACAATCATTGAAAGCCATTTGTAAAGAAAAAGTAACTTTTTTATATGCTTATTCTTTCTCATATTTATAAAAACACTTGATGTTTGGAACGAACTAATGTAAAAATAATTATGAACGAGATTATGCTAAGCGCACTTAATGTATCTAGCATTCTGAAAACCTAAAAAAAAAAAAAAAAAACTGTTACATTTCTTGTAATGTAAAACAACATTAATAAAAAATAATTCAAAATATTTTTTTGCTCTAAATTTATTTGTAAATGATCATAATTATAGGGACAATAAAAATTTTGCAGTTTTGTTTAACTTATGAGTGAATAAATTACAGTAAATATGCAAATTTGTTCACTACGGTACTAGACTGATTCATATATCAACTTTAATTTTTTTCTGGAATGGACATTACTAGCAATTCTTTGGTAAACTAGTATGTTGTGGCCACCACAAGACTTTCTTCTATATTTTCCTATACATATTCAATCAATAACAATATTAAAAAAAAAAAAAAAAAAAAAAAAAAAAAATGTGAATTTTTTTCTAAGTTTTTTTTTTTTTTTTTTTGGTTAAAAGTAAAAAAAATCGATAACTTTGTTTTAAATTATCACAGATTTATAGTTCAACCATTCGTATTAAAGGTATTGACGAGATCTTTCGAATGATTTCCATCTTCAAAATTTACCCCCCACGGGGGGGTACTTCCCCCCCAGGGGGGGAAGCGTTGCCCCCCCATGCACAAAAATTTTTTCCTAGTTACGTACTACTATTATCAATAATTCATATTAATTTTACAATCACAAGTGTAAAATAACTCTTATTATGCACATTTATACGAATTTTTGTCCTATTCTGCCATGTTAAAAATTTAGATAAAATGCTATCACAGCGCCTCCTGTTGAGCTATTCATCCCCAAATATAATCAGCACCAGTTTATGTCGGGGACCAACTAAATACCAAGTTTGGTAAAATTTCGTTTAAAAAAAAAAAAAAAAAAAAAAAAAAAAAAAAAAAAATGCGATTTTTTTCTAAGTTTTTTTTTTGTTAAAAGTAAAAAAATTCGATAACTTTGTTTTAAATTATCACAGATTTATGGTTCAACCATTCGTTTTAAAGGTATTGACGAGATCTTTCGAATGATACCCATCTTCAAAATTTAACCCTCCCGGGGGGGTACTTACCCCCCAGGGGGGGAACCGATGCCCCCCCATGCACAAATTTTTTTTCCTAGTTAACTACTACTATTATCAATAATTCATATTAATTTTACAATCACAAGTTTAAATTAACTCTCTTTATGCTCATTTATACGGAATTTTGTCCTATGCTGCCATGTTAAAAATTTGCATAAAATGCGATCACAACGCCACCTGTTGAGCTATTGATCCCCAAATCTAATGGGCACCAGTTCATGTCAGGGTGCAACTAAATACCAAGCTTGGTTAAATTTCATTCATTGGTTCGTGAGATACAGCGTCCACAAAAAAATGATACAGACACACAGACAGACAGACAGACACACAGACAGACAGACAGACATTTTTTAAAAACTATCAATTCGTGTTCAGGACATCCCAAAACGTGTAGATCCGTCAAAAAACGGAGGTCGAAAATTTTCGCGAATCCAATACTTTCTCTATATTACATATAGAAGAAAGTAAAAAAGAACGTTCATAAAATGGATTGCGATAAACGTGTTTTTTTTTTCTTTTTAGTGGAAGAAAAATTTTAGTTTATTGTATATCTAAAGAAATTTGAAGATTTAAAACGGCTAAAAATATGTGAAAAGAGATCTGGTGCAAAATCAGATTGTTTTACGGAGATCGAAGACTCATAATTCATCTTATTGCTCCATAATATATGTTGTAAATAAGAAATGCATGCTATGCAAAAATGTATAATATTATATGTTAAAGCTAAAATTTAAACAATAAGATAAAAAAAAAAGTATATAAAAATGAAATGATATTTAAAAATAAAACATGCACCTCAAGCGACATGGACATGTTAATCGTAGTTATCGATTTCTGTGAAATCCTATAAGAATATTTCATAAAATTTTCATAAAATTTAAATTTCAAGCTACAATGATTTATTGTGTATATACTGGCTGATTCAAAAGCCACAGAAAAAAATAAAAGAATTATTATTCAATAAGTATTACCCGTAATACTATGCAGTTTTCACTAAAATGCACAGAAAGACGTAGAATTTTTTTAGGTAACAAAAGAGTTTAGCAAATCAGTTTAAATTTTCTTTATCAGGTGGCATTTTAATAGTACAATTAGTCTTTATAGGATGCAGTATATTCAACAACGTAACTAGGACTATAAATACTCAAAAACACGGCCATCATATTTTCCTAAAAACAGCTTCAGTATTTGGAATATGGCTCTTTTTTTATCATTCGGAAAACGTGACAACAAAGTGCGAATACTGCGCAATATGTTGGTGAAAAATCTAATTCCTTTTTTTTTTTTTTTTTTTTTTTGTCTTATGTACAGTGCCGGGAATTAAAAAAAAAAAAAAAAAAAAAACTTTACATATCAATTGCCGTTTCCGTCATAAAAACACGTCGAACCCCAGTGATGACAAGTGCCGTTAATCGGTCAAAGACGATCTTCACCTATCCTATCTACACTCAATTCATCTCGTAGATTTTTACAATCAGATTATACGCTGTTTGTTCCCGCTGGCCAATATTTCGTTTATTTATCAAATGTTTGAGAACCTAAATCAGTATTCCCACTCCACACAATGGGTCAGAAAAAGCTAAAAATTAAAGTAAAATCGCATTCCTTGATTCTGCTATAGAAGGGAATCTTGGTGATTGATGTAGTTAGAGATCTAGCAAATCATTCTAGATGTAGCTAGATGTAGAAAATCTTTACAAGGTCATTAAAATATAAACATTTAAGACAAAATCTTAACATTCTAGTCATTTATTGTAAATATCACATTGCAGTCAGTATTTTATCATATTATCTTTACATTTTATTACCAACTGCAGCTGTTTAGGCGCGGATCTCTGGCTACATTTGCCAGATGGCTACAACTAGCTACATCTAGAATGATGTACTAGATCTCTGGCTACATCAATCACCGAGATTCCCTTCTCTATCAGTATCAAGGCATGAAATTTCTCATCCATTTTAAGCTTAATCCGACCCGTAATGTAGAGTGGGAATGCCGATGTAGGTTCTCAAACTTTTAACAAATGAACGAAATACTGGTTGGCGGTAAGAAAGAACATAGAGTCTTACTCTGAAAGTCCACGAGGCAAACTGAGTGTTGATAGGATAGGGAAAGGTTGTCTGTGATCGACTAACACCATGTGTCATCAGTGGTGTTCGACATATTTTTATGGTAGGAATGGTATATGATATGTAAAGTTTATTTTTTTTCCCCCGCTTAAGTGCAAAGATTTTTTTTTTTTGCTAGCACTGTATATCAAAAATCATATGCATTTCTGTACATTTCAGTGAAAACCGCACCGAGCTACGGTCAGTACATTTTAAATAATATGGTTTAAATTTTTTCTGTGACTTTTGGATATCCAGGTATATATATACAGTGCGAAGCAAAAGTTTAGACAATGAAGAAATTCATGCAGATTTCGAAAAATATTTAATCAAATTTCCTAACATATCTTGAATGTAATGTGCTGTGCATATAAAAAATATTTATAACAATGAAATGTAGTACTGTACATATTGCAAGTAATTAAATGGTAACAAAAATATAATACTGTCTCAAAAGTTTAGACAAAAATTAAATAAAATCTAACTAAACAATTTTTAAAACCTAATTGTGCATCCGTGCTTCTGTATTACTTCATAAATACGATATTCCATCGACGAAACTAAATTTTGCATATATTGGGTTCCTTTCGCAATCATGCCAATACGATGACCAGATATCTGGACCATCTAGATTCTACTTTTTTTCATCGATAAATATGACTGATTGTCATTTTTGTCCATATGACATATGCTTTCGAGCCTACAACATTCTTTGTAACTTATGATGTGGCTTCAGAGCTTCTTTCTTTTACATTTTGCAATAAACTGTTGTTCCTTTTTCCACAATTCGTCTACGAATCGTATCCTTTGATACAGAGAGTCCCGATGGCCTTTGAACTCCACATACACTCATTTGTTGGGTACTCGCTAGTCTTTGTATCAGGCGATCTTCTTGTATATTTCTTACACGTGGCCTCCCAGATCTACATTTTGCTTTATATTCACAACCACGCAATAAAACTCTATGACTAGATTTCTTAGATCAATTAATAATAGCCAAAATTTCTGAAACGCGCTTCTTTTCAGCTTTAAACTGCCAAATCATTGAAACCTCATTCCCTTGAATTGTTTTAGCTGGCGGCATGTCGACTACGAAGCGTTATCGTTTCCAGAACTCAAGTACTCAAAACCTGTGATACCATCGATTTTAAATTTGCATATGCCAGCAAATATTCACAGAAACTCATAATTGTGTCTAAACTTTTGCGACAAGCAAATTTTTATTTTTATCAAAAAAAATTAAAATTATAGCAAATCAAACGACTGTCTTTTGATTATAGCATTTTAAAACATATTTTAAATATACATACAGGTTTTTGTAATTCTGACGTCATAATTCTAAATTTTAAAGATGAATAACGTCATTGTCTAAACTTTTGCGTCGTACTGTATATCTGTATTAAAAAATAATTTTAAATTATGCAATGCGTTCAAAATACGTAACGATATATAAAACACTCTGGTAAAATATATCCATTTAACACGAATATTTCAAATGCAGTTTACGTATTTTCCATGAAATAAATAAATAAATAATACATTTTTTCATAGTTTCTTTTTTATCATTATACATTGCAGGTTCAAATAAAAAAATTTAAAAAAACTAGTTATAATCCTTATAAAGTCATCGCAATGACATTACCTCTCTAAGTAGTTTTAAAGGTGGAATTCATTCTGACGCATTTATAAATAAAATGAAAATGTTTTTTTTTTTCTTTTTTTTTAATGTTTCGTAAGAAAAAAAAAGGGGGAATAATAAAAAAAATATTTTCTTGTATAAAAAAAGTTGTTTTTCTAAAAGAAAGAAAACAAAGTAACTAGCTATTTATTTAGCATACATTTTTTATACTACTTATAATACACTATAATTCTTCTTGAGTATTTTTTTTCTCATGTGTACAATTAATTGTATATAAACATAAAGCACGTTAAGCTGTATGATTAGATATTTAAAGAGAAAGGTGTTGATTGTTTACATATTTTTCGCAATATTTTGCATCACGTGTTTTTTCCCGTTAAAGTAGACATGCATTTTTCTTTTATTCCAATAGTTTTTAATTATGCAGGAAAGTTATTACACTCCATTAAATTTTTAATTAATAATAATAATAATAATAATAATAATAATTCAATAAACAATAATTTATTTTATCTGAAATTTAAAAAATTCAAAGTGTTATGTATGTTTGTTTTTTCTCATTTAAATAACTTTAATTCTAAATACAATAATTAAAATGCTTTATATATATATAATCCTTTTATAGTAAAAGAAAAGAATGAGAACGAAGAATAGTCAGTCAAATAATTCACGAAAAAATATACACAGGCCAAATAAAGTAACTAGATATCTTAAATTGAAATAATTTTTAAGATTAATAATAGTACTTACTTTAATTTTTAAGACTACAATACCGGTTGAAAATTAAATAGGACAGTGTAATAAAATTTTGAATAAAATGGAATTATTATTTTAAAGGGATATTATTTTAAAGGGAAAAAAGAGAACAAAGTTAGGAAATGAACCTATTATTTCTGAGATGAGAAAAAGAATATCGGACCAAAACAGAAAAAAACTGAATTTTTGCGTAAAGCTCTTAATGCTCTAAGACGTTTTCAAGTGCTATCCTCATAGCATTAAGTGAAAAATTGTAGGTTTTCTGTAATTGATATGGATTTTAGCAAAATATCAATTGATAGCACGAACCCACAAAAAAAATTAACTTGAAATGAATTAGATAAAATAATGACAAAATATTTTTCAGAAAAATAAAACAGAATACCTTCCAGAGAACTAAAAATTCATCATGCACAATCAATTAATAATGCAATCATAACCTAAACCTTCAAGAAAAAATTACCTTGAATTGAAATAGATGTGATTTAGACTTTATTTACTAACCTGATATTGACTTAAACTATAAAAACTAAAGCCAATACACGAGCTATAATACTGAATTCATAACACGAGGATACATCTTAATCTGAGAAAATGGCTCTTTCAGAAATTGAGTTGTGTCTTTGCTTGTTGCCTTAATTAATAACCAGTTTTCAACCAAATTAATTTTATATGTATTGTAAAAATGCTATTTCTTCTAAATGTAGGCAAAAGAAAACTTTTGATTATTTACACATTTACACACTTTTAAATCAGTAAATTATACGTAATTAAAAAAATATATGTATTGTAAAAGATTTATACGAAACTATAATTGTAACTAATAAAGCAGAGCATACAGAAAAGTAAAAAGGTTTAAATATATATATATATATATTTACTGTAGTTGATTGTTGAGTGTCTTAAAAATACACTAGCCGTACTGAGTTATATTTCTAAAGAGAGAAAAAAATGTACTCACAAAAAGAAAAGAAAGAAAGAAAAGAAAAGAAAAAGATAAGAAAAAGAAACTTGTTTACACATTTACATTCTTTCAAATCTTTTAATTATATATATATATATATATATATATATATATATAATAAATAAAACAAAAAAAAAAGTATTTTTTAACTAAACAATGACCGTAACTAAATAGCCAACGCACACAAACAAATACGGAAGTAGATGCGGAAACCGAATCGGTATTTTGTTTCATTATTTTTGAGTATATAATAAACAAAATATTTAGTAAACACGTTAAAACGCACTATATTTAGATAAGAAAATTGAACTGAAAATAATCTATCGCTAAACCCTCTTGCTCAATTTTATATATCTGTAAGAAACGTTCTTGCTGAAAATGCTACCTAAATTTTAATATCCTAGGTTTTATAAAGTTTACTATATGGCATAACAAATGCTTGAACAATTGTTGTTGAGTTTGAAATATTAAATACGCTAAAAAAAAAAAAAAAAAAAAAAAAAAAGCCTTAGCTGAATTTAATTTTACATTTTAGAAATTTTATTCGGTTTTCAACTCATCTGTTATTAATATCAAACATTTAATCTTAAAAATTAAAATTAAAATTACAGTCGCCAGAAGTATTCTTCGAGCAACTCCACCCCGTCAGAATTGTTCACGTTCGGTTCGAATAATAAATATTTAGAATTTAAATATATTATTTAAATATTTTATTTTAATAATAAAATATTTATTATTTAAATATTTTGTTTTAATAATAAAATATTTATTATTTAAATATTTTATTTTAATAATAAAATATTTATTATTTAAATATTTTATTTGTTTATCGAATCGTTAAAAAAATATATTCAATATTGGTACAGCATTCATTTAAAAAATGCCCTTATTCAATATTGTAAATTTCTATCTCAGATTTAAAGACATTAACCAATCAACCAATAATGCTAAAGTATCTTAATGTTAGGAGTGTTTTAGTAGAAGGTTGATGCTAGAAGAGATTCAGACAGAATGAAGGAATGAAGGTTTGAGTACAGCTATTTATAAAGAATGAATCCGAGTCAATCAACCAATCAACCAACCTTAAAAAAAAAAAAAAAAAAAAATTTTTTTTTTTTAAAGGTTGGTTGATTCGTTGATTGACTCTAGCTAACATATATATCATGCTAAAGTATATACACTATCATTGTCCAGCAATGCTTATTTGTTTCAGCGTCTATAAATATCTTTACCGCATCCTGTTTCCATGTCCGTTGCAAATGAGTTATGCAATATCCAGCGATAAATTATTCTATAAAAAGCCTTATCTCATCCTGTTTTCTTAGAAAATGAGTTATGCAATCCTTCAGATTGACTATATAAATATTTTACTCTTTAAATATTTATTATCTAAATATATTATTTGTTTATCGAATCGTTAAAAAAATATATTCAATATTGGTACAGCATTCATTTAAAAAATGTCCTTATTCAATATTGTAAATTTCTATCTCAGATTCAAAGACATTAGCTATCTCAGTTTCAAAGGCATTAGTATCGTTTCAATATTGAAATATTAATATTGTCTATCTCAGAGACCCCATTCAAAGTCTCAATTTGTACCCATCCAATGTTGGCTTACTACCGTCGCAAAAAAATGGGCCGAACGAAGCGTCAATGACAGAAATCTGCCATGAGACGCTTCGTTCGGCCCATTTTTTCGCCCCCTCCAATTTAAATCTCTAAGGCATCAGTTTATACCAGCGAGATCGATTCCCCACGAAGACTTTGATTTTGGACGGAGGGGTGTCTGTCCAAGAAATAGTCTCAAATCTATCTTCGTGTAGGCGAGGGTCATCATCGTGGTCTCCATCATAGAACAGCTTGGTTCTTTCTATGAAATCCTTTAAGAATTCATCTATGAAGACATCAGAATTCCTCACGATCCGAATTCTGACAGCTTTATGGATGCATGCAGTTGGCACTATAGGATCTAAGATGTCAATCTTAGCAGATTTCATCATGGCCTCAAAACCCATGGTCGACAGCGCATCTCCGAAATGAATTTCTTCTATTGGATACACCCAGGTATTAGCTAAAGAGACAGGTATCCTGAACCTTTTGTAAACGAGGTCCCTCACCTTTAGCTTGGTAGTTTTTTTTACGTATGCGCTACCCTTACCCATCAGCTTGGCCACATCAGAGGCCCTGACGAACAAAAGTCCATCCGCAGAGACTACGAATAGGATTTTAGCATCAAGCTGTGGATGTTCAATTGTGAATAGCATGACTTAATAGCAATAGCAACAGAAGTCAAAATGATGCAGGCTCTTAGAGGCAGCTCGTATATATACCCGATTCGCGACCTAATTTTAGCAAGCTTTCTTAGAAAACGTGACCTTCTGATAAAATTCTTCTAGAACTAATCTGTTGACAGGATATTATGTAATCCTCAGGACGCGATAAACTTATTTTTAGAATTAATTTGTCGTTTGAGCGGGATCTTGCATAATCTACAGGACGTGCGTAAGAGGATGTGCGTCAGAGGATGTCGATAAGAAATTTAGATAGAAATAGAGATTGCTGCTAGTATAAATACAGGCTGCTGGACGAGACATTTCATTCTGACTGCTTGATATTCTAAAAGCTAGTCTGCTCCAAAATGATATTTCAAATTTTAGCTGAAGAGTTAAACGTGAAATTTACTTGTTTTTTGACTTTAGACGGTGAAATTTTTATCAAAGGTTCAGACGTAGCTCGCACCATGGGCTATCAAAATCCTTCTGGCGTTTTAAACTTATGCCATCTTACAGTGACTGACATCGCTCCCGAGGGCTTGAGCCTGCCTCCGTCTCTAGCCAAGACACGTATTTTTGGATTGGAAGATGCCAACACGCTGTTGGATATGCATCCAGGCGAATTTCAATCCTTATTTCAGGGGCCTATCGAGATTTTGTCGCCGATAGAGTGTACGTTCAACATCAGAAGGCCCATACGTATCAAGATAGCATGCATTAGCTCTTCCAATGCTACCATGGAGAGTTTTATAGCTGATTTGAAAATATCCATGGACTCTTACCTACAATCTGTACCGATGGATAGCTATGTCTTCGGAGAGAGGTACGGAGACCTAGAATTGGGGTATTTTCCCAAAAAAATTAAAGTTTTGGTGGGAAACAAACCCTACTTTTATAAATCCTCGTCTTAAGATCAGGACGAGGTGCAAAAAAATGGGTCGAGCGAAGCCTCTCATGACATAAGTCATTGAGGCTTCGCTCGGCCCATTTTTTTGCGATAGATAGAGTGCCAACATTGGATGCGTACCGATTTGAACTTGTAAATTTGAAGGGATATGGCTTAGCTATAAGATAATTTTGATAAAATATCTATAGACAAATTTAAGGTATCTGAATTTAAAAATTTAATTGTTTCATTTAAAATTTACTGTGTAAAATTTAAAATTTTTAAAGACTAAGTGTGGCGGTCATTATAATCTGATATGGCTTAGCTATAAGCTAAATATGAATCTTGGTAAAATATCGATAGCTAAATTTAAGGGATCTGAATTTAAAAATTTAATTTTTTTCGTTTAAAATTTACATTAAAATTTTTAAAGACTAAGTGTAGCCAAGCCAGTCATTATAATCTAATCTCTATAAAAAGATTTTCGAGAGACAGGATATTATGCAAGCCTTTCCTCAAGATGCTTGATAAGCGGCTCTCGGTTAAAATTACAATCAAATCTCTATAAAAAGATTTTCGAGAAGTGTTGACAGGATATTATGTAAGCCTTTCCTCAGGATGCAGGAAGCCCGGTTACAATCAGATCTCTATAAAAAGATTTTTCCAGAAGTATTGACAGGATCCTCAGGAAGCCCGGTTATAATCAGATCGATAAAAATTGTCCGAGAGACAGGATATTATGCAAGCCTTTCCTCTTGATAAGCGGTTCCTAGAAAATTACAATCAGATCTGTTGATAAGACCGGGTATATATACGAGTGTTCAGCGAGAGCTCTTCAATTGCTAGTCGATCTCTCTACTAGCTGCTTAGATACATTAGCTCTCTGTCAGTCATGTTTTTCCATGTAAAAAATTATGCTTATGGCGTTGCCTTTAAATGCCTAATGGCCACTGATGGCACCCTGTTTGTCCGGGCTGAGGACCTGGCTATTTATTCGAGGCACCCTCTAGATCTAAAATTTGCCGAAAAATATGCAGGCCTCACCGTCCGAGATGTGATGGACCCTAAAATCGATTTACCTAAATGGCTCGCTAAGACGAGAATCTTCTCGATTAGCGAAGCCAAACATCATTTGAAAGGGTTCATGGGCGAACAGGAATTTGATGAAATGTTCGATGGTTCGGCCATGGTGAAATACCAGGCTAACATGAAGCTCAGCTTCGTGAAAGCCATAGGTGTTCGATTTGTTGAAAGGTCCCATACCAAGTTCGAAGACTTCCTTGCCGCATACCAACTACAGATGAGGAAATTTTTTGAGCTTGAATATGAGGATTATGAATTATACAAATCTCAAATGACCGGACCGTTGAAGATGACCATCAGTAGGCTATCTAATGAGCAATCCATAGAGAGCTTATGTTAATCTTTCAAATGAGAGTAAAAAAATGGGTCGAACGAGGTGTCTCATGGCAGAATTTCTGTCTTTGACACCTCGTTCGGCCCATTTTTTTGCGATAGATATAGTGCCAATATTGGACGGGTTTAATTTGAGACTTTGATATTAAATTTATAAAAAAATCTATTTAAGCTAGTATCGAAGAGATTATCAGGATAGCATGAAGACTATTTAAACGTATAAACTATATTAAGCCAATATTGTAGAAATAAAATTTAAGACTCTGGAAAACGAGATAAAATGGTATCAATTTAAATGTATAGATAAAAATAACTAAGCCAACAGAGACATGACTGGACAATGACGGTTTGGATACGTAAGCGAGTTTATCTCTCTATATATATAGATGGGATGAAGCCACGCCCACAAGAAATCCAACGACCTTGAAAAAAAAAAAAAAAAAAAAAATTTTTTTTTTTTTTTTTTTTTTTTCGTGTAACCTTGAACACATCTTCAAGGACGGAGCAGAATCTATAACTTAACGGAACTAACCTCATTTATTGAACATTAGTTTTTTTCGTGTGTCCTATATATAGGATGGCTAGCGTACCCACATCTCATTTTGTCTCGACGTCTGCCAACAACAGTCATCTAGTTATCTGTAAAATATTTTGAATTTGTAATTTTCAAGGGATATGGCTTCTCTATAAGATAATTATGTATCTTGATAAAATATCTATAGATAAATTTAAGAGATCTGAGTCTAAAATTTTCGTTTAAAATTTTAACTTTTTGTGTAAAATTTAAAAATTTTAATGGCTAAGCTAGAGATAGAGTACCAATATCGTAACGATTTGAAGGGATATGGCTTCTCTATAAGATAAATATGAATCTTGGTAAAATATACAGACTCTATAGATAAATTTAAGAGATCTGAGTTTATAAATTTAATTTTTTCGTTTAAAATTTTAATTTTTTGTGTAAAATTTAAAATTTTTAAGGGCTAAGCTAGATATGTAATATTTCACAGTTGGTTTCTAAAGTTATATTTTTTTATCCAATCATTGTAGATGGCGCTGCAGTCTATATATATAGTATATATATAGTATATCTATTAGGGTGGGTGGGAGTGGAATTTATTTCTTCTACTGTAAGGTCATGCATAAACCAGCTCCGTGATACCCAAACCCGTTTTCTTTAAAATAGGATGGGATAACGTTATTTATACAATATTGGTTTTGAAAACAAGATTTTTATAGACTTTTGTCTGACAAATGACAAGATGTTGCAGGTTTTCATGAAATCAGAATAGATCATGGATTTTATAAAATATAATAAAATAAAATATTTTTTTATCTGTATTTAAACAAGCAGACATTTCCGCTTCGCGGAAATGTCTGCATGTTTAAATACAGATAAAAAAATATTTTATTTCAAACTCAATGATGTCTCTTATGTAAAATGTCTTTAATAAACCGTACTTTTTCCGACAGCGGTACCATGATTTGTTTCAAGCCAAAAATGCGTATCTTATCCTCTAGCAGTACGTTCCTCGATTGTATCCTGAACGAATCGCTCACGTAGCCTATACCTATATTAGAGCCATCCATTTTTTCGGTAGCGATTAAAGGTACGCCAAAATAAATTTGACTCGCGATACTTAATCATCGTAAAAAGTTTGAATAGATTAGAAACAGGCTAAGATAGCGTATTGTCCAGACATAAATTAGAAACGTTCCAATAAAACTGGACGAGATAGCATATCGTTCTAAAGCCGGCAGGATCTTACAATGGATAGATTTACTGGGACAGAAGAAGACTGATTGGAGAAGAGTCGGCTATTTATATAGAATGAATTCAACCAACCAACCAACTGTGAAAAAAAAAAAAAAAAAAAAAAAATTTTTTTTTTTTTTTCCACAGTTGGTTGGTTGGTTGATAATCTTCTCTATATATAGGATCGCTGACGTGCCACCTCCTCATTCTATCTAGATCTTTGCCAGCAACGGTCATATCTCTCCTTATCCAACTAGGCATAGTGACTAGACGACCGTTGCTGGCAAATGTCGAGACACAATGAGGAGGTGGCAAGTCAGCGATCCTATATATAGAGGATATGATCAACCAACCAACTATAAAAAAAAACAAAAAAAAAAAAAATTTTTTTTTTTCAAAAGAATTTTTTTTTTTTTTTTTTTTTTCCTCAAAAGAATTTTTTTTTTTTTTTTTTTTTTCATAGTTGGTTGGTTGATCATATCCTCTATATATAGGATCGCTGACTTGCCACCTCCTCATTCTATCTCGATCTTTGCCAGCAACGGTCATATCTCTCATCTGTTAAAATTTTCAAATTTTTAGAAAATTAGTTTGTCGCTTGTAGCCTTGAAGATGATCCGATAAAATTCTTCTAGAACAAATCTGTTGGCAGGATATTATGTAAACCGTTTCCTCAAAAACAGGACGTGATAAGTTTTTTATAGATGCGTCAAGCCTCTCTAATCTATAAAATGTCATCCTGTCGAGCCTTATATAGTATTACTGATGTCGTTTCTCAGAACCGCTTATCAGATCTCACGCATCCGCTTGCCAGAGTATAAATACGAGCCTCTCGCCTCAGCTTATTCATTCTGAGCCTCTGTTTTTCAAAATGGAAATGTTTTCTTTCGACTCTCTGACCGACGAGCGATTTGACTATGACTATGCCGTAAAGCCTGGATGGAATGTCTTGAATACGTCTCGTCTTTCTCTCGAGTTATTATGCAATTATAATCGAGACATGTCCATGCCAGCTCCAAAACCAGTTTCCAGACCCTCTCCAGTTTTCAAATCTAAACCCGTTCCAGTTTTCAAATCTAAACTCGTTCCAGTTCCAAGACCAGTTCCAGCTTCTAAATCTGTTCCAGTTCCAGTTCCAGTTCCAGTTCCAGCTTCTAAATCTGTTCCAGCTCCAGTTCCAGTTCCAGTTCCAGCTTCTAAATCTGTTCCAGTTCCAGTTCCAGTTCCAGCTTCTAAATCTGTTTAAGTTCCAGTTCCAGTTCCAGCTTCAAGACCAGTTCCAGCTTCTAAATCTAAACCAGTTCCAGTTCAAATTTCAATACCCATGTCAGCCTCATACAAACAGAGGTCAGGAAAAATTACTGTTGGGTTTAAATCCAAACGATTTATAAAAAAATCGGGCCGAACGAAGTGTCTCATGGCAGATTCCTGTCTTTGACACTTCGTTCGACCCGTTTTTTTTGTAACAATTATATTGCCAATATTGGATGCGTTTAAGATTTGTACTTTAAGATTTTAAACGGATACTTAAGATTTTGAATGGATACTTTTATAACTGAAATCTTGGAGATATAAATTTATATATAAACTATTATCAACCAACTTAAAAAATTTTCAAGATTGGCAAAAAAATATTATTTTGAAATCAAAAACTATAAAATCGAAATGATAAATTTTGAAAAATTTTCCAGATTGGTGAAAAATGGCAAAGTCCCAAAAAAAATAGTATCTTGAAAAAATTATAGAAATATAAAATCAACCAAAGACACTTTAGCATGATATATATATAGGTTATCTAGAGTCAATCAACTAATCAACCAACCTTGAAAAAAAAAAAAAAAAAAAAAAAAATTTTTTTTTTTTTTTTTTTTTTTTTCAAGGTTGGTTGATTAGTTGATTGACTCTAGATAACCTATATATATCATGCTAAAGTATCTACACTATCATTGTCCAGCAATGCTTATTTGTTTCAGCGTCTATAAAAATCTTTACCGCATCGTGTTTCGTAGCAAATGAGTTATGCAATATCCTGTTTTCGCGTTCAGCGACAATAATTCTATAAATAGCCTTATCTTATCCTGTTTTCGTAGAAAATGAGTTATGCAACATCCTGCCTTCAGATCGACTATATAAGCTCTGCCATTCGATCAAATAGTCATTCTCTCTTCGGAGCTTGAACTGCTAACATGTATAAGCATCAATGCTCTGTGAAGAAACTTAAAGCGGCTAACGCTCTTCATAACCTTTTCGGAATGACTGAGCCTTTTCCGAAAATTCTTTCGACTTCTGTCAAGAAGCTGAAGAAATATCCTCATTTCCAAACGATGATGGGAGAAGGCAAAATTCATATGTTCTGCCTACATCTGACACCTGATCATAAAATTTCGTTTAAAAAACGTACTCTGACGGACAAGATCCTGAATACGATTCCAGCAATAGGCAGAGAGGCCAAGACAATCTATCCGCTGAGACCTCAAGACATAAAATGGATCACTGTTATGAACAGATTCAAAAGACCCCCCAGCGAAGCCAACAGAGTCAACGCTGATATGAGAATTGGTTTCAAGTGTCCCCATAATCAATTTCTGGTGAAAGGTCATTTCACGTTTGGACAGAGAACCGTTGGGCAAGGATGCGCCCATATTATCCAGACGTTGGACGCACCATTGCTGTTCTATGTGAGACCCCCCAACGAGACACGAGTGAGAGCTGACAGCAGATATTTCTCAGGGAACAAGCTTCACTTCTACGAGAGGTTCATATTGATTGCTCGCTCAAGCTACAAGATACCTGCTGGCACTACCTATATTTTATTTACGACCCAAAAGAATTTCTTCAGTCTACATGTTGTGCGGGAGAGCTTGAAGCTGGGTTTCAAGGTAAAAAATCCGTTGGTAGAAAGAATCACGAAAATAGATGGGATGTATGAGGTATCTGTGCCAACACCTATGATACCTCATATGGATGATGATGACGAGCCACCCTCTGAATATATTCAAACAGCTCCAATCTCAGAGCCAGAACCATCCCAAGAGCCAGAACCATCCCAAGAGCCAGAACCAGTAACTGATTTGCCAGAAATCTATTTGCCGACGAACCCTCCTGTTGTGTTGGACAAAACAATAACCGTGGTCACTACAAATTATGCAGAACAATATAACTCTCAAATCTGGAAAGTATTGACAGATCCCCTTAAAAACAACTTCGTACGTACCTACGGGCCTGATCTACCTGGAATGGATATGAGAACTGCATCGGTAAAACGTAAGGCCAAAAAGAATCCCAAGCGTTTAAAGAAAGCTAAGCTCACTTTCAAGGACACTGCAACAAATACAGAACCTGAAACTAGAGAACCAGAGCCTGCACCTATTGCAAATCCAGAGCCTGCACCTATTGCAAATCCAGAGCCTGCACCTATTGAACATTCAATACCTTTTGTTGAAAATCCAGGATTTCATAGTGAATGGCCTATTCAAAGCCCAGCGGTACCTGAAGATCTTAATAATATAGTATGCTCTCCCATGCCAGATCAGCTACTACTAGACTCTATGATGAAAGATCTCCTGACACCTGGCACTCTAGAATATATAATAGATGAGTCCAAACAGCCAAATTACATATCACTCTAAAAATATTAAAAATTTAAAAAATTTGGGTCAAACGAGGCTTCCTCATGTCAGATTTGTCATTATGACTTATCTTGACGATGGAAGCCTCGTTTGACCCATTTTTTTTAAATCTATCTCCTACCAATATTGGATTTGTAAAAAAAATAACTTATAAATTTTATGAGTAGACAAATGAAAATTGTCTAAGCCGTTCAATAGAATCGCTTAAAGATAAATCCGGCTTCAGCTATGCCATCCTATCGATTGGACCTGCAAACGGGACAGCCAACATTATCCATAAAAATTTAACCTCGATAAAATTGAAACGGGACAAATGTAGCTTTTAAATTGAGATGCTGAGCCAGAAAAACTGAACGCGTAGAGATTAGCAGCTCATATTGTAAAAATTTAAACGTAATTATGAAAACAGTATTAACGAGATCCAATGACAGAGATCCAAAAAAACTTTAGTAACCAATCGTTTGGTCATGACAATTGAAAAGCGAATCTTGATGAACGAGGAAAAGATATATATATCAACCAACCAACCAACCTTGAAAAAAAAAAAAAAAAAAAAAAAAAAAAAAAAAAAAAATTTCAAGGTTGGTTGGTTGGTTGGTTTGACTGGCTATATATAATTATCTATTTGTTTCCATACTCTCATTGTCTCTCAACATTTGTCAGCAACGGTTGTCTAGTCATTATGTCTCGTAATGACAAATATGATAAATTTGAACCTGTATCTGAAACAGGATTCCATCCAATCGTGTCCAAATGCTAGATCTTCCCATTTTAAATGAAACCTGTTAATTTTGATCGTGGCACAGTCGTCGTGTCGATCTTAAACATGGATCGCTTGGCCATCCAAGAAGTCTTCATGAGTCAAGCTGAGTGCATCCCGAAACAAACTAAACAAAACCTGAAACAATTGTTGCGTAGAGAGAATCCGTAAAAATTTAACAAGAGGTCTCTAAAAAATTTATATTGCTGAGAGTTGTCACGACAAATGTAGCAATGGACGCTGGAAAATTTAAATGTAATTATGAAAATAGTATTAACCATTCGTTGAGTAGCATGACAAATGAAAATTGAAACGTAATTAGGAAATTAGTATCAAGATTAGCTTTTCAATTTAATCCTGACCTTTTTCGAGTTTTGTCCAGATGCTATAAAATTGAAACAGGTGTATCTGAAACATTATTCAATCCAAATGCTAGGGTCTTCTCATTTTAAATGAAACCTGTTAATATTGATCGTCTTAAACGTGGATCACTTGGCCATCCAAGAAACCCTCATGAAAATTGAAACCGGCTGAGTGCTATCCTGAAACAGGTGTCACGACAAATTGATATGTACGCTTGAAATCTGAAAGATATATAACCCGTCAAGGTCATACGAGTCAAGCTTCAAGGTCACAAAAAAAAAAAAAAAAAAATTTCAAAGATTTTTTTTTTTTTTTTTTTTTTTTTTTTTTTTTTTTAATGTGACCTTGAGCGTGGCTCGTCTATTGCTAATGTACCTTTCTTTTTTTTTCAAAGTTGGCCATTTCAAACTGACTGTGAAATTTTTCAAAGTCCACGAGGGCTTCGTTTTATCTTTCTATTTTCAAAATTACATTTAAAGTTTTATGGCCCAGCTCCTGTTTCAAATAACCCTCAGCCCGTTTCAATTTTATCTCCATTTTAAATTTTTACGTGCTAAGCGATATGTCTTCGTTTTAACATGGCACCTGACTCAATTTTATCATGGCCTCTTGCATAGCTGATCCACGTTTGAGCGACAAGCTAAATTGAATTCAATGCAAGGGAGTCAAGTTAACAGATACCGTAGCGCTGAGAAACGTTCAAAATCTATTGTGAGTCATCTTAAAAGATACCATAGAGGGTCACGTTAAACGATACCATAGCGTGGCGTAAAATATTATCAGCCAATGGAGGGTTAAAAGATACAATAGAATGGAAGAAATACAAAAGTTAAAAATAAATTGGTAAAACCTTTAGGGTTTCGTTGGAAAGGTTTAGTAATATTTAATTTTAAATTTTAAGCTCAATATTATCTTGAGTCAAAATGTAAGTTCGTTATCTGGCTTCAATGAAATGGAATAAAGACAAAAGTTATAATAAATTGGGGAAAAGATTTAGGGTTTCGTTGGAAAGGTTTAGTAAATTTTAATGTTAAATTTAATGTTGACATTTTATCGAGGTCAATACCATAGCGTGGCGTAAAATATTATCAGCCAATGGAGGGTTAAAAGATACAATAGAATGGAAGAAATACAAAAGTTAAAAGTAAATTGGTAAAACCTTTAGGGTTTCGTTGGAAAGGTTTAGTAATATTTATTTTTAAATTTTAAGTTCAATATTATCTTGAGTCAAAATGTAAGTTCGTTATCTGGCTTCAATTTTCAAGGAAATGGAATAAAGACAAAAGTTATAATAAATTGGGGAAAAGATTTAGGGTTTCGTTGGAAAGGTTTAGTAAATTTTAATGATAAATTTAATTTTGACATTTTATCCAGGTCAAATGTAGATGACATTCCTATTCACGGGGGTTTCACTTTTGGAAATTGAATTTTCTAATTGCCAGGAAAACTTTCAAAAGAGATTTTTCAATTCTGCCTGACCAACTGTAACAAATTGCCAAGTTCAGTCGGGTCCGTAAAATGTCGCTACCAACATTGGTATTGTAAAAAAATAACTTATAAAATTTTATCAGATTTGATAAGCTTATCTTGACGATGGCCCAGTTTTTTAAATGCTACCAATATTGTAAAAAAATAAGTTATAAAATTTATCAGATATAGTATTTATCAGGCAGTCTTTCGATTTTGACCGTTCAAAGGTATCGTTTAACATGAATCTGGCTTCAGCTATGCAAGAGGCTATGATAAAATTGAGTCAAGCTGACCTGAATCTGAAACAAGTTTTATTTGTCATGTCAAAATGAAGACATATCGCTTAGCAGGACCCTTGAAAACGGACGGCAGGCGTAAAAATTTAAAATTCAAACTGGCTAATATAAACATTGTTGCGTAGAGAGAAAATTTTAACAAGAGGTCTCTATGAAATTCATATTGCTGAGAGTTGTCACGACAAATGTAGCAATGTACGCTGTCAAATGTAATTATGCAAATAGTATTAACCATTCGTTGAGTAGCATGACCAATGAAACATGACAAATGAAACGTGATTAGGAAAATAGTATTAACCAAATGGACTACAGATTAAGGAAGGGACAAATAAATAATTATATATAGATAATCAAGTTTCAAGGTCACATGAAACAAGCTTCAAGGTCACACGAAAAAAAAAAAATTTTTTTTTTTTTTTTTTTTTTGTGTGTGTGACCTTGAAGCTTGTTTCGTGTGACCTTGAAGCTTGTCTATATTTAATATGGCTAACATAACCATAACCTCATTGTGTCTCGACATTTGCCAGCAACGGTCGTCTAGTCACTATGCCTCGTAATGTATTTTAAGTAAGATGTACGTTTTCATGAAATCAGAATGATATCATGGGTTTTATAGAATATAATAAAATAAATTAAATAAAATATTAGAAATAAAATATATTTTTTATCTGTATTTATACATGCAGACATGTTTAAATACAGATAAAAAATATATTTTATTTCATACTCAATTATAGGGTCTCGTAAAGAGTTTCATCTCGCTGATTTCGAGTTTCGGCTTGTCGTATGTCTGCATGTCGCAGCAGGCTTGCTATAACCTGCACGTTTTTCACGATGCCAAATATCTTATAATCTAGTTCAGTTTGTTTGCCAAGCTCAAAATACATCTTTCTACCGTTGATCAGATGTACTCATTGGGCTCTTCACAAGACTTGAAATTTTTGGACACGGGCAGCACCCAATTCAATATTATTTCTTTTAAATGTTTAATTTGGATGCGCCACTAATAAACTCCATTGGGACCTTGATAAGCCAGCTTAAATATCTCTGATCTAAGAGTTTGGTTCGTCAAAGAGCCAATGTAGCCAATACTAGCTTATAATCGCTCGGCAGCGATATAAAAATGATTCCTACCCGCATCTTTGAAAGAACATTCGGACCGGTCCTAACGACCATGAGATAGAGTACCAATATTGTACCTATTCTAATTTGAAGGGATATGGCTTAGCTATAATATAATTTTGTATCTTGATAAAATATACAGACTCTATAGATAAATTTAAGAGATCTGAGTTTAAAATTTTAATTTTTTCGTTTAAAATTTACATTTTTTCTGTAAAATTTAAAAATTTTAATGACTAAGCTAGAGATAGAGTACCAATATTGTACCTATTCTAATTTTTAAGGGCTTCTCTATAAGATAAATATGTATCTTGGTAAAATATACAGACTCGATAGCTAAATTTAAGAGATCTGAGTTTAAAATTTTAATTCTATATCTTTTCTCTTGAGACATTTGAAACTTACCGGGTTTGGTTTTACGCTTCTACCAAATTTGATTATGCCATTGCACAACAAAGCCAGGCATTCATTTTATGTTTATCAGACCTCTGATTGTCTTTAGCTAAAATTAAAACTTGCCTTTGCAAAGTGGACAACAGCCATGCAAATACGATATAACTGGAGACCAAAAATTAAACAGCCGTCATGTAGCAATCTAAAAAAAATTGTGCTGGATTGAAATTATTCAAGCTGCTTATATAAAGTTAATCTAAGCAAGATGACCTTGAAAATATAGCCAGTCAAGTTTCAAGGTCACATTAAAAAAAAAAAAAAAAAAAAAAAAAAAAAAAAAAATTTTTTTTTTTTTTTTTTCAGGAGCCACGCCCACCCTTGAAGCTTGTCTATATATAATATGGCTAACGTGACTACACCCTCATTGTGTCTCGACATTTACCAGCAACGGTCGTCTAGTCACTATGTCTCGTAATGTGTTTTCAGGAAGATGTACATTGATGGACACTAGAGAGTTAGATTTTTCTATAAAAGCCTATGATCTATTCTGATTTCATGAAAACCTGCAGTATCTTGTCATTTGTCAGACAAAAGTCTTGTTTTCAAAGCCAATAATGTATAAATATCGCTATCCCATCCTGTTTTAAAGGAAATGGGTTTAGACATCAGGAGCTAGTTTATGCATGACCTTACAGTAGAAGAAATAAATTCCACTCCCACCCACCCTAATAGATATACTATATATATATACTATATATATAGACTACAGCGCCATCTACAATGATTGGCTAAAGAAATATAGCTTTAGAAGCCAACTGAGAAATATAGCTTTAGAAGCCAACTGAGAAATATAGCTTTAGAAGCCAACTGAGAAATATAGCTTTAGCAGCCAACTGAGAAATATAACTTTAGCAGCCAACTGAGAAATATAACTTTAGAAACCAACTTCATCAACCAACCAACCAACCAACTGTTAAAAAAAAAAAAAAATTTTTTTTTTTTTTTCACAGTTGGTTGGTTGGTTTCTTTCAAGTTTGTTGGTTAGTTAATATATATATATTTATTTTCATTTATCAAGATTAGCTTTTCAATTTCATCCTGGCTCTTTTCATGTTTTTATCGAAAGGCTAAGTTTCAAAAGTCTCGCGCTTCAGCTATGGCCTACATAAAATTGAAACAGGTGTGTCTTCTCATTTTAAATGAAACATGTTAATTTTGATCATGTCTATCTTAAATATGGATCGCTTGGCCATTCAAGAAGCCTTCATGAAAATTAAAACCGGCTCCATGACAAAACGTAGCAATTAGATGTTTGAACTGAGTCCATAACCTTTTACAGTTTCCCTTTAAAATTTGTCTAAGCTATAGTAGTCTGTTCAAAAGTATCGTTTAAACGTGGATCAGCTATGCAAGAGGTCATGATAAAACTGAGTCCTGTATCTGAAACAGGTCAAAACGAAGACCTGGCAATTGAAAACGGGGCATCGTTTAGCAGGAAAAATTTAAAATTTAAACGAGCTGGACCATAAACGTAACCATTGAATTGTAAATGCTGGGCCATGCTTAGCAGTAGCAGCCCACATTGTAAAAATAATATTTACGAGATACAATGACAAAGCGACAAATGAAAAGCTTAAAAAGTCCGTGCCAGTCTATAGCATCATTTTAAATGAAACCATTGAGCCATCCAAGAGGCCTTGATAGAATCGGCTTACTGAACAAATCTTTAGGTGAAATCTGAAAGACGTAGAGAGTAGCAGCCCATATTGTAAAAATTTAAAATTATAAAATTCAAAAGTGGATATGTAGGAAGGGTTAAGTTTCAAAGTCACATGACCAACAAACTAACTAACCAACAAACTTGAAATGAACCAACCAACCAACCTTGAAAAAAAAAAAAAAAAAAAAAAAAATTTTTTTTTTTCAGGTGCCACACCCACCCTTGAAGCTTGTCTATATATAATATGGCTAACGTGACTACACCCTCATTGTGTCTCGACATTTGCCAGCAACGGTCGTCTAGTCACTATGTCTCGTAATGTGTTTTCAGCAAGATGTACATTGATGAACACTAGAGTTAGATTTTTCTATAAAAGCCTATGATCTATTCTGATTTCATGAAAACCTACAGTATTTTGTCATTTGTCAGACAAAAGTCTTGTTTTCAAAGCCAATAATGTATAAATATCGCTATCCCATCCTGTTTTAAAGGAAATGGGTTTAGACATCAGGAGCTAGTTTATGCATGACCTTACAGTAGAAGAAATAAATTCCACTCCCACCCACCCTAATAGATATACTATATATATACTATATATATAGACTGCAGCGCCATCTACAATGATTGGCTAAAGAAATATAGCTTTAGCAGCCAACTTAGAAATATAACTGTAGCAGCCAACTGAGAAATATAACTTTAGAAATATAACTTTAGAAATATAACTGTAGCAGTCAACTGAGAAATATAACTTTAGAAACCAACCAACCAACCTTGAAAAAAAAAAAAAAAAAAAAAAATTTTTTTTTTTTTTTTTTTTTTTTTTTTTTTTTTTTTTTTACAGTTGGTTGGTTGGTTGATATATATTTGTTTCCTCGTTCATCACTTTTCATTTATTAAGATTAGCTTTTCAATTTCATCCTGGCCTTTTCATGTTTTTACCCAAATGCTAAGTTTCAAAAGTCTCGATAAACTTGAAACAGGTGTGTCTTCTCATTTTAAATGAAACATGTCTATCTTAAATGTGGATCGCTTGGCCATCCAAGAGGCCTTCATGAAAATTAAAACCGGCTGGGTGTATCTATGACAAAACGTAGCAATTAGATGTTTGAAATCTGACCTTAAAATTTGTCTAAGCTATAGTAGTCTGTTCAAAAGTATCGTTTAAACGTGGATCAGCTATGCAAGAAGTCATGATAAAACTGAGTCCTGTATCTGAAACAGGTCAAAACGAAGACCTGGCAATTGAAAACGGGGCATCGCTTAGCAGGCAAAATTTAAACGAGCTGGGCTATAAACGTAACCATTGAATTGTAAATGCTGGGCCAGCTTAGCAGTAGCAGCCCATACTGTAAAAATAATATTTACGAGATCTAATGACAAAAGGAATAGCGTAGAAAGACAAATGAAAAGCTTAAAAGTAGCGGCCCTGGGTCCAAATACTAGTCTATGGCATCATTTTAAAAGAAACCTGTTAATATTGAGCCATCCAAGAGGCCTTGATAGAATCGGCTTACTGAACAAATCTATAGGTGAAATCTGAAAGACGTAGAGAGTAGCAGCCCATATTGTAAAAATTTAAAATTATAAAATTCAAAAGTGGATATGTAGAAAGGGTTAAGTTTCAAAGTCACATGACCAACAAACTAACTAACCAACAAACTTGAAATGAACCAACCAACCAACCTTGAAAAAAAAAAAAAAAAAAAAAAAAAAAAATTTTTTTTTTTTCAGGTGCCACGCCCACCCTTGAAGCTTGTCTATATATAATATGGCTAACGTGACTACACCCTCATTGTGTCTCGACATTTGCCAGCAATGGTCGTCTCGTCACTATGTCTCGTAATGTGTTTTCAGCAAGATGTACATTGATGAACACTAGAGAGTTAGATTTTTCTATAAAAGTCTATGATCTATTCTGATTTCATGAAAACCTGCAGTCATTTGTCAGACAAAAGTCTTGTTTTCAAAGCCAATAATGTATAAATATCGCTATCCCATCCTGTTTTAAAGGAAATGGGTTTAGACATCAGGAGCTAGTTTATGCATGACCGTACAGTAGAAGAAATAAATTCCACTCCCACCCACCCTAATAGATATACTATATATATACTATATATATAGACTACAGCGCCATCTACAATGATTGGCTAAAGAAATATAGCTTTAGCAGCCAACTTAGAAATATAACTGTAGCAGTCAACTGAGAAATATAACTTTAGAAATATAACTTTAGAAACCAACCAACCAACCTTGAAAAAAAAAAAAAAAAAAAAATTTTTTTTTTTTTTTTTTTTTTTTTAAACAGTTGGTTGGTTGGTTGGTTGATATATATTTGTTTCCTTGTTCATCACTTTTCATTTATTAAGATTAGCTTTTCAATTTCATCCTGGCCTTTTCATGTTTTTACCCAAATGCTAAGTTTCAAAAGTCTCGATAAAATTGAAACAGGTGTGTCTTCTCATTTTAAGTGAAACATGTCTATCTTAAATGTGGATCGCTAGGCCATTCAAGAGGCCTTCATGAAAATTAAAACCGGCTGGGTGTATCTATGACAAAACGTAGCAATTAGATGTTTGAACTGAGTCCATTATAACCTTTTACAGTATCCCTTTAAAATTTGTCTAAGCTATAGTAGTCTTTCAAAAGTATCGTTTAAACGTGGATCGGCTATACAAGAGGCCATGATAAAATTGAGTCACGCTGAGCGTTGCCTGTATCTGAAACAGGTCAAAACGAAGACATGGCAATTGAAAACGAGGCATTGCTTAGCAGGCAAAATTTAAACGAGCTGGACCATAAACGTAACCATTGAACTCTGGGCCATGCTTAGCAGTAGCAGCCCATATTGTAAAAATAATATTTACGAGATACAATGGCAAAGCGTAGAAAGACAAATGAAAAGCTTAAAAAGTCCGTGCCAGTCTATAGCATCATTTTAAATGTTAATATTGAGCCATCCAAGAGGCCTTGATAGAACCGGCTGAGTGCTATCTGAAACAGGACAAATCTATAGGTACGCTTGAAATCTGAAAGACGTAGAGAGTAGCAGCCTATATTGTAAAAATTTAAAATTATAAACTTCAAAGGTGGATATATGTAGGAAGTGTGTTAAGTTTTAAAGTCACATGACCACACCCACTCTTGAAATAAACCAACCAACCAACCAACTAAAAAAAAAAAAAAAAAAAAAAAAAATTTTTTTTTTTTTTTTTCAAGGTTGGTTAGTTGGTTCATTTCAAGAGTGGGTGTGGTCACGTGACTAGTAAATATCATCGGATCAAAAAGTGATATAACAGAGATTAATTTCGGTGCTAAAAAGAAGAACTCAAATTGTCTCTCCCTAAACCAAGTAGTATTTTTTAGCTTGAAATCTTAGCTGACCTGAGTTTGGTTATTGGTAAAAAATATCAGCTGAGCCCAAATGAAATTCTTTTAAACCATATCTGGTAGACGATAATATTATTAAGAATATGAGTTACATAGTATAGGATAGTTTATTCACACTTCTGAGCCGCATTCTTGAGCCGTATTAAGTTATAAGAAATTGGACGTTTATTTTTATAAGTCTGTACTAATTTTTTATAAAATTGGCTAGAATTTAGTCTGAAACCACGCTTCTGAAAGATGAGGCTATTGTAAGGGTTTAGTGTATCGACTCACAAAAATGAACGACTCAATTTTGATGTGTCTTTTATCATTGAACGAATCAATCTATAAATTTAGCCTGGCTTACTGTTCAGCTTACGTTTTCGAGCTTTAAGCTTATCGTTTTCAGTTTTCAAATCTGCATTTTCCTTTTTCAAATTAACGTTTTCCTTTTTCAAATTAGCGTTTTCAGCTTTCCAATTTTCGTTTTCAGCTTTCAAATTAGCGTTTTCAGCTTTCAAATTAGCATTTTCAGCTTTCAAGTTGTAATTTTCCTTACCTAATCTGTCAATTTCTTTAGTTTGTAAATTGTATATTATTCCCCACAAGCGTTTGATTTCATCTTCGAGGGTGTCCAGCCTGACTCTCAGTCGTACGTTTTCATTTTCAACGGTTTCCAGTCTATCTTTCATCCAGCCTAGCTTTCACGTTTTCATCGGTTTCCAGTCTAGCTTTCAATTGTACGTTTTCCTTTTCGCTGGTTTCCAGCTCGCGTCTGTACGCTTCTTTTACCATATCGCTGGATTTCAGATTGCCTGCCAACCTATTCGTTTCTATTTCGTAGTCTGCCTTCATCTCTTCGATTTCGAGTTTCAGATCCCTACATTGCCGCATGTAAGGATCTGAAACTCGAAATCGAAGAGATGAAGGCGAATAGAAACGAATAGGTTGGCAGGCAATCTGAAATCCAGCGATATGGTAAAAGAAGCGTACAGACGCGAGCTGGAAACCAGCGAAAAGGAAAACGTACAATTGAAAGCTAGACTGGAAACCGATGAAAACGTGAAAGCTAGGCTGGATGAAAGATAGACTGGAAACCGTTGAAAATGAAAACGTACGACTGAGAGTCATGCTGGACACCCTCGAAGATGAAATCAAACGCTTGTGGGGAATAATATACAATTTACAAACTAAAGAAATTGACAGATTAGGTAAGGAAAATTACAACTTGAAAGCTGAAAATGCTAATTTGAAAGCTGAAAACGCTAATTTGAAAGCTGAAAACGAAAATTTGAAAGCTGAAAACGCTAATTTGAAAAAGGAAAACGTTAATTTGAAAAAGGAAAATGCAGATTTGAAAACTGAAAACGATAAGCTTAAAGCTCGAAAACGTAAGCTGAACAGTAAGCCAGGCTAAATTTATAGATTGATTCGTTCAATGATAAAAGACACATCAAAATTGAGTCGTTCATTTTTGTGAGTCGATACACTAAACCCTTACAATAGCCTCATCTTTCAGAAGCGTGGTTTCAGACTAAATTCTAGCCAATTTTATAAAAAATTAGTACAGACTTATAAAAATAAACGTCCAATTTCTTATAACTTAATACGGCTCAAGAATGCGGCTCAGAAGTGTGAATAAACTATCCTATACTATGTAACTCATATTCTTAATAATATTATCGTCTACCAGATATGGTTTAAAAGAATTTCATTTGGGCTCAGCTGATATTTTTTACCAATAACCAAACTCAGGTCAGCTAAGATTTCAAGCTAAAAAATACTACTTGGTTTAGGGAGAGACAATTTGAGTTCTTCTTTTTAGCACCGAAATTAATCTCTGTTATATCACTTTTTGATCCGATGATATTTACTAGTCACGTGACCACACCCACTCTTGAAATGAACCAACTAACCAACCTTGAAAAAAAAAAAAAAAAAATTTTTTTTTTTTTTTTTTTTTTTTAGTTGGTTGGTTGGTTGGTTTATTTCAAGAGTGGGTGTGGTCATGTGACTTTAAAACTTAACACACTTCCTACATATATCCACCTTTGAAGTTTATAATTTTAAATTTTTACAATATAGGCTGCTACTCTCTACGTCTTTCAGATTTCAAGCGTACCTATAGATTTGTCCTGTTTCAGATAGCACTCAGCCGGTTCTATCAAGGCCTCTTGGATGGCTCAATATTAACATTTAAAATGATGCTATAGACTGGCACGGACTTTTTAAGCTTTTTATTTGTCTTTCTACGCTTTGCCATTGTATCTCGTAAATATTATTTTTACAATATGGGCTGCTACTGCTAAGCATGGCCCAGAGTTCAATGGTTACGTTTATGGTCCAGCTCGTTTAAATTTTGCCTGCTAAGCAATGCCTCGTTTTCAATTGCCATGTCTTCGTTTTGACCTGTTTCAGATACAGGCAACGCTCAGCGTGACTCAATTTTATCATGGCCTCTTGTATAGCCGATCCACGTTTAAACGATACTTTTGAAAGACTACTATAGCTTAGACAAATTTTAAAGGGATACTGTAAAAGGTTATAATGGACTCAGTTCAAACATCTAATTGCTACGTTTTGTCATAGATACACCCAGCCGGTTTTAATTTTCATGAAGGCCTCTTGAATGGCCTAGCGATCCACATTTAAGATAGACATGTTTCACTTAAAATGAGAAGACACACCTGTTTCAATTTTATCGAGACTTTTGAAACTTAGCATTTGGGTAAAAACATGAAAAGGCCAGGATGAAATTGAAAAGCTAATCTTAATAAATGGAAAGTGATGAACAAGGAAAAAAATATATATCAACCAACCAACCAACCAACTGTTTAAAAAAAAAATATATATATATATATATTTTTTTTTTTTTTTTTTTTCAAGGTTGGTTGGTTGGTTTCTAAAGTTATATTTCTAAAGTTATATTTCTCAGTTGACTGCTACAGTTATATTTCTAAAGTTATATTTCTCAGTTGGCTGCTACAGTTATATTTCTGAGTTGACTGCTACAGTTATATTTCTAAAGTTATATTTCTAAAGTTATATTTCTCAGTTGGCTGCTACAGTTATATTTCTAAGTTGGCTGCTAAAGCTATATTTCTTTAGCCAATCATTGTAGATGGCGCTGTAGTCTATATATATAGTATATATATAGTATATCTATTAGGGTGGGTGGGAGTGGAATTTATTTCTTCTACTGTACGGTCATGCATAAACTAGCTCCTGATGTCTAAACCCATTTCCTTTAAAACAGGATGGGATAGCGATATTTATACATTATTGGCTTTGAAAACAAGACTTTTGTCTGACAAATGACTGCAGGTTTTCATGAAATCAGAATAGATCATAGACTTTTATAGAAAAATCTAACTCTCTAGTGTTCATCAATGTACATCTTGCTGAAAACACATTACGAGACATAGTGACGAGACGACCATTGCTGGCAAATGTCGAGACACAATGAGGGTGTAGTCACGTTAGCCATATTATATATAGACAAGCTTCAAGGGTGGGCGTGGCACCTGAAAAAAAAAAAAATTTTTTTTTTTTTTTTTTTTTTTTTTTTTTTTTTTTCAAGGTTGGTTGGTTGGTTCATTTCAAGTTTGTTGGTTAGTTAGTTTGTTGGTCATGTGACTTTGAAACTTAACCCTTTCTACATATCCACTTTTGAATTTTATAATTTTAAATTTTTACAATATGGGCTGCTACTCTCTACGTCTTTCAGATTTCACCTATAGATTTGTTCAGTAAGCCGATTCTATCAAGGCCTCTTGGATGGCTCAATATTAACAGGTTTCTTTTAAAATGATGCCATAGACTAGTATTTGGACCCAGGGCCGCTACTTTTAAGCTTTTCATTTGTCTTTCTACGCTATTCCTTTTGTCATTAGATCTCGTAAATATTATTTTTACAGTCTGGGCTGCTACTGCTAAGCTGGCCCAGCATTTACAATTCAATGGTTACGTTTATAGCCCAGCTCGTTTAAATTTTGCCTGCTAAGCGATGCCCCGTTTTCAATTGCCAGGTCTTCGTTTTGACCTGTTTCAGATACAGGACTCAGTTTTATCATGACTTCTTGCATAGCTGATCCACGTTTAAACGATACTTTTGAACAGACTACTATAGCTTAGACAAATTTTAAGGTCAGATTTCAAACATCTAATTGCTACGTTTTGTCATAGATACACCCAGCCGGTTTTAATTTTCATGAAGGCCTCTTGGATGGCCAAGCGATCCACATTTAAGATAGACATGTTTCATTTAAAATGAGAAGACACACCTGTTTCAAGTTTATCGAGACTTTTGAAACTTAGCATTTGGGTAAAAACATGAAAAGGCCAGGATGAAATTGAAAAGCTAATCTTAATAAATGAAAAGTGATGAACGAGGAAACAAATATATATCAACCAACCAACCAACCAACCAACCAACTGGAAAAAAAAAAAAAAAAAAAAAAAAAAAAAAAAATTTTTTTTTTTTTTTTTTTTTTTTTTCAAGGTTGGTTGGTTGGTTTCTAAAGTTATATTTCTCAGTTGATTGCTACAGTTATATTTCTAAAGTTATATTTCTAAAGTTATATTTCTCAGTTGGCTGCTACAGTTATATTTCTAAGTTGGCTGCTAAAGCTATATTTCTTTAGCCAATCATTGTAGATGGCGCTGCAGTCTATATATATAGTATATATATAGTATATCTATTAGGGTGGGTGGGAGTGGAATTTATTTCTTCTACTGTAAGGTCATGCATAAACTAGCTCCTGATGTCTAAACCCATTTCCTTTAAAACAGGATGGGATAGCGATATTTATACATTATTGGCTTTGAAAACAAGACTTTTGTCTGACAAATGACAAAATACTGTAGGTTTTCATGAAATCAGAATAGATCATAGGCTTTTATAGAAAAATCTAACTCTAGTGTTCATCAATGTACATCTTGCTGAAAACACATTACGAGACATAGTGACTAGACGACCGTTGCTGGCAAATGTCGAGACACAATGAGGGTGTAGTCACGTTAGCCATATTATATATAGACAAGCTTCAAGGGTGGGTGTGGCACCTGAAAAAAAAAAAAAAAAAAAAAAAATTTTTTTTTTTTTTTTTTTTTTTCAAGGTTGGTTGGTTGGTTCATTTCAAGTTTGTTGGTTAGTTAGTTTGTTGGTCATGTGACTTTGAAACTTAACCCTTCCTACATATCCACTTTTGAATTTTATAATTTTAAATTTTTACAATATGGGCTGCTACTCTCTACGTCTTTCAGATTTCACCTAAAGATTTGTTCAGTAAGCCGATTCTATCAAGGCCTCTTGGATGGCTCAATGGTTTCATTTAAAATGATGCTATAGACTGGCACGGACTTTTTAAGCTTTTCATTTGTCGCTTTGTCATTGTATCTCGTAAATATTATTTTTACAATGTGGGCTGCTACTGCTAAGCATGGCCCAGCATTTACAATTCAATGGTTACGTTTATGGTCCAGCTCGTTTAAATTTTAAATTTTTCCTGCTAAACGATGCCCCGTTTTCAATTGCCAGGTCTTCGTTTTGACCTGTTTCAGATACAGGACTCAGTTTTATCATGACCTCTTGCATAGCTGATCCACGTTTAAACGATACTTTTGAACAGACTACTATAGCTTAGACAAATTTTAAAGGGAAACTGTAAAAGGTTATGGACTCAGTTCAAACATCTAATTGCTACGTTTTGTCATGGAGCCGGTTTTAATTTTCATGAAGGCTTCTTGAATGGCCAAGCGATCCATATTTAAGATAGACATGATCAAAATTAACATGTTTCATTTAAAATGAGAAGACACACCTGTTTCAATTTTATGTAGGCCATAGCTGAAGCGCGAGACTTTTGAAACTTAGCCTTTGGATAAAAACATGAAAAGAGCCAGGATGAAATTGAAAAGCTAATCTTGATAAATGAAAATAAATATATATATATTAACTAACCAACAAACTTGAAAGAAACCAACCAACCAACTGTGAAAAAAAAAATAATTTTTTTTTTTTTTTTTTTTTTTTTAAACAGTTGGTTGGTTGGTTGGTTGATGAAGTTGGTTTCTAAAGTTATATTTCTCAGTTGGCTGCTAAAGTTATATTTCTCAGTTGGCTGCTAAAGCTATATTTCTCAGTTGGCTTCTAAAGCTATATTTCTCAGTTGGCTTCTAAAGCTATATTTCTCAGTTGGCTTCTAAAGCTATATTTCTTTAGCCAATCATTGTAGATGGCGCTGTAGTCTATATATATAGTATATATATAGTATATCTATTAGGGTGGGTGGGAGTGGAATTTATTTCTTCTACTGTAAGGTCATGCATAAACTAGCTCCTGATGTCTAAACCCATTTCCTTTAAAACAGGATGGGATAGCGATATTTATACATTATTGGCTTTGAAAACAAGACTTTTGTCTGACAAATGACAAGATACTGCAGGTTTTCATGAAATCAGAATAGATCATAGGCTTTTATAGAAAAATCTAACTCTCTAGTGTCCATCAATGTACATCTTCCTGAAAACACATTACGAGACATAGTGACTAGACGACCGTTGCTGGTAAATGTCGAGACACAATGAGGGTGTAGTCACGTTAGCCATATTATATATAGACAAGCTTCAAGGGTGGGCGTGGCTCCTGAAAAAAAAAAAAAAAAAAAAAAAATTTTTTTTTTTTTTTTTTTAATGTGACCTTGAAACTTGACTGGCTATATTTTCAAGGTCATCTTGCTTAGATTAACTTTATATAAGCAGCTTGAATAATTTCAATCCAGCATAATTTTTTTTAGATTGCTACATGACGGCTGTTTAATTTTTGGTCTCCAGTTATATCGTATTTGCATGGCTGTTGTCCACTTTGCAAAGGCAAGTTTTAATTTTAGCTAAAGACAATCAGAGGTCTGATAAACATAAAATGAATGCCTGGCTTTGTTGTGCAATGGCATAATCAAATTTGGTAGAAGCGTAAAACCAAACCCGGTAAGTTTCAAATGTCTCAAGAGAAAAGATATAGAATTAAAATTTTAAACTCAGATCTCTTAAATTTAGCTATCGAGTCTGTATATTTTACCAAGATACATATTTATCTTATAGAGAAGCCCTTAAAAATTAGAATAGGTACAATATTGGTACTCTATCTCTAGCTTAGTCATTAAAATTTTTAAATTTTACAGAAAAAATGTAAATTTTAAACGAAAAAATTAAAATTTTAAACTCAGATCTCTTAAATTTATCTATAGAGTCTGTATATTTTATCAAGATACAAAATTATATTATAGCTAAGCCATATCCCTTCAAATTAGAATAGGTACAATATTGGTACTCTATCTCATGGTCGTTAGGACCGGTCCGAATGTTCTTTCAAAGATGCGGGTAGGAATCATTTTTATATCGCTGCCGAGCGATTATAAGCTAGTATTGGCTACATTGGCTCTTTGACGAACCAAACTCTTAGATCAGAGATATTTAAGCTGGCTTATCAAGGTCCCAATGGAGTTTATTAGTGGCGCATCCAAATTAAACATTTAAAAGAAATAATATTGAATTGGGTGCTGCCCGTGTCCAAAAATTTCAAGTCTTGTGAAGAGCCCAATGAGTACATCTGATCAACGGTAGAAAGATGTATTTTGAGCTTGGCAAACAAACTGAACTAGATTATAAGATATTTGGCATCGTGAAAAACGTGCAGGTTATAGCAAGCCTGCTGCGACATGCAGACATACGACAAGCCGAAACTCGAAATCAGCGAGATGAAACTCTTTACGAGACCCTATAATTGAGTATGAAATAAAATATATTTTTTATCTGTATTTAAACATGCAGACATTTCCGCGAAGCGGAAATGTCTGCATGTATAAATACAGATAAAAAATATATTTTATTTCTAATATTTTATTTAATTTATTTTATTATATTCTATAAAACCCATGATATCATTCTGATTTCATGAAAACGTACATCTTACTTAAAATACATTACGAGGCATAGTGACTAGACGACCGTTGCTGGCAAATGTCGAGACACAATGAGGTTATGGTTATGTTAGCCATATTAAATATAGACAAGCTTCAAGGTCACACGAAACAAGCTTCAAGGTCACACACACACAAAAAAAAAAAAAAAAAAATTTTTTTTTTTTTTTTTTTTTTTTCGTGTGACCTTGAAGTTTGTTTCATGTGACCTTGAAACTTGATTATCTATATATAATTATTTATTTGTCCCTTCCTTAATCTGTAGTCCATTTGGTTAATACTATTTTCCTAATCACGTTTCATTTGTCATGTTTCATTGGTCATGCTACTCAACGAATGGTTAATACTATTTGCATAATTACATTTGACAGCGTACATTGCTACATTTGTCGTGACAACTCTCAGCAATATGAATTTCATAGAGACCTCTTGTTAAAATTTTCTCTCTACGCAACAATGTTTATATTAGCCAGTTTGAATTTTAAATTTTTACGCCTGCCGTCCGTTTTCAAGGGTCCTGCTAAGCGATATGTCTTCATTTTGACATGACAAATAAAACTTGTTTCAGATTCAGGTCAGCTTGACTCAATTTTATCATAGCCTCTTGCATAGCTGAAGCCAGATTCATGTTAAACGATACCTTTGAACGGTCAAAATCGAAAGACTGCCTGATAAATACTATATCTGATAAATTTTATAACTTATTTTTTTACAATATTGGTAGCATTTAAAAAACTGGGCCATCGTCAAGATAAGCTTATCAAATCTGATAAAATTTTATAAGTTATTTTTTTACAATACCAATGTTGGTAGCGACATTTTACGGACCCGACTGAACTTGGCAATTTGTTACAGTTGGTCAGGCAGAATTGAAAAATCTCTTTTGAAAGTTTTCCTGGCAATTAGAAAATTCAATTTCCAAAAGTGAAACCCCCGTGAATAGGAATGTCATCTACATTTGACCTGGATAAAATGTCAAAATTAAATTTATCATTAAAATTTACTAAACCTTTCCAACGAAACCCTAAATCTTTTCCCCAATTTATTATAACTTTTGTCTTTATTCCATTTCCTTGAAAATTGAAGCCAGATAACGAACTTACATTTTGACTCAAGATAATATTGAACTTAAAATTTAAAAATAAATATTACTAAACCTTTCCAACGAAACCCTAAAGGTTTTACCAATTTACTTTTAACTTTTGTATTTCTTCCATTCTATTGTATCTTTTAACCCTCCATTGGCTGATAATATTTTACGCCACGCTATGGTATTGACCTCGATAAAATGTCAACATTAAATTTAACATTAAAATTTACTAAACCTTTCCAACGAAACCCTAAATCTTTTCCCCAATTTATTATAACTTTTGTCTTTATTCCATTTCATTGAAGCCAGATAACGAACTTACATTTTGACTCAAGATAATATTGAGCTTAAAATTTAAAATTAAATATTACTAAACCTTTCCAACGAAACCCTAAAGGTTTTACCAATTTATTTTTAACTTTTGTATTTCTTCCATTCTATTGTATCTTTTAACCCTCCATTGGCTGATAATATTTTACGCCACGCTATGGTATCGTTTAACGTGACCCTCTATGGTATCTTTTAAGATGACTCACAATAGATTTTGAACGTTTCTCAGCGCTACGGTATCTGTTAACTTGACTCCCTTGCATTGAATTCAATTTAGCTTGTCGCTCAAACGTGGATCAGCTATGCAAGAGGCCATGATAAAATTGAGTCAGGTGCCATGTTAAAACGAAGACATATCGCTTAGCACGTAAAAATTTAAAATGGAGATAAAATTGAAACGGGCTGAGGGTTATTTGAAACAGGAGCTGGGCCATAAAACTTTAAATGTAATTTTGAAAATAGAAAGATAAAACGAAGCCCTCGTGGACTTTGAAAAATTTCACAGTCAGTTTGAAATGGCCAACTTTGAAAAAAAAAGAAAGGTACATTAGCAATAGACGAGCCACGCTCAAGGTCACATTAAAAAAAAAAAAAAAAAAAAAAAAAAAATCTTTGAAATTTTTTTTTTTTTTTGTGACCTTGAAGCTTGACTCGTATGACCTTGACGGGTTATATATCTTTCAGATTTCAAGCGTACATATCAATTTGTCGTGACACCTGTTTCAGGATAGCACTCAGCCGGTTTCAATTTTCATGAGGGTTTCTTGGATGGCCAAGTGATCCACGTTTAAGACGATCAATATTAACAGGTTTCATTTAAAATGAGAAGACCCTAGCATTTGGATTGAATAATGTTTCAGATACACCTGTTTCAATTTTATAGCATCTGGACAAAACTCGAAAAAGGTCAGGATTAAATTGAAAAGCTAATCTTGATACTAATTTCCTAATTACGTTTCAATTTTCATTTGTCATGCTACTCAACGAATGGTTAATACTATTTTCATAATTACACTTAAATTTTCCAGCGTCCATTGCTACATTTGTCGTGACAACTCTCAGCAATATAAATTTTTTAGAGACCTCTTGTTAAATTTTTACGGATTCTCTCTACGCAACAATTGTTTCAGGTTTTGTTTAGTTTGTTTCGGGATGCACTCAGCTTGACTCATGAAGACTTCTTGGATGGCCAAGCGATCCATGTTTAAGATCGACACGACGACTGTGCCACGATCAAAATTAACAGGTTTCATTTAAAATGGGAAGATCTAGCATTTGGACACGATTGGATGGAATCCTGTTTCAGATACAGGTTCAAATTTATCATATTTGTCATTACGAGACATAATGACTAGACAACCGTTGCTGACAAATGTTGAGAGACAATGAGAGTATGGAAACAAATAGATAATTATATATAGCCAGTCAAACCAACCAACCAACCAACCTTGAAAAAAAAAAAAAAAAAAAAATTTTTTTTTTTTTTCAAGGTTGGTTGGTTGGTTGATATATATATCTTTTCCTCGTTCATCAAGATTCGCTTTTCAATTGTCATGACCAAACGATTGGTTACTAAAGTTTTTTTGGATCTCTGTCATTGGATCTCGTTAATACTGTTTTCATAATTACGTTTAAATTTTTACAATATGAGCTGCTAATCTCTACGCGTTCAGTTTTTCTGGCTCAGCATCTCAATTTAAAAGCTACATTTGTCCCGTTTCAATTTTATCGAGGTTAAATTTTTATGGATAATGTTGGCTGTCCCGTTTGCAGGTCCAATCGATAGGATGGCATAGCTGAAGCCGGATTTATCTTTAAGCGATTCTATTGAACGGCTTAGACAATTTTCATTTGTCTACTCATAAAATTTATAAGTTATTTTTTTTTACAAATCCAATATTGGTAGGAGATAGATTTAAAAAAAATGGGTCAAACGAGGCTTCCATCGTCAAGATAAGTCATAATGACAAATCTGACATGAGGAAGCCTCGTTTGACCCAAATTTTTTAAATTTTTAATATTTTTAGAGTGATATGTAATTTGGCTGTTTGGACTCATCTATTATATATTCTAGAGTGCCAGGTGTCAGGAGATCTTTCATCATAGAGTCTAGTAGTAGCTGATCTGGCATGGGAGAGCATACTATATTATTAAGATCTTCAGGTACCGCTGGGCTTTGAATAGGCCATTCACTATGAAATCCTGGATTTTCAACAAAAGGTATTGAATGTTCAATAGGTGCAGGCTCTGGATTTGCAATAGGTGCAGGCTCTGGATTTGCAATAGGTGCAGGCTCTGGTTCTCTAGTTTCAGGTTCTGTATTTGTTGCAGTGTCCTTGAAAGTGAGCTTAGCTTTCTTTAAACGCTTGGGATTCTTTTTGGCCTTACGTTTTACCGATGCAGTTCTCATATCCATTCCAGGTAGATCAGGCCCGTAGGTACGTACGAAGTTGTTTTTAAGGGGATCTGTCAATACTTTCCAGATTTGAGAGTTATATTGTTCTGCATAATTTGTAGTGACCACGGTTATTGTTTTGTCCAACACAACAGGAGGGTTCGTCGGCAAATAGATTTCTGGCAAATCAGTTACTGGTTCTGGCTCTTGGGATGGTTCTGGCTCTTGGGATGGTTCTGGCTCTGAGATTGGAGCTGTTTGAATATATTCAGAGGGTGGCTCGTCATCATCATCCATATGAGGTATCATAGGTGTTGGCACAGATACCTCATACATCCCATCTATTTTCGTGATTCTTTCTACCAACGGATTTTTTACCTTGAAACCCAGCTTCAAGCTCTCCTGCACAACATGTAGACTGAAGAAATTCTTTTGGGTCGTAAATAAAATATAGGTAGTGCCAGCAGGTATCTTGTAGCTTGAGCGAGCAATCAATATGAACCTCTCGTAGAAGTGAAGCTTGTTCCCTGAGAAATATCTGCTGTCAGCTCTCACTCGTGTCTCGTTGGGGGGTCTCACATAGAACAGCAATGGTGCGTCCAACGTCTGGATAATATGGGCGCATCCTTGCCCAACGGTTCTCTGTCCAAACGTGAAATGACCTTTCACCAGAAATTGATTATGGGGACACTTGAAACCAATTCTCATATCAGCGTTGACTCTGTTGGCTTCGCTGGGGGGTCTTTTGAATCTGTTCATAACAGTGATCCATTTTATGTCTTGAGGTCTCAGCGGATAGATTGTCTTGGCCTCTCTGCCTATTGCTGGAATCGTATTCAGGATCTTGTCCGTCAGAGTACGTTTTTTAAACGAAATTTTATGATCAGGTGTCAGATGTAGGCAGAACATATGAATTTTGCCTTCTCCCATCATCGTTTGGAAATGAGGATATTTCTTCAGCTTCTTGACAGAAGTCGAAAGAATTTTCGGAAAAGGCTCAGTCATTCCGAAAAGGTTATGAAGAGCGTTAGCCGCTTTAAGTTTCTTCACAGAGCATTGATGCTTATACATGTTAGCAGTTCAAGCTCCGAAGAGAGAATGACTATTTGATCGAATGGCAGAGCTTATATAGTCGATCTGAAGGCAGGATGTTGCATAACTCATTTTCTACGAAAACAGGATAAGATAAGGCTATTTATAGAATTATTGTCGCTGAACGCGAAAACAGGATATTGCATAACTCATTTGCTACGAAACAGGATGCGGTAAAGATTTTTATAGACGCTGAAACAAATAAGCATTGCTGGACAATGATAGTGTAGATACTTTAGCATGATATATATAGGTTATCTAGAGTCAATCAACTAATCAACCAACCTTGAAAAAAAAAAAAAAAAAAAATTTCTTTTTTTTTTTTTTTTTTTTTTTCCAAGGTTGGTTGATTAGTTGATTGACTCTAGATAACCTATATATATATCATGCTAAAGTGTCTTTGGTTGATTTTATATTTCTATAATTTTTTCAAGATACTATTTTTTTTGGGACTTTGCCATTTTTCACCAATCTGGAAAATTTTTCAAAATTTATCATTTCGATTTTATAGTTTTTGATTTCAAAATAATATTTTTTTGCCAATCTTGAAAATTTTTTAAGTTGGTTGATAATAGTTTATATATAAATTTATATCTCCAAGATTTCAGTTATAAAAGTATCCATTCAAAATCTTAAGTATCCGTTTAAAATCTTAAAGTACAAATCTTAAACGCATCCAATATTGGCAATATAATTGTTACAAAAAAAACGGGTCGAACGAAGTGTCAAAGACAGGAATCTGCCATGAGACACTTCGTTCGGCCCGATTTTTTTATAAATCGTTTGGATTTAAACCCAACAGTAATTTTTCCTGACCTCTGTTTGTATGAGGCTGTAACATTTGCCATCTCTCAAATTGACGTTCGATTTGACAACGACTATGCCATGCCGTCTTCGAATTCTTGGATCTTCAAACCTGCAGTTTTTAATTTAGGCCGTACCACGAAATCTATCTTCGGTGGAGGCTTCCAGGCACGATAAGTTGTTACGTCTGGAGATTTTGGTAGCGGGCTTAATAGCTTTGGTACTTTAAAATAAATCATCTCTGACATGGGTATTGAAATTTGAACTGGAACTGGTTTAGATTTAGAAGCTGGAACTGGTCTTGAAGCTGGAACTGGAACTGGAACTTGAACAGATTTAGAAGCTGGAACTGGAACTGGAACTGGAACAGATTTAGAAGCTGGAACTGGAACTGGAACTGGAACTGGAACAGATTTAGAAGCTGGAACTGGAACTGGAACTGGAACTGGAACAGGTTTAGAAGCTGGAACTGGTCTTGGAACTGGAACGAGTTTAGATTTGAAAACTGGAACGGGTTTAGATTTGAAAACTGGAGAGGGTCTGGAAACTGGTTTTGGAGCTGGCATGGACATGTCTCGATTATAATTGCATAATAACTCGAGAGAAAGACGAGACGTATTCAAGACATTCCATCCAGGCTTTACGGCATAGTCATAGTCAAATCGCTCGTCGGTCAGAGAGTCGAAAGAAAACATTTCCATTTTGAAAAACAGAGGCTCAGAATGAATAAGCTGAGGCGAGAGGCTCGTATTTATACTCTGGCAAGCGGATGCGTGAGATCTGATAAGCGGTTCTGAGAAACGACATCAGTAATACTATATAAGGCTCGACAGGATGACATTTTATAGATTAGAGAGGCTTGACGCATCTATAAAAAACTTATCACGTCCTGTTTTTGAGGAAACGGTTTACATAATATCCTGCCAACAGATTTGTTCTAGAAGAATTTTATCGGATCATCTTCAAGGCTACAAGCGACAAACTAATTTTCTAAAAATTTGAAAATTTTAACAGATGAGAGATATGACCGTTGCTGGCAAAGATCGAGATAGAATGAGGAGGTGGCAAGTCAGCGATCCTATATATAGAGGATATGATCAACCAACCAACTATGAAAAAAAAAAAAAAAAAAAAAAAAATTCTTTTGAAAAAGAAAAAAAAAAAAAAAAAAAAAATTCTTTTGAAAAAAAAAAAAATTTTTTTTTTTTTTTTTTTATAGTTGGTTGGTTGATCATATCCTCTATATATAGGATCGCTGACTTGCCACCTCCTCATTGTGTCTCGACATTTGCCAGCAACGGTCGTCTAGTCACTATGCCTAGTTGGATAAGGAGAGATATGACCGTTGCTGGCAAAGATCTAGATAGAATGAGGAGGTGGCACGTCAGCGATCCTATATATAGAGAAGATTATCAACCAACCAACCAACTGTGGAAAAAAAAAAATTTTTTTTTTTTTTCACAGTTGGTTGGTTGGTTGAATTCATTCTATATAAATAGCCGACTCTTCTCCAATCAGTCTTCTTCTGTCCCAGTAAATCTATCCATTGTTAGATCCTGCCGGATTTAGAACGATATGCTATCTCGTCCAGTTTTATTGGAACGTTTCTAATTTATGTCTGGACAATACGCTATCTTAGCCTGTTTCTAATCTATTCAAACTTTTTACGATGATTAAGTATCGCGAGTCAAATTTATTTTGGCGTACCTTTAATCGCTACCGAAAAAATGGATGGCTCTAATATAGGTATAGGCTACGTGAGCGATTCGTTCAGGATACAATCGAGGAACGTACTGCTAGAGGATAAGATACGCATTTTTGGCTTGAAACAAATCATGGTACCGCTGTCGGAAAAAGTACGGTTTATTAAAGACATTTTACATAAGAGACATCATTGAGTTTGAAATAAAATATTTTTTTATCTGTATTTAAACATGCAGACATTTCCGCGAAGCGGAAATGTCTGCTTGTTTAAATACAGATAAAAAAATATTTTATTTTATTATATTTTATAAAACCCATGATCTATTCTGATTTCATGAAAACCTGCAACATCTTGTCATTTGTCAGACAAAAGTCTATAAAAATCTTGTTTTCAAAACCAATATTGTATAAATAACGTTATCCCATCCTATTTTAAAGAAAACGGGTTTGGGTATCACGGAGCTGGTTTATGCATGACCTTACAGTAGAAGAAATAAATTCCACTCCCACCCACCCTAATAGATATACTATATATATACTATATATATAGACTGCAGCGCCATCTACAATGATTGGATAAAAAAATATAACTTTAGAAACCAACTGTGAAATATTACATATCTAGCTTAGCCCTTAAAAATTTTAAATTTTACACAAAAAATTAAAATTTTAAACGAAAAAATTAAATTTATAAACTCAGATCTCTTAAATTTATCTATAGAGTCTGTATATTTTACCAAGATTCATATTTATCTTATAGAGAAGCCATATCCCTTCAAATCGTTACGATATTGGTACTCTATCTCTAGCTTAGCCATTAAAATTTTTAAATTTTACACAAAAAGTTAAAATTTTAAACGAAAATTTTAGACTCAGATCTCTTAAATTTATCTATAGATATTTTATCAAGATACATAATTATCTTATAGAGAAGCCATATCCCTTGAAAATTACAAATTCAAAATATTTTACAGATAACTAGATGACTGTTGTTGGCAGACGTCGAGACAAAATGAGATGTGGGTACGCTAGCCATCCTATATATAGGACACACGAAAAAAACTAATGTTCAATAAATGAGGTTAGTTCCGTTAAGTTATAGATTCTGCTCCGTCCTTGAAGATGTGTTCAAGGTCACACGAAAAAAAAAAAAAAAAAAAAAAAAAAAATTTTTTTTTTTTTTTTTTTTCAAGGTCGTTGGATTTCTTGTGGGCGTGGCTTCATCCCATCTATATATATAGAGAGATAAACTCGCTTACGTATCCAAACCGTCATTGTCCAGTCATGTCTCTGTTGGCTTAGTTATTTTTATCTATACATTTAAATTGATACCATTTTATCTCGTTTTCCAGAGTCTTAAATTTTATTTCTACAATATTGGCTTAATATAGTTTATACGTTTAAATAGTCTTCATGCTATCCTGATAATCTCTTCGATACTAGCTTAAATAGATTTTTTTATAAATTTAATATCAAAGTCTCAAATTAAACCCGTCCAATATTGGCACTATATCTATCGCAAAAAAATGGGCCGAACGAGGTGTCAAAGACAGAAATTCTGCCATGAGACACCTCGTTCGACCCATTTTTTTACTCTCATTTGAAAGATTAGCATAAGCTCTCTATGGATTGCTCATTAGATAGCCTACTGATGGTCATCTTCAACGGTCCGGTCATTTGAGATTTGTATAATTCATAATCCTCATATTCAAGCTCAAAAAATTTCCTCACCTGTAGTTGGTATGCGGCAAGGAAGTCTTCGAACTTGGTATGGGACCTTTCAACAAATCGAACACCTATGGCTTTCACGAAGCTGAGCTTCATGTTAGCCTGGTATTTCACCATGGCCGAACCATCGAACATTTCATCAAATTCCTGTTCGCCCATGAACCCTTTCAAATGATGTTTGGCTTCGCTAATCGAGAAGATTCTCGTCTTAGCGAGCCATTTAGGTAAATCGATTTTAGGGTCCATCACATCTCGGACGGTGAGGCCTGCATATTTTTCGGCAAATTTTAGATCTAGAGGGTGCCTCGAATAAATAGCCAGGTCCTCAGCCCGGACAAACAGGGTGCCATCAGTGGCCATTAGGCATTTAAAGGCAACGCCATAAGCATAATTTTTTACATGGAAAAACATGACTGACAGAGAGCTAATGTATCTAAGCAGCTAGTAGAGAGATCGACTAGCAATTGAAGAGCTCTCGCTGAACACTCGTATATATACCCGGTCTTATCAACAGATCTGATTGTAATTTTCTAGGAACCGCTTATCAAGAGGAAAGGCTTGCATAATATCCTGTCTCTCGGACAATTTTTATCGATCTGATTATAACCGGGCTTCCTGAGGATCCTGTCAATACTTCTGGAAAAATCTTTTTATAGAGATCTGATTGTAACCGGGCTTCCTGCATCCTGAGGAAAGGCTTACATAATATCCTGTCAACACTTCTCGAAAATCTTTTTATAGAGATCTGATTGTAATTTTAACCGAGAGCCGCTTATCAAGCATCTTGAGGAAAGGCTTGCATAATATCCTGTCTCTCGAAAATCTTTTTATAGAGATTAGATTATAATGACTGGCTTGGCTACACTTAGTCTTTAAAAATTTTAATGTAAATTTTAAACGAAAAAAATTAAATTTTTAAATTCAGATCCCTTAAATTTAGCTATCGATATTTTACCAAGATTCATATTTAGCTTATAGCTAAGCCATATCAGATTATAATGACCGCCACACTTAGTCTTTAAAATTTTTAAATTTTACACAGTAAATTTTAAATGAAACAATTAAATTTTTAAATTCAGATACCTTAAATTTGTCTATAGATATTTTATCAAAATTATCTTATAGCTAAGCCATATCCCTTCAAATTTACAAGTTCAAATCGGTACGCATCCAATGTTGGCACTCTATCTATCGCAAAAAAATGGGCCGAGCGAAGCCTCAATGACTTATGTCATGAGAGGCTTCGCTCGACCCATTTTTTTGCACCTCGTCCTGATCTTAAGACGAGGATTTATAAAAGTAGGGTTTGTTTCCCACCAAAACTTTAATTTTTTTGGGAAAATACCCCAATTCTAGGTCTCCGTACCTCTCTCCGAAGACATAGCTATCCATCGGTACAGATTGCAGGTAAGAGTCCATGGATATTTTCAAATCAGCTATAAAACTCTCCATGGTAGCATTGGAAGAGCTAATGCATGCTATCTTGATACGTATGGGCCTTCTGATGTTGAACGTACACTCTATCGGCGACAAAATCTCGATAGGCCCCTGAAATAAGGATTGAAATTCGCCTGGATGCATATCCAACAGCGTGTTGGCATCTTCCAATCCAAAAATACGTGTCTTGGCTAGAGACGGAGGCAGGCTCAAGCCCTCGGGAGCGATGTCAGTCACTGTAAGATGGCATAAGTTTAAAACGCCAGAAGGATTTTGATAGCCCATGGTGCGAGCTACGTCTGAACCTTTGATAAAAATTTCACCGTCAAAAGTCAAAAAACAAGTAAATTTCACGTTTAACTCTTCAGCTAAAATTTGAAATATCATTTTGGAGCAGACTAGCTTTTAGAATATCAAGCAGTCAGAATGAAATGTCTCGTCCAGCAGCCTGTATTTATACTAGCAGCAATCTCTATTTCTATCTAAATTTCTTATCGACATCCTCTGACGCACATCCTCTTACGCACGTCCTGTAGATTATGCAAGATCCCGCTCAAACGACAAATTAATTCTAAAAATAAGTTTATCGCGTCCTGAGGATTACATAATATCCTGTCAACAGATTAGTTCTAGAAGAATTTTATCAGAAGGTCACGTTTTCTAAGAAAGCTTGCTAAAATTAGGTCGCGAATCGGGTATATATACGAGCTGCCTCTAAGAGCCTGCATCATTTTGACTTCTGTTGCTATTGCTATTAAGTCATGCTATTCACAATTGAACATCCACAGCTTGATGCTAAAATCCTATTCGTAGTCTCTGCGGATGGACTTTTGTTCGTCAGGGCCTCTGATGTGGCCAAGCTGATGGGTAAGGGTAGCGCATACGTAAAAAAAACTACCAAGCTAAAGGTGAGGGACCTCGTTTACAAAAGGTTCAGGATACCTGTCTCTTTAGCTAATACCTGGGTGTATCCAATAGAAGAAATTCATTTCGGAGATGCGCTGTCGACCATGGGTTTTGAGGCCATGATGAAATCTGCTAAGATTGACATCTTAGATCCTATAGTGCCAACTGCATGCATCCATAAAGCTGTCAGAATTCGGATCGTGAGGAATTCTGATGTCTTCATAGATGAATTCTTAAAGGATTTCATAGAAAGAACCAAGCTGTTCTATGATGGAGACCACGATGATGACCCTCGCCTACACGAAGATAGATTTGAGACTATTTCTTGGACAGACACCCCTCTGTCCAAAATCAAAGTCTTCGTGGGGAATCGATCTCGCTGGTATAAACTGATGCCTTAGAGATTTAAATTGGAGGGGGCGAAAAAATGGGCCGAACGAAGCGTCTCATGGCAGATTTCTGTCATTGACGCTTCGTTCGGCCCATTTTTTTGCGACGGTAGTAAGCCAACATTGGATGGGTACAAATTGAGACTTTGAATGGGGTCTCTGAGATAGACAATATTAATATTTCAATATTGAAACGATACTAATGCCTTTGAAACTGAGATAGCTAATGTCTTTGAATCTGAGATAGAAATTTACAATATTGAATAAGGACATTTTTTAAATGAATGCTGTACCAATATTGAATATATTTTTTTTAACGATTCGATAAACAAATAATATATTTAGATAATAAATATTTAAAGAGTAAAATATTTATATAGTCAATCTGAAGGATTGCATAACTCATTTTCTACGAAAACAGGATGAGATAAGGCTTTTTATAGAATAATTTATCGCTGGATATTGCATAACTCATTTGCAACGGACATGGAAACAGGATGCGGTAAAGATATTTATAGACGCTGAAACAAATAAGCATTGCTGGACAATGATAGTGTATATACTTTAGCATGATATATATGTTAGCTAGAGTCAATCAACGAATCAACCAACCTTTAAAAAAAAAAAAAAAAAAAAAAATTTTTTTTTTTTTTTTTTTAAGGTTGGTTGATTGGTTGATTGACTCGGATTCATTCTTTATAAATAGCTGTACTCAAACCTTCATTCCTTCATTCTGTCTGAATCTCTTCTAGCATCAACCTTCTACTAAAACACTCCTAACATTAAGATACTTTAGCATTATTGGTTGATTGGTTAATGTCTTTAAATCTGAGATAGAAATTTACAATATTGAATAAGGGCATTTTTTAAATGAATGCGGTACCAATATTGAATATATTTTTTTAACGATTCGATAAACAAATAAAATATTTAAATAATAAATATTTTATTATTAAAATAAAATATTTAAATAATAAATATTTTATTATTAAAATAAAATATTTAAATAATAAATATTTTATTATTAAAATAAAATATTTAAATAATATATTTAAATTCTAAATATTTATTATTCGAACCGAACGTGAACAATTCTGACGGGGTGGAGTTGCTCGAAGAATACTTCTGGCGACTGTCTGATAGACCTTTATATGCCGTAAAGAAGTAGGTTCACCCAGCTTTGCGGTACTTGGCATAGGAGCTGTAGTTTGAATAGAATACCCTCGTAACTGTAATCTTTAAATCTTAATTGTAAAAATTTACATGCTTAAATTTCTAATGTCTCGTCAGCGTTGCTGAGACTTTCGGTACTTGGCATAGGAGCTGTAGTTTGAATAGACTGTAATCTTTAAATCTTAATTGTAAAAACTTACATGCTTAAATTTCTAATGTCTCGTCAGCGTTGCTGAGATTTGCAGTACTTTGGTATAAGAGCTGTAGTTTGAATAGATCGTAACTGTAATTTTTAAATCTTAATTGTAAAAATTTACATGACTGCATGCTTTAATTTCTAATGTCTCGTCAGCGTCTATTATTGGACTCGTCTGATTTTGACATGAGATGTCTCGGACAGGGACCATTCCAAGAGGTGCAATCGAAAGCTTAAATTTCATGCGACTATTCTTTTTCGGTCTTGGCTGAGTATGTACGTAATTTGGACAACGACGCAAAGGCTGAAATGCTAAATTTAAAACAACAAATGTTTGACTTGCAATCCAAATTGAATGTAGATATTGCACTCTTGAAAAACTAAGATTGAGAATTTTGACGTGAGAAGGCTCAAATTAGAGATGGGCATTCAGCAGATGCAAAATTAAATCGATTCCGTTTATCATGTCCGTCTCAAATTAAATGGCTACACAATTGGCTTAATAATTTTTTTAAATGGATAAGGTTAGGCGATGACAGTTTCTAAATGAATGCTGTACCAATCTTAACGATTCCATAAGCATATAAAATATTTAAATTCTAAAAATTTATTATTCCAATCTGAAAGGGTGGAGTTGCTCGAAAATTATTGCTGGTGACTGTCTGATAGACCTTTAGATGCGTAAAGAAATAGGTTCACCCAGCTTTGCGGTACTTGGCATAGGAGCTATCGTTTGAATTTCTGAAAGGGTGAAATAAGCTCGAAAAATATTGCTGGTGACTGTCTGATAGACCTTTAGATGCGTAAAAAAGTAGGTTCACCCAGCTTTGCGGTACTTGGCATAGGAGCTGTAGTGAAATCAGAATGAGGTCATGGGTTTTTATAGATTATCATGAAGCCAGGCGGTTGCTGGTCATACGCAATGATGATTTGGATACGTTAGCCATATTATATTGATTCATTAGACATTATGCTGGATACCGGCATTTTATTTAAAATGTTTTAAAACGGAGACATGATATATATATATATAGGCCACACCAAAAAACTAATGTTGCATAAATGAATCCGTTAAGTTAAAGATACTGCTCCGTCCTTGAAGATGTGTTCAAGGTCACACGAAAAAAAAAAAAAAAAATTATTATTATTATTTTTTTTTTTTTTCAGGTGCCACGCCCACCCTTGAAGCTTGTCTATATTTACTACGGCTAACATGACTACACTCTCATTGTGTCTCGACATTTGCCTGCAACGGTCGTCTAGTCACTATGTCTCGTAATGTGTTTTGAGCAAGATGTACATTGATGGACACTAGAGAGTTAAATTTTTCTATAAAAGCCTATGATCTATTCTCATTTCATGAAAACCTGCAATATCATGTCATTTGTCAGACAAAAGTCTATAAAATCTTGTTTTCAAAGCCAATATTGTATAAATAACGTTATCTCATCCTATTTTAAAGGAAATGGGTTTAGACATCAGGAGCTAGTTTATGCATGACCTTACAGTAGAAGAAATAAATTCCACTCCCACCCACCCTAATAGATATACTATATATATACTATATATAGACTGCAGCGCCATCTACAATGATTGGCTAAAGAAATATAGCTTTAGCAGCCAACTGAGAAATATAGCTTTAGCAGCCAACTGAGAAATATAACTTTAGCAGCCAACTGAGAAATATAACTTTAGAAATATAACTTTAGAAACCAACTTCATCAACCAACCAACCAACCAACTGTGAAAAAAAAAAAAAAAAAAAATTTTTTTTTTTTTTTCGTGTGAACTTGTGACCTTGATAGCTTTATAGCGCCTATATAAGCAGCTGACAAATCTCATTTTCTAACATTACTCCTACATATGTGGCGACAACGATGAAAGGGCTTTGAAAATATTAGCTGGTCTGAAGACTCTCTGCAAAGTCCAGGTAACTATGTTATTTTTTTAAAATGTAGTTTAATATTTTTCGTTTTCTCAGATTACCTTATGAAGGCCTTGTCTCTGAAAATATTGTCTGGATGGCTTTGTCTCTGAATCTATATAATCATTAACAAAATATTTTAAATTCTAAGGCCTAAATTTACAACAGTAGTATGAAATCTTGTAAATTTATAGGATATTCACGGGTCAATTTTGGTTTTTTCGACAACAAGTTTGGACAAAGGGCTTACCCTTGGAAATATGAACGGATTCTCTGCAAAGTCGACGCAAAGATTTTTTTCTTAAATGTGGCTTAACCTACTGATCAGACGTCGATATTAAATTTTTAATCGTGTAAGATTGACTCCGATTAGCCTTGCTGGCTGGATCGTGTTTGTGTTCTAAAGAAATCATTGGGCCTATCCAAAATAATTTTTGTAGCCCTTAAAGTATTGTTTCCTAAACCAAGAGGATGTCCAAACTCGATACGGACTGATTAAATTCATTACATATATTATACTTATATTTATATTTAAATTAGTATTATAAGTATAAGTATAAGTATAATATAATATAAATATAAATATAAATATAAATATAATATAATATAAATATAAATATAATATACTATAATATAAATATAATAATAATATAATATAAATATAAATATAATATAATATAAATATAATATAATATAATATAAATATAATATAATATAATATAAATATTTTATAAAAAAAAAAAAAAAAATCTATTCATTTCTATAGACGCTCGAAGATTTTGCATGCGACATTTTGTTTGGCCTTAGTTATCACACAAACGATACTCGAGCTGGATTTGCGGTACTTAAGGGTCGATGTAAATTAGAGACATCATATATATATTTTTTCAGCTATACTAATAATTGAGTATGAAATAAAATATTTTTTTTATCTGTATTTAAACATGCAGACATTTTCCGCGGAGCGGAAAATGTCTGCTTGTTTAAATACAGATAAAAAAATATTTTATTTCTATTTCTTTTAAACTCTAATGTATAAATTTACACTATTAGTATATTTTTTTTTAATATATAGCATATTCACAGTTTAGTTTTGTTTTTTTCGACAACAAGTTTTGATAGAGGGGCTTAGGCTTTGAAAATATTAACTGGTAGAAAATATCTGCATGTTTAAATACAGATTAAAAAATATATTTTATTTCTATTTCTTTTAAATTCTAATGTATAAATTTACAATATTAACATATTTTTTTTTAATGTATAGCGTACTCACGAGTTAATTTTGGTTTTTTCGACAACAAGTTTTGATAGAGGGTCTTAGGCTTTGAAAATATTAACTGGTCTCTCTGCAAAGTCTAAACAATTAGCTTTGCTGGACAACCTTTGAATTTTTACCGACAAGGTTCTATATAAGCATTAGCTTGCCTGAAAGACAGTTTTCTCTGATAATTGTGTCAATATTAATTTTTGGATCGATGGGTCAAAATGCTCGAATAATATCGCTGGCGACTGTGTCTGAGACCTGTGTTTATCGTAAAAATGAGACTCCAGCTAGATTTGAGGTACTTGAGGGTGGGGTTTAAAAATACATCGATTCGTAGAAAATAGGCAGACATGTTATTGTAGTCTACGTAGGCTTTTTATTTAAAATGTTTTACCGTACAATGGATGATTTGAATCTCGTCACGATTTTGGATGGATTTCTTTAGACCCGGTAGGCCAGCAAGGCTAAAATTTATATAGAGCCAAGCCAGGCTTTTCCAAACGGATGTCGTTGGCAGACAAAATGAGATGTAGGCACTTTAACGATTCTATATATAGGTCACATGAAAAAAACTAATGTTGAATAAATCCGTCAAGTTAAAGATACTGCTCCGTCCTTGAAGATGTATTCAAGGTTACACGAAAAAAAAAAAAAAAAAAAAAAAAAATTTTTTTTTTTTTTTTTAAGGTGCCACGCCCACCCTTGAAGCTTGTCTATATATACTATGGCTAACATGACTACACTCTCATTGTGTCTCGACATTTGCCTGCAACGGTCGTCTAGTCACTATGTCTCGTAATGTGTTTTGAGCAAGATGTACATTGATGGAGACTAGAGAGTTAAATTTTTCTATAAAAGCCTATGATCTATTCTGATTTCATGAAAACCTGCAATATCATGTCATTTGTCAGACAAAAGTCTATAAAATCTTGTTTTCAAAGCCAATATTGTATAAATGACGCTATCCCCATCCTATTTTAAAGGAAATGGGTTTAGACATCAGGAGCTAGTTTATGCATGACCTTACAGTAGAAGAAATAAATTCCACTCCCACCCACCCTAATAGATATACTATATATATACTATATATATAGACTGCAGCGCCATCTACAATAATTGGCTAAAGAAATATAGCTTTAGCAGCCAACTGAGAAATATAGCTTTAGCAGCCAACTGAGAAATATAACTTTAGCAGCCAACTGAAAAATATAACTTTAGAAATATAACTTTAGAAACCAACTTCATCAACCAACCAACCAACCAACTGTAAAAAAAAAAAAAAAAAAAAAAAAAAAATATTTTTTTTTTTTTTCGGTGGGCGTGGCTTCGCTATAAATTTCTCAGTGCGATCGTGCCTATATAAATGCGGGTTTGTGTTCTAAAGGATTCATTGGCATCATGTCTGTCCAAAATGAGTTTCGTACTCTACTCCGTGAATGCGTTAGTCTCGCCTATCGTCAAGAGACCTCTGAAGTCTTGTTGAAATCTAATTTTGGCCGCTCTATTTTAAAAATGCTCACAGCGTATTTTCAGAATAACTCTATCCATTCGAAGGCCAAACTCGATACGCCCGAAAAGGCATTTAGAATGTTGAAAGGCCAATTGCAATGCATAGCATATTACGACTACGATAAAATGTCTCCTGATATTAAAAATCTGTTCGCTGAAGATGTTGTGCTGCCTGGCCAATGCTGTTATCAAGTTTGGATTCTACAATGCTTAATTGTTACAGCATGTATTATTGCAGATTGCTGGACAAATTGCAATGTGGATATGTTTGATGTGGCTTTTGAAATGTTGATAGACATGTTGGACACTTATGGCTATATTGGCTGCATTGAACGCGACCTAAATCGCAACTGCGATCCGTTTAGTAATCCGAGTGAAATAGTCTTGTTCGCTGGTCTAAATATATCCAATTAGCAAAAAATCTCTATAATGTCTTAAGCATATATATAGAATTCGCTGCATAATATCCTGTCAACAGTTTTTTTATAAATCTGATTATAATTTTAGCCGCTTCCTACATGCATCCTGTTTTCAAGGACAATTCGTATAAATAACTTTATCTCTTCCTGTTTTAAAGGACAAGGCCTCATCCTGTTTTCTTGGACTTATGTAACTCATATAAATAACTTTATCGCATCCTGTTTTAAAGGATATGCTTCTACTATAAAAGCCGGTGCTCAGCGCTTGTAATTTCAATTGCTCACTTGCTCTCAAGTCATGTGGATGAGATTATTTTTCCCAGGCCATATCGGCTTGAGGTCTGCCCTAGCCTCTGACGGAATGATTTACGTTTCGGCAGTAGATGTGGGTTTGCTGCTGCAGTTTAATGATATTTACGAATTTTCTCAGTATCGTGCCACCAAGCATATAGACTCATTTCCAGTTTTTGAAATAGAAGAAATGTTTAACTACGTGAGCCTGTTTTCCGACGTAGCAGAAATGCAGAGACTCTGGAGATATGGACGGGTCGCGGCTGATTTTCCTATGTCTTCGGAAGCTATATTTGATGTTCATATTAAAACGGAGGGAAATGCCAAATTGCAGGACTGGCTGCAACTATATACGGACCTTTTCCGAAATGATCTATTGGACGGCCCTTCTGACAATTCGAAAAGATTGGCTACCCGTTGGAGGAGACGGAACGAATGCAAGGTTTGCTTGACAGAAGAGAGCCAGGTGGCATTCTTTGACTGTGGGCATGTGGTATGTTGCATGGCTTGTTCGGACAAACTGGAAAATTGTCCTGTTTGTCGAACAGCTATTTTGGAAAAGCGAAGAGTGTATGTGCAATAGTTATATACATGGAAATTTTAAAAAACTTGGGTCAAACGAGGCTTCCTCATGTCTAGATTTGTCATTATGACTTATCTTGACGATGGAAGCCTCGTTTGACCCATTTTTTTTAAATCGATAGGCTACCAATATTGGATTTGTAAAAAAAATAACTTATAAATTTTATGAGATTCGATTAGATTATCCGTAAAATGTTTTACCGTACAACGGACGAAAAGATTTACGAAGACATGATAACTAGATGACTGTTGTCGTCGAGACAAAATGAGATGTGGATACGTTAGCCATTCTATATATAGGTCACGCAAAAAAACTAATATCGAATAAATAAACTTTGCTCATTCAAGTTATGGATCCGTCCTTGAAGATATGTTCAAGGTCACACGAAAAAAAAAAAAAAAAAAAAAAATTTTTTTTTTTTTTTTTTTTCAAGGTTGGTTCAAGGTCATTTAATCTGCCCCTATATATACCCTGGCTGCCTTCAGGATTTATATCATTTTCTCATTCTACAATTGTTATTGGACTGACATTTGCAATTTTTCATAATGGATTTCTCTGATCCCATTCAAAGCGTCTTTCATTACCTACTCAGAGACTGCGTTCATCTGGCAAACTGGGAAGCTACCGGCGAATATAGGATGGTCGACATCAGAAATGACTGGGACGATCCAGAATGGAAACCGAAAGAACACAAATTTGCCCTTTCTATTTTGAGAATGTTAGAAGACTATTTTCAGACACCGCTCTTCCCTACTGGTATGAAGATCGAACAGATCGAAGAGGCCATTCCCAAACTGAAAGAAAAATTAGTAGCCATACTCAATTCTGATAGCATATCTCTTAAAGTCCGAGGCCTTTTGCGCAACAAAATCTTAACGTATCGTCGTTGGCGTGGTGCCGAATCTTATCAACCTTGGGTGCTGGAGTGTTTGATCGTTACTGGATGCTTTCTCGGAGAATGTTTTGCCAAATTTCGATACAACAACGGGGTATTTGATCTGGCATCCGTTGCCTTAATAGATATTATGGAAAAGAGTGGCTTGTTAAGTTGTATCAGAGCCGATCTGTTTAATAATAGGGATCCGTTTGGTAAACCTGGTATTAAGGTTAAATCAGTTTTGGACAAAGATTGGAGTATGTGGACATTTCAATTGGACAAAATACAGGAGAAAAGATTGTACAAGTCAGCTAAATGTTAAGTGACGAAAATAACGTAACGTAAAAAATAACGTAACGTAAAAAATAACGTAACGTAAAAATAACATATTAAAAATAACGTAACGTATAAAAATAACATATTAAAAATAATGTAACGTAAAAATAACGTAACGTATAAAAATAACATATTAAAAATAACATATTAAAAATAACGTAACGTAAAAATAACGTAACGTATAAAAATAATATACTTGACACAAAATTAATATACTTGACACAAAACTAATATTGTATAAATAGCTCCGCCATATCTTATACATTGCTCCGTCAAGGTCACATTCAAGGACACATGGAAAAAAAAAAAAAAAAAAAAATTTTTTTTTTTTTTTTTTTTTTTTTTTAGTGGGCGTGGCTTGGATTCATTTTGTATAAATAGCCGTACTCAACTCTTCTCGCATCAATCTGTCCCACTAAGACGCTCATCTATCTAACATTAGATCCTGCCGGTTTTAGAACGATAGGCTATCTCGTCCTGTTTCCGTGACTCGTTCCAACCTCATGTCTTCTACAGTCTGAAATTAAATTGCTACACATTTGACTTAATAATTTTTCTTTAAAATGAATAAGGTTAGGCAACGACCGTTTCTAAATGACCAATCTTAAAGAATCCTGTCCCGCTATGACAACAACGGTTTCATAACCTATTGGTTCGCCCATAGCGTACGTTAGTTTTGGCCAAGAGAGAAAATTCAAAGCTTCAAGGGATAAGCCAGTCTATTAAATTATGACGAGTGGCAGTTTCATGGTAATACATCCATAAGCTTAACCTTCAGAAAATTAGATAAAGGCATCCATTATAGGTAATAAACGGCGATATTTGTTTTTATATTTGAGCATACACTAAATGTATAACTATAATACTTGGCTATTTGAATAGATAAAATTGCTATAATACTCTTAAAAAATAAAGCTTAGCTTATCAGCCAACTATATTGTAGACTCGATCATAGGTACGATAACTAAAAATTTATATATTTATGAAAAAAATATTTTATTTATCAGTAGTTAAACATACAGACATTAATTTTTTCAACCCTTCCTTTATAAAGTGTTAGGCTTCTCGTAGCACTGCATAACGAAAGACTTAAAGGATATCATGTTGGGTATCTCAATAGCCATTTGACTATTTATGCATGACGCGTGTAAAAATTGTCTCGTTTTCAGAGGACTGGATTTCATGCTAGCGGACAGCTCAAAAGTGACAGACGACACAGATTGGAAATAGGCATTTGAATCTATGCGTGACACGCGTAAAAGATGTCTCGGAAACCGTTTTCAGAGGCAGTTTCAAGAGGGGTGATAGACAGCCTGGATTTCATGCAAGCTGACAGTTGTCATTTGGAAATTGAAAAAAATATTTCCCGACGCGAAAAACAGCAATGAAAAAGTTATCTAGTCTAAATGTTAAGTTTCTAATATCTGCGTAGCCTATATTGAATTTCTAATTTCTTCATGACCTAGTTTCTATTGTCTGCATGGTTAAATTACTAATATATACATTCTAATAACCCGTGTTATATTTCTAATGTCTGTCGTTCATGGCCTCCTCGTTACCAGCAACATTTGTTTTTTTTGCGTAACAAACAGCCTGATCTAGACTGAGGTCGGATTTGTTATAATGGTCTCGTCTAATTTTGACATGTGAAAAAGATGTCTCGGAAACCGTTTCCAGGGGCCATTCCAACAGGTGCAATCGAAAGCTTAAATTTCATGCGAAACGGAGTTGATAGTCTCGATTCGTTTTTGGAAAAATATCTTGGCTGAGAAAAGAATTTTGAAACTGCATACGGGAGCTAAGTCACATGGCCACACACTCATTCGAGACACTCATTCGTATTTCGACATTTCTCCCCCATTTTAAATAATTTTTACATTTTACATTTAAACATTTACGCTATTCTATACGATATTTGTTGTTTTTCAAATTTCGTCAATTTTCGACAGCGGTTGGTTGGTTGGTTGGGTCACCCAATTTGTGTGCAAGAGATTGTCAAGTCAATTACCAGAAATACGGACGACTTAAAAATTCGACTATTTTTACAATATTTGTTACATTTTAAAGTTTTTATTTTAAATTTAAACGTGTTTGGGCTTTGATCTTTAAAAGAGGATTGAATCATGAAAATATTGACAAGTCTTCAAGTCTTCAAGTCTTCAAGTCTTCAAGTCTACATTTTAAATATTTCATTTTAAATTTAAACGGCTTTAAAAGAGGGTCTTCAAGTTTATTTTTTACATTTTAAACGTTTTATTTAAACGGACTTTACAAGAGGAGTCTGCTGTTAAACGGTTGATAGCAAGAGGATTATTATTGCAGGCTGTTGTAAAAATTTTCAATATAAAGTGTTGAATTTTTAGCTAATCTTTACAAATATATTTACCAGATCAATGGCTAAAGGTAACACGTTGTATCTTTATCGTCAAGAGTTGAGGCGAAAAACTTACCCTTTTCGTTGTCCACATTGTCCCATTCAACTTTTGCCCGTTCAGTTCGAAAAACATTGTTTGGAAATACATAAATTACCGACGAGTACTTCTTGCGTTTGGTGTCTGGGAAAGAAGAAATGGGATTCCAAAACGAAATACCAATACACGAATCACTTGATCGCGTGTTTTCGAAAATTTATAGCCGTTAAGAGAATCGATAGAGACTTGGAGACAGATGTGGAAATGGACGAACCGTATCAAATCCCCGACAAGCTCAGACTCATGGACACTCGTCCGTTGTGCGCTGCAGAATCGTTTTTCGATCATCAGGACATTCGTGGATTCTTAACGGAACACCTTTTCGAAGACCTTTGGCTGTTGAATCATGGATCCGAGGTTGATTATTTCGAAGACGAGAATCTAAACGCGGCCGCCTCCTACGTTCGGAAGTACGCGAGGTCGGAAGGTGAATGGTTTCACGTCATGGTTAAGGCTGCCGCATTTGAATCGTTTATAAGAGTTTTGGATAAAGAACACGGTAGGATCGCCACGCTGCCTTTTTCTTGTTGGTGCGACGGCGGTACGGCCGAGGATCCAATTTTCAGACAGCATCGGCATATGATAGTGGTCGCCCCCATGGGTCTCTTCAAGAAAGTTTGGTCGAAAGTCAAACCTTACAAAAGACCTCGTAAAAACTACGCTTCGAAAAAATACGAGTTGATAGAATCTGCCATGCATTTGGTGAACACGCTGGGCTACGTTAGCAAGAGGCGGTCGAGGTGTTACTTTACGATAGATGGCAAGAGACATAAAAAGGCTCCACTGAAAAATAAACATTTTTACATATTTCGGACGCTGCCGGTAGACTTCAGGTTGCCGCTGACATTGCAGTGGGACGGAGGCGTCCAAGGGGCTATGGATCTGGAAATGTTTCGGAGGGCCTCGCTGCCTAAATTAGCTTACAGTATGCTAGTTGAAGAAAACGGAGTGTATAAACAAAAGATTAAACATTTTCACGCTTTCAGAGGTGGGATGGTGCTGCCTCTCAAAAGAGAGTTCGTTCCGACGGAAAACCAAACGCCTCAGTTTCTATATTTGATGGGTGGTAAAAAGCTTTATCTGGATCGAGAAGACGTAGATGGAAACTGGCTGAGGGTTCAGGCTGAGAGAGGTAATTGTTTCTATGAATTGTTAGGCGACGAATTATGGACGCCGCCAAATAAAATCCAGAGTTATTTGAGAGACGCGAGGCCGATCGTGGAAGCGAATTGGAAACTGGAATCCGAGATTAAGATTTTGCAGGGACAAGTTGTCGAATTGCAGAGAGAGATGGCTTCATTGAAAGCACAGTTTGCAGAAGAGATGGCTTCATTGAAAGCACAATTTGCAGAAGAGATGGCTTCATTGAAAGCACAATTTGCAGAAGAGACGGCTTCATTGAAAGCACAATTTGCAGAAGAGAGGGCTTCATTGAAAAATGAAAACGTGTCTTGGAAAGAGAAATATCTGTCTCTCAAAGCCGAGAATGATAGAAAAATATCGGATTTGCGAAGAGAAGTGTCGTCTCTGAAAGAAGAGAATGCGTGTATCAAAACGAAATATAAACGGTCGGTGATTGAGAACAAAAAATTGCGGGATAAGATAAACGAGCTACAGGACGAAGTCATAATGCAGCTGAAAAATGAGATTGCTGAGCTTAGACGGAGACTGTCCAAATATGAAGACGCATAATTGAAAAATGTGAAATTAGAAAGTGACAATACTTTATAAAAGTCCATCTAAGTCCAGGTCACATGACCAACCAACCAACCTTTGAAAAAAAAAAAAAAAAAAAAAAAAAAAAATTTTTTTTTTTTTTTTTTTTTTTTTTTTTAAGGTTGGTTGATTGGTAGATTGGCTTGGATTCATTCTTTATAAATAGCCGTACTCATTCCTTCATTCTGTCTGTCTAGCCTTCTACTAAAAACGCTCCCAACATTAAATCGTATCAGGCCATTTCTGTGACTCTTACATTAGATAGTTTCTAATATTTATCTCTTTCATTGAAGCTCAGCATGTACAAAATGTGGGAACCGTTGGACAACGACGCAAAGACCGAAATGCAAAATTTAGAGCAGCAGATGTTTGACTTGCAATCTAAACTGGATGCAGAAATCTCACTCTTGAAAACCAAGATTGAGAAATTTGACGTACTGTACTCCAAAATAGATAACTTGTATCAGGAAGAAATTTACAGGCTTAAATTAGAGTTGGGCGTGCAGCAGAACAGATCTCTAGTGCAGATTCAGAAGCAGCAGATCCAGATCCAGAACCTGCAGAACCTGTTACTCTCCAATCAGATAGCGACTCAACAGAATCCGTTACGACAGGACATTAAATATAATAATGAGTAGATCATCAATTCATTCAACATTATAAATATATATAAACCAACCAACCAACTGTAAAAAAAAAAAAAAAAAAAAAAAAAAAAAAATTTTTTTTTTTTTTTTTTCAAGGTTGGTTGATTGATTGATTGACTCTAGCTAACCTATATATATCATGCTAAAGTATCTACACTATCATTGTCCAGTAATGTTTATCTGTTTCACAGCCGCATCCTGTTCAGCGACATAAAAGCCTTATCGTAGCAACTGAGTTATGCAATATCCTGCATCCGTGTCCTCTATAAAAGCCTTATCTCATCCTGTTTTCGTAGAAATGAGTTGCCAGGAAAATTTTTATAAGATTAGTTTATCGCTTGAGGAGATATATTTATCTAGCTGACCTTCTAGAATAATTGTGTTTGCAGGATATTATGTAACTCGTTTCCTCAAAGACAGGATCTAATCTATAAACAGTCATCCTGTCGAGCCTTATATACTATTATTTTTATCGTTTCTCAGAACCGCTTATCAGATCTCATGCATCCGTTCGCCAGAGTATAAATACCGGCCTCTCGCCTCAGCTTATTCATTCTGACCTTTTGTTTTTCAAAATGAATATGCTTTCCGTAGACTCTGACAAGCGATTTGATTACGGCTATGCCTTACAACCTAAAAGGAAAATATTAAATACATCTCGTCTCTATTGCGAGCTGATATTTCAATATGATAAATCGATGTCTCTGCCAACTCCCAAGCGAATTCTTAAGACAACTCCAAAGCCAATTCTTAAGACAACTCCAAAGCCAATTCTTAAGACAACTCCAAAGCCAATTCTTAAGACAACTCCAAAGCCAATTCTTAAGACAACTCCAAAGCCAATTCTTAAGACAACTCCAAAGCCAACTCCCAAACCAAAGCCAGTTTCAATAGCCACATCACAGAATATTTACTTAAAAGTCCCAACTCCCATAAGCCGACTGCCAAAATCTCCTGAAATCTCTACCAGGGAAAAAATATATCGTGCCTGGAAGCCTCGACCAAGGGTTAATTACATGATACGGCCGAAACAGTTGGAGATTAAAACGGCATAGTCGTTATCAACTGCCTAATAAAACAGAGGTCACCCAAACGATTTATAAAAAATCGGGTCGAACGAAGTGTCTCATGGCAGATTACTGTCTTTGACACTTCGTTCGACCCGTTTTTTTGTAACAATTGTATTGCCAATGTTGGATGTATGCCGATGAATACTTTAAGATTTTGAACGGATACTTTTATAAAAGAAGGCTTGTAAAAATTTATATACAAAAAAAATATTAGAAATAAAATTTCATCTAAGTCACATTGAAATCAACCAACCAACCAACTGTAAAAAAAAAAAAAAAAAAAAAAAAATTTTTTTTTTTTTTTTTTTTTTTTTTCAAAGCCTATATTTTTTTTGTGTCGCCTATATATAGAATGTCTAACATACCCACATCTCATTTTGTCTCGACTCCTGCCGACAACGGTCATCTAAATATCCGTTTGGAAAAGCCTGGCTTGGCTCTATATAAACTTTAGCCTTGCTGGCCTACCGGGTCTATAGAAATCATTTAGACCATTCCAGCGAAGTTGCCAGCTCTATTTTGAGATACCTACATTGGCTGGATCCATAAAAATTTAAGAGGCTTCGATAAGATTCAAACAGGCTAAAGGTTGTCACGACAAACGGTGCCATTGAATTGAATTGCAGAGGCCATGCTTAGCAGGAACGCATTGAGAATAGCAGCCCATATTGTAAAAATGAAATAAAATATTTTTTATATCTGTATTTAAACATGCAGACATTTCCGTGATACATTTTATTTCTATTTCTTTTAAATTCTAATGACTAAATTTATAATATTAGCATATTATTTTTTTAATTTATAGAATACTCACGTTTTGTTTCCTCGACAACAAGTTTTGATAGAGGGGCTTTGAAAATATTATCTGGACTCTCTGCATGCAACAATTTTAATTTCTTAAATGAGGCTTGTTTGAGAATGTGACAAGAGGGTGTAAATGCTCGAATATTATCGCTGGCGACTGTCTCTTGTACCTGTGTTTATCGCAAAAACAATATGTACAGCTGGATTTGCGATACTTGAGAGTATGAGCTACAAATAGATAGGACCTACGTAAAAATGTAGAAATATTATAGAGCTGGGCTTTTATTTAAAATGTATTACCGACAACTTGAAGATTATTTGAAAAAAAAACTATGGCTAAAGTACCCACATCTAACTTTGTCTGCAGTCATCTAGTTATCCGTAAAATATTTTACCGTACAACGGATGAAAACATTTTACAAATAACTAGATGACTGTTGTTGGCTAACGTCGAGTAAAAATGAGATGTGGGTACGTTAGCAATTCTACATATAGGTCACACGAAAAAAACTAATGTTGAATAAATGAATCCGTGAAGTTATAGACGCTGCTCCGTCCTTGAAGATGTGTTGAAGGTCACACGAAAAAAAAAAAAAAAAAATTTTTTTTTTTTTTTTTTTGAGTGGGCGTGGCTTGCCTTCACACTATATATACATGCTGTCTTAGTCTATTTGTCCATACAAAGACATGTGGTAGCTATACATACTAATATAAACTCCTGTTCGCATACTTTTATTAGAGAAAATTGCATCAATTGTCGTACCGCCTCTCGTCGTATAGTGTTTGGGATTCGTTCGTAGATCTAAGTTCAGGACTTGTAACCCCCCATAAAGTCTTTTCCTTCTTCTGAATTAAAATCTATATTAAAATCCCCTACCAGCACCGTTTTGAAATCTTCGTCCTCTTGCAGGAGAGCTTCTACTATAACTTCCCTTTTTTGTTCGTCATTGGCTTGTGGACTTGCATATACCAAGATGAATCTTATATTATTTAATATGTAACATACTAAAACTTGGACTCTGTCTTGGTTTATACTGAAGGTTTTTCTCGATAAATTTGATAATCCTTGTCGGATATAGGTTATAACGCCGCATTTCTTTCGAGGCTTTCTTGGATCATCATTGCTATGAATTACACCAGCCATTACAAATCCTGGAAATGCAAAGTAATCTGCGGGTAACGTTCCCGTTTCTGCTAGCATAATTATATCACTCTTCATGAAGCATGGATCGGCCAATACGTCTTCGTAATGAGTGGTTAATCCTTCAACATTATGGTACATAAACTGAATGCCAGCGAAATCTCCTCTTTCATGAAGAGAAATTAGTGGAATTGTTCTTAATATAGCTAGTTCTTTTGCCACGGGTTCGTTTTCAGATGGTGCCTCAATCGTTACAAATTCGTCCTCTACATACAATCCGTCAGCTTTCGTCGCTTGTGATGACCCGACATAAACTAAACTTAGGCTCATATTTTTGCTAAGATGTACAGCACACTCGTTGCACCTTGCGATTTATGAATGGCCTCAGATACAACGATGGGTCTCTAGCGACACTTAAAGCCAAATTTCTTATTCTATAGATATTTTTCCTCATTCGGGAAAACGGGTTCAATCCAGGATTGATGCCATGACGCAGCATATATCTTATGAGCAGCTTATGAATTTAAGAACAGCTTGCGTGCATCAAAACGAAATTAATACGGTTGGTGAAGGGGTATAAAATAAACGAGCTTCAGGACGAAGTGATAACGCAGCCGAGATGAAGAATGCTTAATGCAGGCTTAGTCTTTGAAAATAATGACTGGATAGGCATTAGCAAAATCATTTAAATACTAATGCCTAAATTAATTTCTTTAATCGGCAACAGGGTTACAACCCAAACTTATCTGCAAATAAATTTTCAGCGCCTAGAATCGACTTGACGAAAACATTTTACGGATGACAGTAACTTGTCATTTGGACGGAATTTGTCAGACAAAAGTTTATAAAAATCTTGTTTTCAAAGCCAATATTGTATAAATAACGCTATTCCCATCCTATTTTAAAGGAAATGGGTTTAGACATCAGGAGCTAGTTTATGCATGACCTTACAGTAGAAGAAATAAGTTCCACTCCCACCCACCCTAATAGATATACTATATATATATACTATATATATAGACTGCAGCGCCATCTACAATGATTGGATAAAGAAATATAATTTTAGAGGCCAACTGAAAAATATAACTTTAGCGGCCAACTGAGAAATATAACTTTAGCAGCCAACTGAGAAATATAACTTTAGAAATATAACTTTAGAAACCAACTTCATCAACCAACCAACCAACTGTAAAAAAAAAAAAAAAAAAAAAAAAAAAAAATTTTTTTTTTTTTTTGAGTGGGCGTGGCTTGTCTTCATACTATATAAATAACGGCTGCCGTACTCAAATCATCATTCTGTTTCCAACAACAGTCTTCTCCTGCCTTGTCCTGTTTACCATAGAAACAACATTTGGTATATAAACGCCTATCTTCTAAATTTTATACCATAACGCTTTGACAATGAGCCATCGCATTGAAATCGCTTTCCATTATCTACTTCGAGACTGTGTTCAGTTGGCAAACGATTTGGATACTGAAGATGAGATGTTGGTCGACGACGCGAATTACATGGATTTAAAATTTAGTCTGAGAGAACATAAATTCGGTCTTTCAATTTTGAGAATGCTTGAAGAATATTTTCAGATTCCGCCCCAGCATACTGGTATTACTGTTAAAAGGGTCGGAGACATTATTGTCGAGCTGAAGAAAAAATTAAATGATATTATCGAGTCAAATTCGATATCTCCTAGAGTCAGTAACTTGTTTCGCGATAAAACGTTAACAAATCATAGCTGGCGAGGTCGCGATTGCTATCAGCCTTGGGTAATGGAGTGTTTGATTGTTACCGGACAATTTCTTGGAGAATGTTTTAACAAATTTCCATACAAATGTGATAAGTATTTCAATTTGGCATATGAAGCGTTGATGGATATTTTGATGGATAATAATTTGCTAACTTATATCGCAGTGGATCTGTCTCTTGGGAGGGATCCGTTTGGCAAACCTGGGATTAAAGTAAAATCTATCTTGGACTTAGATGATTGGTGTTTCTTTACATTTCAGTTAAACGAAGAACAGGAGCAAAAATTGTACGAGAAGTGCCCTTAGTTAAAAATTACATTCTTTGAAAAAAAAAAAAAAAAAAAAAAAAAAAATTTTTTTTTTTTTTTTTTTTTTTTTTGAGTGGGCGTGGTTTTGTTCAAGGCTATGTTTATAACCTATTTAAAGGGTCCGATATTCTTAACACTCAAACATTTTTACAAAACTCTACATGATGGCTGACAATACAAGGACTATGGATCCAATGATACACATGTACTATAATGATTTGAAAATCAAAAATTATCCTTTCAAATGCATTTGTTGCAAGTTACATTTTTTACCAACTGAATACGAAAAACATTCAAAAATTCATGGAATCAATGCGAAAACTTCTTGCGTATGGTGTAATGGAGACTACAACTGGGAATTCGGGAAAAAATTTCATAGCGATACCGTGAGACATTTATTGACTTGTTTTCGAAAATTTATAGATAATAATGGAATTGTTGATGGGAGTATAGACTTAAAGACAGATGTGGAGATAGACGAGCCGTATCCCGAAGAACTCATGGACGCCCGTCCGTTGTGCGCTGAGAACGATACTTTGCAGGGACAAATTGCCCAGTTGCAGAGAGAGATGGTTGAATTAAAATCAAATTACGGAGAACAAATTGACGATTCGTTGATAAACAAAAACGCGTCTTGGAAAGAGAAATACCAGACTCTGAAAGCGGAGAGCGATAGAATCATATCGGATTTGCAAAGAGAAGTGTTGTCTCTGAAAGAACAGCTTGTGTGCGTCAAAATGAAATATAATGCAACGGTGACTGAGATGCTCGATAAACTAAACGAGCTTCAGGACAAAGTGACAACAGCCGAAAATTAAAAAAAATATTACTTTGAAAAAAAAAAAAAAAAAAAAAAAATTTTTTTTTTTTTTTTTTTTGAGTGGGCGTGGTTTTGTTCAAGGCTATGTTTATAACCTATTTAAAGGGTCCGGTATTCTTAACACTCAAACATTTTTACAAAACTCTACATGATGGCTGACAATGCAAATTCCATAGATCCAATGATACACTTGTACTATAGTAGAATTGTTGATGGGAGTATAGACTTAAAGACAGATGTGGAGATAGACGAGCCGTATCCCGAAGAACTCATGGACGCCCGTCCGTTGTGCACTGAGAACGATACTTTGCAGGGACAAATTGCCCGATTGCGGAGAGAGATGGTTGAATTAAAATCAAATTACGGAGAACAAATTGACGATTCGTTGATAAACAAAAACGCGTCTTGGAAAGAGAAATACCAGACTCTGAAAGCGGAGAGCGATAGAATCATATCGGATTTGCAAAGAGAAGTGTTGTCTCTGAAAGAACAGCTTGTGTGCGTCAAAACGAAATATAAACCAACGGTGACTGAGATGCTGGATAAAATAAACGAGCTTCAGGACAAAGTGACAACAGCCGAAAATTAAAAAAAATATTACTTTGAAAAAAAAAAAAAAAAAAAAAAAAAAAATTTTTTTTTTTTTTTTTTTTTGTTAGTGGGTGTGTCTCGACTATATATACAATAGTTTTACTGGTTGGCTGTTATAAACCTTTCCAAGTTTATGCGGACATGATAGCTAGAAGACTGTTGCTGACGGACCATGTAAGTATTATTTTTTTTACGTTCACGAAATCGAATAATTTTTTTTAATGTCTTCGGTGTCTAGGTTGAGTTTCTAATGTCTACGTGACCAATAGCCTAGGTTGTAGTTCTAATATCTGCAGGACCCGTTTCTAATAGCCAATGTTGTATTTCTAACGTCTACATTCTAAGGGTCTATGTTAAGTTTCTAACAGCCTAAGTAAAATTTCTAATGTCACCTAGTTTGAAGTTATAATGTCTACATGGCTCGTTTCTAATATCTTAAGTTGAATTTCTAATGAATTCTTCTAGTGCCAACATTGGATGCGTACCGATTGTAATTTTCAAGGGATATGGTTTAGCTATAAGATAAATATGTATCTTGGTAAAATATACAGACTCGATAGCTAAATTTGAGGGATCTGAATTTAAAAATTTAATTTTTTCGTTTAAATTTTGCCGTGTAAAATTTAAATATTTTAAAGACTAAGTGTGGCAGTCATTACAATCTGATCTCTAATTTTCAAGGGATATGGCTTAGTTATAAGATAAATATGAATCTTGATAAAATATACCGACTCGATAGCTAAATTTAAGGGATCTGAATTTAAAAATTTAATTTATTGGCTTAAAACTTGCATTTTTTTATGTAAAATTTAAAATTTTTAAAGACTAAGCTATATGTGGCAGTCATTACAATCTGATCTCTATAAAAAGATTTTCGAGAGACAGGATATTATGCCTCAGGATGTCCGGTTAAAATTACAATCAGATCTCTATAAAAAGATTTTTTCGAGAGACAGGATATTATGTAAGCCTTTCCTCAGGACCGGTTAAAATTATAATCAGATCTATAAAAAATTGTTCGAGACCTATTGAAAGGATATTATGCCTCTAACGGCCTAAGTTGAATCTCTAATATCACAATTTTAAAAGTCTATGTACAATTTCTAATGTCTGCCGTCGTAAGACCTAAACATTATCTAGTCTGAGGTCGTGAAGAAATTGTCAGTGGATTTCATGAGGGCCAGAATCTAAAGATTTCTCTACGCCCGTTGGCAAGAATCATGTAGGATAGGAGCTCTAAAAGGGTTGGCAGATTTAGAAAGATTTAAAAAATACTATATGCCTGTTGGACGATCTTCGATTCACTATAGAGATGCGATGATTGTGAAAGTGTTCAAGAGAGTGTAAATGCTCGAATATTATCGCTGGCGACTGTCTCTTGTACCTGTGTTTATCGCAAAAACAATACACTAGCTGAATTTGTGGTACTTGAGGGTGGGAGCTAAAAATAGATGGGGAAAAATGTAGACATTTTATAGAGGTCTATGCTAGCCGTAGCATTTAACAAGACTACCGATATCGATACATATTATTTTTTTTCCAAATACGTGTATCCATTAAAATTCTTACAATAGCCTTTAATCAATTAAATTGGCCCATCCTAAAAATATCGATACATATTATTTTTTTCCAAATACGTGTATCCATTAAAATTCTTACAAATCTGAAATCTAACCTTTATCGTTTCCATTAAAAAAATCTTATGCACTGATCCGTTGAATCTTTCCAATATTGCCAAATCTTTAAAATTCCTAAAATTAGATCGAGACGGTTCTTTCGTACTTGCATGACTATGTTGGCGATACCAATAGGATGGCTAAACTCGATACGGCCGATTAGAATGTTGAGAAAGGATTTGAGAGAGGAATGTTTATATACAGCCAAGCCAGGCTTTTCCAAACGGACACATGATTAGATGACTGTTGTTGGCAGACAAAATGAGATGTTAGCCATTCTATATATAGGCTACACGAAAAAAACTAATGTTGAATAAATTAAGTTATTGATACTGCTCCGTCCTTGAAGATGTGTTCAAGGTCAAACTAAAAAAAAAAAAAAATTTTTTTTTTTTTTTTTTTTTTTTTTTAAGGTGCCACGCCCACCCTTGAAGCTTGTCTATATTTACTATCGCTAACATGACTACACGCTCATTGTGTCTCGACATTTGCCAGCAACGGTCGCCTAGTCATTATGTCTCGTAATGTGTTTTCAGGTTTTCAGCAAGATGTACATTGATGGACACTAGAGAGTTAGATTTTTCTATAAAAGCCTATGATCTATTCTGATTTCATGAAAACCTGCAGTCATTTGTCAGACAAAAGTCTTGTTTTCAAAGCCAATATTGTATAAATTACGCTATTTCATCCTATTTTAAAGGAAATGGGTTTAGACATCAGGAGCAAATTTATGCATGACCGTACAGTAGAAGAAATAAATTCCACTCCCACCCACCCTAATAGATATACTATATATATACTATATATATAGACTGCAGCGCCATCTACAATGATTGGCTAAAGAAATATAGCTTTAGCAGCTAACTGAGAAATATAGCTTTAGCGGCCAACTTAGAAATATAACTGTAGCAGCCAACTTAGAAATATAACTGTAGCGGCCAACTGAGAAATATAACTTTAGAAACCAACCAACCAACCTTAAAAAAAAAAAAAAAAAAAAAAAAAATTTTTTTTTTTTTTTTTTTTTTTCAGTTGGTTCATTGATTGATTTATATTTAGTATAAATAGCGGCTCCGTACTCAAGCTACATTCATTCTGTCTTCATCTCTTGCCTCATTGAAATAGCTTATTAGATATTTTCTACTCTGACCAGACAATACGTTATTTAGTCCTGTTTCTAATCTATTTACGATGTCCCTTATCAAGTACCACGAGATCACAAGCCAAATTTATTCGGGCATACCTTTAATAGCTACCGAAAAATTGGATGGCTCTAATATCGGTATCGGCTACGTGAAGAATACGTTCAGGATACAATCTAGAAACGTAGTGCTAGATGAAAAGAAACGCCTTTTTAACTTGAACCATTCTATATATAGGCTACACGAAAAAAACTAATGTTGAATAAATTAAGTTTGCTCCGTCAAGTTATTGATACTGCTCCGTCCTTGAAGATCTGTTCAAGGTCAAACTAAAAAAAAAAAAAAAAAAAAAAAAAAATTTTTTTTTTTTTTTTTTTTCGTGTGACCTTCAACACATCTTCAAGGACGGAGCAGTATCTATAACAACATTAGTTTTTTCCATGTAACCTATATATAGAATCGCTAACGTACCCACATCTCATTTTGTCTCGACGTCTGCCGACAACAGTCATCTAAATATCCGTTTGGAAAGCCTGGCTTGGATCTATATAAACATTAGCATTGCTGGCCTACCAAGTCTAAAGAAATCATTGGGTCCATCCAAAATTATTTTCGTGACTAGATTATAGGGTCTAGCAAGCCATCTACATAATCATATAAATTTTCAGCCCCTATAATCGAGTATGAAATAAAATATTTTTTTTATCTGTATTTAAACATGCAGACATTTCCGCGAAGCGGAAATGTCTGCATGTTTAAATACAGATAAAAAAAATATTTTATTTCTATTTTTTTTCCATGTAACCTATATATAGAATCGCTAACGTACCCACATCTCATTTTGTCTCGACGTCTGCAGTCATCTAAATATTCGCTTGGAAAAGCCTGGCTTGGCTTTCTAAACATTAGCATTGCTGGCCTACCGGGTCTAAAGAAGTCATTGGGTCCGTCCATCCATGACCAGTATATCTAATCATGTTATCATGAAACTAGTTTATGAAACGACATGGCCATATCATTAGAATAGCTATCCAAAATTAGAATGGCCATCCAAAATTATTTTCGTGACCATTCGATCTCGTCCTGCGAAGTGTTGGATTTGCCAGCTCAGAATACCTATATCAATATTGGCTGGATCCGTAAAAATTTAAAAGAGGCCTCGATAAAATTGAAAGAGGCTGGGAGATAAACATAGCAGATAAATTGCAGACCAGGTAAACCGAACACGTAGAGAGTAGCAACCCATATTCTAAAAATTTAAACGTAATTATGAAAATAGTATTAACGAGATGCCATTCGTTTGCCAATGACAAGCGTAGCGGTTTTAATTTATAGGATACTCACGGGTTTAATTTTATTTTTTCGACAACACGTTTTGATAGAGGGACTTAGGCTTTGAAAATATTAGTTGGTCTCTCTGCAAGCAACAATTTTATTTTCTTAAATACGACTTAATTTTTTCGTTTTTACAGATCACCTTATGAAGGCTTAGTCTTTGAAAATATTGATTGGTGTCGTGGATATATAAGCATTAGCAAAATAATTTAAATTCTAATGCGTAAATTAATTTATTTATTTGGAGATTGTTAATTCCAGATTGCTTTCAAAGCCAATATTGTATAAATAACGCTATCCCATCCTATTTTAAAGGAAACGGGTTTAGACATCAGGAGCTAGTTTATGCATGACCTTACAGTAGAAGAAATAAATTCCACTCCCACCCACCCTAATAGATATACTATATATATACTATATATATAGACTACAGCGCCATCTACAATGAATCTGATTGGATAAAGAAATATAAATTTAGCAACCAACTGAGAAATATAACTTTAGAAACCAATTGAGAAATATAACTTTAGAAACCAACCATCATATCAATCAACCAACCAACTGTAAAAAAAAAAAAAAAAAAAAAAAAAAAAAAAAAAAAAAAAAATTTTTTTTTTTTCAGTTGGTTGGTTGGTTGATTGATATATATTTTTTATAAATAGCGGCTCCGTACTCAAGCTACATTCATTCTGTCTTCTAGCATATTTATTGAAAAAGCTTATTGGAACGTTTCTAGTTTATGTCTGGCAGATTATCAATACGCTATCCTATCCTGTTTCTAATCTATTCGAACTTTTTACGATGATTAAGTATCACGAGCCAAATTTATTCTGGCGTCATGCCTCTGTGGCTTAATGATTCTGTATACAAATTTATTATGTCTTCCAAAGTCTCAAATAAGATTTCTACAATACAAGCTTAAAATATTTACTTATGTCTCCCAGAGCCCCATGTTAAATTTCTAACGTCACCACATTGAATTTGTAATGTCTGCATGGCCCGTTTCAAATATCTACCGTTTATGGCCTCCTCTCAAGCAATTTTGTATGAATTGAAACGCGAACGCACATAGCCTTTGAAACGTAAAATAATGTAGTTTATGCTACGTCTGAAATACCTTGAAACGTTAAAAAATTGTAGTTACCCATGATTGTTTTCATCCATGAAAGGTCTTCTTGCGTGTTTGAGAATGCGACATGAAATATTTCAAGAGAGTGTGAATGCTCAAATAATATCGCTGTCGACTGTCTCTAATACCTGTGTTTATCGCAATAACTATACACTAGCTAAATTTGCAGTACTTGAGTGTGGGAGCTAAAAATAGATCGGACCGATGTAGAAATTTTATAGGACAGGCTTTTATTTAAAATGTTTTACCGACGACTTGAAGATTATTTGGACTCATGTTGAGTAAATGAATCCGTCAAATTCTAGAAATCATTAGGTCACCAGTATATCTAATCATGTTATCATGAAACTGGTTTATGAAACGACAAGGCCATATTATTAGAATGGATTTGAGAGAGGAATGTTTATATACAGCCAAGCCAGGCTTTTCCAAACGGATTAGATGACTGTTGTTGGCAGACAAAATGAGATGTGCACATTCTATATATAGGCTACACGAAAAAAACTAATGTTGAATAAATTAAGTTTGCTCCGTCAAGTTATTGATACTGCTCCGTCCTTGAAGATGTGTTCAAGGTGAAACTAAAAAAAAAAAAAAAAAAAAATTTTTTTTTTTTTTTTTTTTTTTCATGTGACCTTCAACGCATCTTCAAGGACGGATCTGTAACTTGACGGATTCATTTATACAACATTTGTTTTTCCATGTAACCTATATATAGAATTGCTAACGTACTCACATCTCATTTTGTCTCGACGTCTGCAGACGACAGTCATCCAAATATCCGTTTGGAAAAGCCTGGCTTGGCTCTCTAAACATTAGCATTGCTGGCCTACCGGGTCTAAAGAAATCATTGGGTCCGTCCATCCATGACCGGTATATCTAATCATGTTATCATGAAACTGATTTATGAAACGACATGGCCATATCATTAGAATAGCTATCCAAAATTAGAATGGCCATCCAAAATTATTTGCGTGACCATTCGATCTCGTCCTGCGAAGTGTTGGATTTGCCAGCTCAGTATATTTTCAGTATACCTATACTAATATTAGCTGGATCCGTAAAAATTTAAAAAGAGGTCTCGATAAAATTTGAAACAGACTGGGAGATAAACGTAGCAATTGAATTGACCAGGATATTGTAAAAATTTAAACGTAATTATGAAAATAGTATTAACGAGATAATGATTAAGTTTTGTATAAATAGCGGCTCCGTACTCAAGCTACATTCATTCTGTCTTAGCATGTTTATTGAAAAAAGCTGATTAGATATCTTCTAGTTTATGTCTGACCAGACAATACGTTATTGGGTCCTGTTTCTAATCTATTCCAATTTTCACGATGGCCCTTATCAAATACCACGAAATCACAAGCCAAATTTATTCGGGCATATCTTTAATCGCTACCGGATGGCTCTAATATTGGTATTGGCCGAATGGCTAACATGTAAAATGGCTAACGTATCCAAATAATCATTGTGTATGACCAGCAACAGTCTGGCTTCATGATAATATTCTATAAACACCCATGACCTGATTTCATGAAAACGTGCAACATCTTGTCCATACAATAGTCTATAAAATCTTGCTTTCAAAGCCAATATTGTATAAATAACGCTATCCAATCCTATTTTAAAGGAAATGGGTTTAGACAGCAGGAGCTGGTTTATGCATGACCTTACAGTAGAAGAAATAAATTCCACTCCCACCCACCCTAATAGATATACTATATATATACTATATATATAGACTACAGCGCCATCTACAATGAATTTGATTGGATAAAGAAATATAAATTTAGCAACCAAATGAGAAATATAACTTTAGAAACTAACTGAGAAATATAACTTTAGAAACAAACTTAATCAACCAACCAACCAACCTTTAAAAAAAAAAAAAAAAAAAAAAATTTTTTTTTTTTTTTTTTTTTTTTTTCATGTGACCTTGACCACATCTTCAAGGACGGAGTGGTATCTGTAACTTGACGGATTCATTTATTCAACATTAGTTTTTCCGTGTAACCTATATATAGAATGGCTAACATGCCCACATCTCATTTTGTCTCGACGTCTGCCGACAACAGTCATCTAAATATCCGTTTGGAAAGCCTGGCTTGGCTCTATATAAACATTAGCATTGCTGGCCTACCAGGTCTAAAGAAATCATTGAGTCCATCCAAAATTATTTTCGTGACTAGATTATAGGGTCTGGCAAGCCATCTACATAATCATATAAATTTTCAGCCCCTATAATCGAGTATGAAATAAAATATTTTTTTTATCTGTATTTAAACATGCAGACATTTCCGCGAAGCGGAAATGTCTGCATGTTTAAATACAGATAAAAAAAATATTTTATTTCTATTTCTTTTAAATTCTAATGTCTAAATTTACAATATTAGTATATATTTTTTAATTTATAGGATACTCACAGGTTGCATTTTGTTTTTTCGACAACGAGATTTGATAGAGAGGCTTAGGCTTTGAAAATATTAACTGGACTCTCTCCAAGCAACAATTTTATTTTCTTAAATGTAACTAAATTTTTTCGTTTTTACAGATTACCTTATGAAGGCTCAGTCTTTGAAAATAATGACTGGATCTATGTAAGCATTAGCAAAATCATTTAAATACTAATGTCTAAATTTACAATATTAGAATAAAATCTTGTAAATTGACAGGATACTCATGGGTTGGATTTGGTTTTCTCGACAACTTGAAGATTATTTGGAAAAGAACTAATGTTGAATAAATTAAATTAGCTTCGTCAAGTCCGTCCTTGAAGTTGCGTCAAGGTCACAAAAAAAAAAAAAATTTTTTTTTTTTTTTTTTTTTTTTTTTTTTTTTTTTTTTAATGTGTCCTTGAGCATATCTTCAAGGACGGACTTGACGACTTCATTTATTCGATATTAGTTTTTTTCGTTTGATCTATATATAGAATGGCTAACGTACCCACATTGTCTCGCCAACAACAGTCTAGTAAAATCTTTTAAATTCTAATGTCTAAATTTACAATATTAGCATAAAGTCTTGTAAATGAAATCTGCTGCGTCTTTCTATAAAAATATACATTCTGTATGACGATTCAAGTCATAGCTGCGATCTTCTTCTGTGGCTGATCTTTCAGCATTTGATTTTTCCAACGTCGGCACTAATTTTCAAATACGCAGATCCGTTGTAATATTTAAGTCATTAGTTTTATCGTTTTCTGGAATCCATTCTTTGCGTTGTCTTCAAGATTTTGTATAGGATATATATTAACGAAACCATTAATGCCATATGAATTCTTTGTAAGCAAGAAACCTTAAATATTTTTTATTGTAGATTTCAGCTTCACTTGCCTCGTTTCTACAATATGGGCAACGCTTTGAAAATTTAAACCAAACCATGATGCATTGCATGTGAAAAGTATGGTTGCATGACAATCTGAGACCTTTTCGTTTAAACAGTCTTATGGTTCTCAGACATATGGAACACTCAAGCTTAGATGCGTCGGACTTGGGTGCAGACATCATATAAACGCTTAAAAGCACAAATGATTCGATAGCGCTGAGCTCTGGACTTTATATACCTGACACTGTTGCATAAACGTTTTCCATGAAAACAGGATGTGATAAAGTTATTTATAGGCTGTGATATTTTCACTGTCAGTACTTATAATATGCTCCGCCCACGTGACCCTATAAAAAATTATACGACCTTGAAAAAAAAAAAAAAAAAAAATATTTTTTTTTTTTTTTTTTTTTTTAATGTTCGCGTGGGCGGAGCATTTTCTAAGCACTGACTTGGCTATATATAAACCCGTGTAAGCGACGTATTGTCGCAACTTGTTTCGGTCAGCCGACATTGCCACACCTTGTCATATTAAAGATGGCTGACAACGAAAATGTAAAAAATTCTAGTTTTAGCATTTTTCAAGCACGTAACGAAAGCGCAATGCAAAAGTTGAAATTAAAGGTGGAATCTGTCGAAAAAGAAAACGTAGAATTAAAAGAAAAGCTGGTACGTGTCCAAAGTGAAGATAGATGTTTTTATGAATTTCTTTCTAATATACATGGCGAAATAAATGATTTGAAAGGGGTTAAAAACACCTCAGAAAAGGAAATTATCAGCTTGAGGGAAGAAAATATCATCTTGAAAACAGATATTGAAGACTTAAAATTAGAAAGTGTCAACTTAAAATTAGATATTGCCAACATTGAAAGAGAAACAGGCAACATAAAATACAAAATTGCAGACTTAAAATTTAAAATTGCAACACTTAAATGAAAATTGTTAGCATATTAAAAGGAGCATTTTCTAAGCACTGACAGTGAATGTCTTTTCTTTTAATTCTACCAATTTTATTTTTTTCAAGCCTTGTACAAATATGTAATGTCAAATATATTAACCGTGACTGGTGTCGTGGATCTATATAAGCATTAGCAAAATCATTTAAATTAGGATACTCACGGGTTGGATTCGGTCTTTTCGACAACTTGAAGATTATTTGGAAAAGAACTGATGTTGAATAAATGAAGTTTGATTCGTCAAGTCCGTCCTTGAAGTTGCGTCAAGGTCACACGAAAAAAAAAAAAAAAAAAAAAAAAATTTTTTTTTTTTTTTTAATGATCGCGTGGGCGTGGCTTGGCTATATATAAGCGTCAGCTTTGCTGGTTGTTATACATTTTTCAATTCTAGGTCCTTCAATAGAATGTGCTAGACTTTGTCATTTTTTCTACAACAAATTTTACAGTTTACCATATGAGTGCTTAGTCTTTGTAAATATTAACTGGACGCGTTTTAGAAGACCTTCTGCAAGATCCAGTCAACGTATAATATTTCTTCGCCCTCTGAGTTTATAAAATCGTGTCTCGGATTCCATTTTCACAACACAGACATGTGGCTTAAAGTCTCGTTTGCCAACAAACTTTGTTTGCTCGCAGCCGTAGCTTCAGACGGCAAAACATATTTTGGGGCTTTTGAAGTGGGTATAATGCTGAAATACGCACGTCCACGCAGTTTCGTAGTTCAGCACGCAAGAAAAGACTTGTCCAGTTTGATTCCGCAAGCCTCACATTTGACAAAGAGTTACAGACTCGTGTTTGATTTCGAAGAGATGATGGCGGTCATCCAAAAATCTAATCGAATGTCTCTCGAAGACTTGTTTATCATAAAAAACCTTTGGCATGAAGGAAGAATCAATGCCTCTTATCCAATGGTAATACCCTTCAATCGAAAAGATGCATTCAAAATCACGGTTCGCGGAGAAGGCGATACGAATCTCCAAGACTGGCTTCGAGGGTACTGCAAACGGGCTCATTCGATCATCGAACCCCCTCGCAGTCCAGATTCTGAAGATAAGGTCATGGATACTCAGGAAACGGCGAAAGATTTATCGATATGCGTTGGTGCTGAGGATTTTTCGACCCTCAAATCTAGTGCGATGCTGAACAACTCATTGGGTACATTCAAAAGAAAATGTGGTAAGCTGGAAAACGCTTATGCTATTCAAGCGGCCGATAAAACTATTCAATATAAAATTTTTAAATTTTTATCTCTGCAGCCTCACATTCCTCATTCTATTAGAGAAATTTATAAATCGGTTGGATGTGACAAAAAGACGGCTAACAGATGCTTATACGGCATGCAAACATGTCATTTAGTTATAAAAACAAAAGAGAGCCATCCACCTTCATGGCAAATATTAAACGATAAACGTATTCATATCGTATAGGCATCGACTCTGTAGCAATGGAATTGTAAAAATTTAAATGTAATTATTAAAATAGTATTAGCGAGATACCATTCGTTTAGTAGCATGACGAATGAAACGTGAAAAGCAATTAGGAAAATAGTATTAACCAAATAGACTACAGATTAAGGAAGGGACAAATAAATAATTATATATAACCAACTGTAAAAAAAATCTTTGAAAAAAAAATACTCTCTTAAAAAAAAAAAAAAAAAAAAAAAAAAATTTTTTTTTTTTTTTTTAAAGGTGGGTGTGGCTTTAATATATATAGGATGGCTAACATGCCCACACATCATTCTCTCTCGACATCTACCAACAACAGTTTTCAAGTTATCATGTCTCCGTCTGTACTTTCAAATTTGTCAAAATTTTCTATCTGATATCTTACAGTAGATTTTCTGAAACGCGTAACAAAATAAAGTCCAATTGAAAATATCAAAGTCTAAACCCTGATTTGAAAATCTGTAAAACTTAGAAAAAAAAATTTTGAAATTGTTTTTTTAAAATTAGAAATTGACAATGTGAAGCTTAAGAAATGGATCATTAAAAATGTAACGGTATACCGTTTCTTCAAATATAGGATTGAGATGTGTTAAATCAGTTTACAAATAAAATATTAGTTTACATAAATTTGACGTTAATTTGAAACAATGAGTCGATATCTGCATCGTTTGGATATTTCCATTTTTAAATAGACAGTTTTATACGAAATGTATTTTGTTATTAATATTTTACCAACAAGAGTCGCTATTTTATAGATTTGATACTCTGATCCCTAAGGTCACTTTTTCTAATTTTTGCGACATAATACCTCATTTTTTCTAATGCCAGAGTTGGTCTCAGAGGTTACATGGTACTCGATTAGAAAATATGAGGCGTTTTGTCTTTCAAATTAGAAAAAATGATTTTTGAAAAAGACATAAATATTTATATTATCGTATACGATACCGTTTTAGTACTGGAACAGGTTTTAAATTTTCGTGGTCAAAACTAGGGTGTTGAATTCCCGTAAAATGTATATGACCAAAAGAGGCTTCAAGCAGCGACTGCATAATGGTTAAAGCATGAATTAATGAATCGAGCACTGACTGCATAATTTTTAAAGCATATCTTAATGTATAGAGCGTTGAACAAATAAGGGGGGATATATGTAACAAAAACCTCGAGCTTTAAACAAACAAATAGTTGGGCAAAGTTGAGCAAAACAAAAAGCCTCGAGCATTGAACAAACAAATAGTTGGGCAAAGTTGAGCAAAACAAAAAGCCTCGAGCATTGAACAAACAAAGGGCATATGTGTAACAAAAAGCCACGAGCAAGCGCGGCAGAATGTAGAGAGCAAAAAAGCATGTAGAAATATAATATAAGCAAAATTTGCATGGTCTAAATACATACAAAAATCTTCGAGCATCTATAGAGAGGCTATATTTTGTTTTTAAGTAAAATATTTAGTATATATATCGTTTTTTATATTAAGCCCTCAGATGGTAGTCTGTAAAACGTGTTGTCAAAAAAGTGTGTCTGAACTTGAAAATTTTTATAATAGCCAGCAAAGCTAATGATTATGTATAGCCAACCCAAGCCATAGGCATTTCTATAGCGGATCGAAGATATTGCAGCCATATTTAGGTTAAATATATAATGTAATGCAGATACAGGTCAGCCCGTTTCAATTTTATCATATTGCTCAAACACATTACGAGACATAATGACTAGACAACTGTTACTGACAAATGTTGAGAGACAATAAGAGTGTGGAGAAAAATAGATAATTATATATAGCTAGTCAAGTTTCAAGGTCACACGAAAAAAAAAAAAAAAAAAAAATTTTTTTTTTTTTTCGTGTGACCTTGAACCTTGACTGGCTATATATATGTTTTCATGGAAAACGTTTATCAGTATATAAAGTCCAGAGCTCAGCGCTATCGAATCATTTGTGCTTTTAAGCGTTTCTATGATGTCTGCACCCAAGGCTGTTCCTAAGTCCGACGCATCTAAGCTTGAGTGTTCCATATGTCTGAGAACCATAAGACTGTTTAAACGAAAAGGTCTCAGATTGTCATGCAACCATACTTTTCACATGCAATGCATCATGGTTTGGTTTAAATTTTCAAAGCGTTGCCCATATTGTAGAAACGAGGCAAGTGAAGCTGAAATCTACAATAAAAAATATTTAAGGTTTCTTGCTTACAAAGAATTCATATGGCATTAATGGTTTCGTTAATATATATCCTATACAAAATCTTGAAGACAACGCAAAGAATGGATTCCAGAAAACGATAAAACTAATGACTTAAATATTACAACGGATCTGCGTATTTGAAAATTAGTGCCGACGTTGGAAAAATCAAATGCTGAAAGATCAGCCACAGAAGAAGATCGCAGCTATGACTTGAATCGTCATACAGAATGTATATTTTTACAGAAAGCCGCAGCAGATTTCATTTACAAGACTTTATGCTAATATTGTAAATTTAGACATTAGAATTTAAAAGATTTTACTAGACTGTTGTTGGCGAGACAATGTGGGTACGTTAGCCATTCTATATATAGATCAAACGAAAAAAACTAATATCGAATAAATGAAGTCGTCAAGTCCGTCCTTGAAGATATGCTCAAGGACACATTAAAAAAAAAAAAAAAAAAATTTTTTTTTTTTTTTTTTTTTTTTTTTTTGTGACCTTGACGCAACTTCAAGGACGGACTTGACGAAGCTAATTTAATTTATTCAACATTAGTTCTTTTCCAAATAATCTTCAAGTTGTCGAGAAAACCAAATCCAACCCATGAATATCCTGTCAATTTACAAGATTTTATTCTAATATTGTAAATTTAGACATTAGTATTTAAATGATTTTGCTAATGCTTATATAGATCCAGTCATTATTTTCAAAGACTGAGCCTTCATAAGGTAATCTGTAAAAACGAAAAAATTAAGTTACATTTAAGAAAATAAAATTGTTGCTTGGAGAGAGTCCAGTTAATATTTTCAAAGCCTAAGCCCCTCTATCAAATCTCGTTGTCGAAAAAACAAAATGCAACCTGTGAGTATCCTATAAATTAAAAAATATATACTAATATTGTAAATTTAGACATTAGAATTTAAAAGAAATAGAAATAAAATATTTTTTTTATCTGTATTTAAACATGCAGACATTTCCGCTTCGCGGAAATGTCTGCATGTTTAAATACAGATAAAAAAAATATTTTATTTCATACTCGATTATAGGGGGCTGAAAATTTATATGATTATGCAGATGGCTTGCCAGACCCTATAATCTAGTCACGAAAATAATTTTGGATGGACTCAATGATTTCTTTAGACCTGGTAGGCCAGCAATGCTAATGTTTATATAGAGCCAAGCCAGGCTTTCCAAACGGATATTTAGATGACTGTTGTCGGCAGACGTCGAGACAAAATGAGATGTGGGCATGTTAGCCATTCTATATATAGGTTACACGGAAAAACTAATGTTGAATAAATGAATCCGTCAAGTTACAGATACCACTCCGTCCTTGAAGATGTGGTCAAGGTCACATGAAAAAAAAAAAAAAAAAAAATTTTTTTTTTTTTTTTTTTTAAAGGTTGGTTGATTGGTTGATTAAGTTTGTTTCTAAAGTTATATTTCTCAGTTAGTTTCTAAAGTTATATTTCTCATTTGGTTGCTAAATTTATATTTCTTTATCCAATCAAATTCATTGTAGATGGCGCTGTAGTCTATATATATAGTATATATATAGTATATCTATTAGGGTGGGTGGGAGTGGAATTTATTTCTTCTACTGTAAGGTCATGCATAAACCAGCTCCTGCTGTCTAAACCCATTTCCTTTAAAATAGGATTGGATAGCGTTATTTATACAATATTGGCTTTGAAAGCAAGATTTTATAGACTATTGTATGGACAAGATGTTGCACGTTTTCATGAAATCAGGTCATGGGTGTTTATAGAATATTATCATGAAGCCAGACTGTTGCTGGTCATACACAATGATTATTTGGATACGTTAGCCATTTTACATGTTAGCCATTCGGCCAATACCAATATTAGAGCCATCCGGTAGCGATTAAAGATATGCCCGAATAAATTTGGCTTGTGATTTCGTGGTATTTGATAAGGGCCATCGTGAAAATTGGAATAGATTAGAAACAGGACCCAATAACGTATTGTCTGGTCAGACATAAACTAGAAGATATCTAATCAGCTTTTTTCAATAAACATGCTAAGACAGAATGAATGTAGCTTGAGTACGGAGCCGCTATTTATACAAAACTTAATCATTATCTCGTTAATACTATTTTCATAATTACGTTTAAATTTTTACAATATCCTGGTCAATTCAATTGCTACGTTTATCTCCCAGTCTGTTTCAAATTTTATCGAGACCTCTTTTTAAATTTTTACGGATCCAGCTAATATTAGTATAGGTATACTGAAAATATACTGAGCTGGCAAATCCAACACTTCGCAGGACGAGATCGAATGGTCACGCAAATAATTTTGGATGGCCATTCTAATTTTGGATAGCTATTCTAATGATATGGCCATGTCGTTTCATAAATCAGTTTCATGATAACATGATTAGATATACCGGTCATGGATGGACGGACCCAATGATTTCTTTAGACCCGGTAGGCCAGCAATGCTAATGTTTAGAGAGCCAAGCCAGGCTTTTCCAAACGGATATTTGGATGACTGTCGTCTGCAGACGTCGAGACAAAATGAGATGTGAGTAGGTTAGCAATTCTATATATAGGTTACATGGAAAAACAAATGTTGTATAAATGAATCCGTCAAGTTACAGATCCGTCCTTGAAGATGCGTTGAAGGTCACATGAAAAAAAAAAAAAAAAAAAAATTTTTTTTTTTTTTTTTTTTTTTTTTTTTTTTAATTTGACCTTGATCACATCTTCAAGGACGGAGCAGTATCAATAACTTGACGGAGCAAACTTAATTTATTCAACATTAGTTTTTTTCGTGTAGCCTATATATAGAATGTGCACATCTCATTTTGTCTGCCAACAACAGTCATCTAATCCGTTTGGAAAAGCCTGGCTTGGCTGTATATAAACATTCCTCTCTCAAATCCATTCTAATAATATGGCCTTGTCGTTTCATAAACCAGTTTCATGATAACATGATTAGATATACTGGTGACCTAATGATTTCTAGAATTTGACGGATTCATTTACTCAACATGAGTCCAAATAATCTTCAAGTCGTCGGTAAAACATTTTAAATAAAAGCCTGTCCTATAAAATTTCTACATCGGTCCGATCTATTTTTAGCTCCCACACTCAAGTACCGCAAATTTAGCTAGTGTATAGTTATTGCGATAAACACAGGTATTAGAGACAGTCGACAGCGATATTATTTGAGCATTCACACTCTCTTGAAATATTTCATGTCGCATTCTCAAACACGCAAGAAGACCTTTCATGGATGAAAACAATCATGGGTAACTACAATTTTTTAACGTTTCAAGGTATTTCAGACGTAGCATAAACTACATTATTTTACGTTTCAAAGGCTATGTGCGTTCGCGTTTCAATTCATACAAAATTGCTTGAGAGGAGGCCATAAACGGTAGATATTTGAAACGGGCCATGCAGACATTACAAATTCAATGTGGTGACGTTAGAAATTTAACATGGGGCTCTGGGAGACATAAGTAAATATTTTAAGCTTGTATTGTAGAAATCTTATTTGAGACTTTGGAAGACATAATAAATTTGTATACAGAATCATTAAGCCACAGAGGCATGACGCCAGAATAAATTTGGCTCGTGATACTTAATCATCGTAAAAAGTTCGAATAGATTAGAAACAGGATAAGATAGCGTATTGATAATCTGCCAGACATAAACTAGAAACGTTCCAATAAGCTTTTTCAATAAATATGCTAGAAGACAGAATGAATGTAGCTTGAGTACGGAGCCGCTATTTATACAAAATATATATCAATCAACCAACCAACCAACTGAAAAAAAAAAAAAAAAAAATTTTTTTTTTTTTTTTTTTTTTTTTACAGTTGGTTGGTTGATTGATATGATGGTTGGTTTCTAAAGTTATATTTCTCAATTGGTTTCTAAAGTTATATTTCTCAGTTGGTTGCTAAATTTATATTTCTTTATCCAATCAGATTCATTGTAGATGGCGCTGTAGTCTATATATATAGTATATATATAGTATATCTATTAGGGTGGGTGGGAGTGGAATTTATTTCTTCTACTGTAAGGTCATGCATAAACTAGCTCCTGATGTCTAAACCCGTTTCCTTTAAAATAGGATGGGATAGCGTTATTTATACAATATTGGCTTTGAAAGCAATCTGGAATTAACAATCTCCAAATAAATAAATTAATTTACGCATTAGAATTTAAATTATTTTGCTAATGCTTATATATCCACGACACCAATCAATATTTTCAAAGACTAAGCCTTCATAAGGTGATCTGTAAAAACGAAAAAATTAAGTCGTATTTAAGAAAATAAAATTGTTGCTTGCAGAGAGACCAACTAATATTTTCAAAGCCTAAGTCCCTCTATCAAAACGTGTTGTCGAAAAAATAAAATTAAACCCGTGAGTATCCTATAAATTAAAACCGCTACGCTTGTCATTGGCAAACGAATGGCATCTCGTTAATACTATTTTCATAATTACGTTTAAATTTTTAGAATATGGGTTGCTACTCTCTACGTGTTCGGTTTACCTGGTCTGCAATTTATCTGCTATGTTTATCTCCCAGCCTCTTTCAATTTTATCGAGGCCTCTTTTAAATTTTTACGGATCCAGCCAATATTGATATAGGTATTCTGAGCTGGCAAATCCAACACTTCGCAGGACGAGATCGAATGGTCACGAAAATAATTTTGGATGGCCATTCTAATTTTGGATAGCTATTCTAATGATATGGCCATGTCGTTTCATAAACTAGTTTCATGATAACATGATTAGATATACTGGTCATGGATGGACGGACCCAATGACTTCTTTAGACCCGGTAGGCCAGCAATGCTAATGTTTAGAAAGCCAAGCCAGGCTTTTCCAAGCGAATATTTAGATGACTGCAGACGTCGAGACAAAATGAGATGTGGGTACGTTATCGATTCTATATATAGGTTACATGGAAAAAAAATAGAAATAAAATATTTTTTTTATCTGTATTTAAACATGCAGACATTTCCGCTTCGCGGAAATGTCTGCATGTTTAAATACAGATAAAAAAAATATTTTATTTCATACTCGATTATAGGGGCTGAAAATTTATATGATTATGTAGATGGCTTGCCAGACCCTATAATCTAGTCACGAAAATAATTTTGGATGGACCCAATGATTTCTTTAGACCTGGTAGGCCAGCAATGCTAATGTTTATATAGATCCAAGCCAGGCTTTCCAAACGGATATTTAGATGACTGTTGTCGGCAGACGTCGAGACAAAATGAGATGTGGGTACGTTAGCGATTCTATATATAGGTTACATGGAAAAAACTAATGTTGTTATAGATACTGCTCCGTCCTTGAAGATGTGTTGAAGGTCACACGAAAAAAAAAAAAAAAAAAAATTTTTTTTTTTTTTTAGTTTGACCTTGAACAGATCTTCAAGGACGGAGCAGTATCAATAACTTGACGGAGCAAACTTAATTTATTCAACATTAGTTTTTTTCGTGTAGCCTATATATAGAATGGTTCAAGTTAAAAAGGCGTTTCTTTTCAACTAGCACTACGTTTCTAGATTGTATCCTGAACGTATTCTTCACGTAGCCGATACCGATATTAGAGCCATCCAATTTTTCGGTAGCTATTAAAGGTATGCCCGAATAAATTTGGCTTGTGATCTCGTGGTACTTGATAAGGGACATCGTAAATAGATTAGAAACAGGACTAAATAACGTATTGTCTGGTCAGAGTAGAAAATATCTAATAAGCTATTTCAATGAGGCAAGAGATGAAGACAGAATGAATGTAGCTTGAGTACGGAGCCGCTATTTATACTAAATATAAATCAATCAATGAACCAACTGAAAAAAAAAAAAAAAAAAAAAATTTTTTTTTTTTTTTTTTTTTTTAAGGTTGGTTGGTTGGTTTCTAAAGTTATATTTCTCAGTTGGCCGCTACAGTTATATTTCTAAGTTGGCTGCTACAGTTATATTTCTAAGTTGGCCGCTAAAGCTATATTTCTCAGTTGGCTGCTAAAGCTATATTTCTTTAGCCAATCATTGTAGATGGCGCTGCAGTCTATATATATAGTATATATATAGTATATCTATTAGGGTGGGTGGGAGTGGAATTTATTTCTTCTACTCTACGGTCATGCATAAATTTGCTCCTGATGTCTAAACCCATTTCTTTTAAAATAGGATGAAATAGCGTAATTTATACAATATTGGCTTTGAAAACAAGACTTTTGTCTAACAAATGACTGCAGGTTTTCATGAAATCAGAATAGATCATAGGCTTTTATAGAAAAATCTAACTCTCTAGTGTCCATCAATGTACATCTTGCTGAAAACCTGAAAACACATTACGAGACATAATGACTAGGCGACCGTTGCTGGCAAATGTCGAGACACAATGAGCGTGTAGCCATGTTAGCGATAGTAAATATAGACAAGCTTCAAGGGTGGGCGTGGCACCTTAAAAAAAAAAAAAAAAATTTTTTTTTTTTTTTTTTTTTTTTTTTTAGTTTGACCTTGAACACATCTTCAAGGACGGAGCAGTATCAATAACTTAATTTATTCAACATTAGTTTTTTTCGTGTAGCCTATATATAGAATGGCTAACATCTCATTTTGTCTGCCAACAACAGTCATCTAATCATGTCTCCGTTTGGAAAAGCCTGGCTTGGCTGTATATAAACATTCCTCTCTCAAATCCTTTCTCAACATTCTAATCGGCCGTATCGAGTTTAGCCATCCTATTGGTATCGCCAACATAGTCATGCAAGCACGAAAGAACCGTCTCGATCTAATTTTAGGAATTTTAAAGATTTGGCAATATTGGAAAGATTCAACGGATCATTGCATAAGATTTTTTTAATGGAAACGATAAAGGTTAGAATTCAGATTTGTAAGAATTTTAATGGATACACGTATTTGGAAAAAAATAATATGTATCGATATTTTTAGGATGGGCCAATTTAATTGATTAAAGGCTATTGTAAGAATTTTAATGGATACACGTATTTGGAAAAAAAATAATATGTATCGATATCGGTAGTCTTGTTAAATGCTACGGCTAGCATAGACCTCTATAAAATGTCTACATTTTTCCCCATCTATTTTTAGCTCCCACCCTCAAGTACCACAAATTCAGCTAGTGTATTGTTTTTGCGATAAACACAGGTACAAGAGACAGTCGCCAGCGATAATATTCGAGCATTTACACTCTCTTGAACACTTTCACAATCATCGCATCTCTATAGTGAATCGAAGATCGTCCAACAGGCATATAGTATTTTTTAAATCTTTCTAAATCTGCCAACCCTTTTAGAGCTCCTATCCTACATGATTCTTGCCAACGGGCGTAGAGAAATCTTTAGATTCTGGCCCTCATGAAATCCACTGACAATTTCTTCACGACCTCAGACTAGATAATGTTTAGGTCTTACGACGGCAGACATTAGAAATTGTACATAGACTTTTAAAATTGTGATATTAGAGATTCAACTTAGGCCGTTAGAGGCATAATATCCTTTCAATAGGTCTCGAACAATTTTTTATAGATCTGATTATAATTTTAACCGGTCCTGAGGAAAGGCTTACATAATATCCTGTCTCTCGAAAAAATCTTTTTATAGAGATCTGATTGTAATTTTAACCGGACATCCTGAGGCATAATATCCTGTCTCTCGAAAATCTTTTTATAGAGATCAGATTGTAATGACTGCCACATATAGCTTAGTCTTTAAAAATTTTAAATTTTACATAAAAAAATGCAAGTTTTAAGCCAATAAATTAAATTTTTAAATTCAGATCCCTTAAATTTAGCTATCGAGTCGGTATATTTTATCAAGATTCATATTTATCTTATAACTAAGCCATATCCCTTGAAAATTAGAGATCAGATTGTAATGACTGCCACACTTAGTCTTTAAAATATTTAAATTTTACACGGCAAAATTTAAACGAAAAAATTAAATTTTTAAATTCAGATCCCTCAAATTTAGCTATCGAGTCTGTATATTTTACCAAGATACATATTTATCTTATAGCTAAACCATATCCCTTGAAAATTACAATCGGTACGCATCCAATGTTGGCACTAGAAGAATTCATTAGAAATTCAACTTAAGATATTAGAAACGAGCCATGTAGACATTATAACTTCAAACTAGGTGACATTAGAAATTTTACTTAGGCTGTTAGAAACTTAACATAGACCCTTAGAATGTAGACGTTAGAAATACAACATTGGCTATTAGAAACGGGTCCTGCAGATATTAGAACTACAACCTAGGCTATTGGTCACGTAGACATTAGAAACTCAACCTAGACACCGAAGACATTAAAAAAAATTATTCGATTTCGTGAACGTAAAAAAAATAATACTTACATGGTCCGTCAGCAACAGTCTTCTAGCTATCATGTCCGCATAAACTTGGAAAGGTTTATAACAGCCAACCAGTAAAACTATTGTATATATAGTCGAGACACACCCACTAACAAAAAAAAAAAAAAAAAAAAATTTTTTTTTTTTTTTTTTTTTTTTTTTTCAAAGTAATATTTTTTTTAATTTTCGGCTGTTGTCACTTTGTCCTGAAGCTCGTTTATTTTATCCAGCATCTCAGTCACCGTTGGTTTATATTTCGTTTTGACGCACACAAGCTGTTCTTTCAGAGACAACACTTCTCTTTGCAAATCCGATATGATTCTATCGCTCTCCGCTTTCAGAGTCTGGTATTTCTCTTTCCAAGACGCGTTTTTGTTTATCAACGAATCGTCAATTTGTTCTCCGTAATTTGATTTTAATTCAACCATCTCTCTCCGCAATCGGGCAATTTGTCCCTGCAAAGTATCGTTCTCAGTGCACAACGGACGGGCGTCCATGAGTTCTTCGGGATACGGCTCGTCTATCTCCACATCTGTCTTTAAGTCTATACTCCCATCAACAATTCTACTATAGTACAAGTGTATCATTGGATCTATGGAATTTGCATTGTCAGCCATCATGTAGAGTTTTGTAAAAATGTTTGAGTGTTAAGAATACCGGACCCTTTAAATAGGTTATAAACATAGCCTTGAACAAAACCACGCCCACTCAAAAAAAAAAAAAAAAAAAAATTTTTTTTTTTTTTTTTTTTTTTTCAAAGTAATATTTTTTTTAATTTTCGGCTGTTGTCACTTTGTCCTGAAGCTCGTTTATTTTATCCAGCATCTCAGTCACCGTTGGTTTATATTTCGTTTTGACGCACACAAGCTGTTCTTTCAGAGACAACACTTCTCTTTGCAAATCCGATATGATTCTATCGCTCTCCGCTTTCAGAGTCTGGTATTTCTCTTTCCAAGACGCGTTTTTGTTTATCAACGAATCGTCAATTTGTTCTCCGTAATTTGATTTTAATTCAACCATCTCTCTCCGCAATCGGGCAATTTGTCCCTGCAAAGTATCGTTCTCAGTGCACAACGGACGGGCGTCCATGAGTTCTTCGGGATACGGCTCGTCTATCTCCACATCTGTCTTTAAGTCTATACTCCCATCAACAATTCTACTATAGTACAAGTGTATCATTGGATCTATGGAATTTGCATTGTCAGCCATCATGTAGAGTTTTGTAAAAATGTTTGAGTGTTAAGAATACCGGACCCTTTAAATAGGTTATAAACATAGCCTTGAACAAAACCACGCCCACTCAAAAAAAAAAAAAAAAAAAAATTTTTTTTTTTTTTTTTTTTTTTTTTTTCAAAGTAATATTTTTTTTAATTTTCGGCTGTTGTCACTTTGTCCTGAAGCTCGTTTATTTTATCCAGCATCTCAGTCACCGTTGGTTTATATTTCGTTTTGACGCACACAAGCTGTTCTTTCAGAGACAACACTTCTCTTTGCAAATCCGATATGATTCTATCGCTCTCCGCTTTCAGAGTCTGGTATTTCTCTTTCCAAGACGCGTTTTTGTTTATCAACGAATCGTCAATTTGTTCTCCGTAATTTGATTTTAATTCAACCATCTCTCTCCGCAATCGGGCAATTTGTCCCTGCAAAGTATCGTTCTCAGTGCACAACGGACGGGCGTCCATGAGTTCTTCGGGATACGGCTCGTCTATCTCCACATCTGTCTTTAAGTCTATACTCCCATCAACAATTCTACTATAGTACAAGTGTATCATTGGATCTATGGAATTTGCATTGTCAGCCATCATGTAGAGTTTTGTAAAAATGTTTGAGTGTTAAGAATACCGGACCCTTTAAATAGGTTATAAACATAGCCTTGAACAAAACCACACCCACTCAAAAAAAAAAAAAAAAAAAAAAAAAATTTTTTTTTTTTTTTTTTTTTTCAAAGTAATATTTTTTTTAATTTTCGGCTGTTGTCACTTTGTCCTGAAGCTCGTTTAGTTTATCGAGCATCTCAGTCACCGTTGCATTATATTTCATTTTGACGCACACAAGCTGTTCTTTCAGAGACAACACTTCTCTTTGCAAATCCGATATGATTCTATCGCTCTCCGCTTTCAGAGTCTGGTATTTCTCTTTCCAAGACGCGTTTTTGTTTATCAACGAATCGTCAATTTGTTCTCCGTAATTTGATTTTAATTCAACCATCTCTCTCTGCAACTGGGCAATTTGTCCCTGCAAAGTATCGTTCTCAGCGCACAACGGACGGGCGTCCATGAGTTCTTCGGGATACGGCTCGTCTATCTCCACATCTGTCTTTAAGTCTATACTCCCATCAACAATTCCATTATTATCTATAAATTTTCGAAAACAAGTCAATAAATGTCTCACGGTATCGCTATGAAATTTTTTCCCGAATTCCCAGTTGTAGTCTCCATTACACCATACGCAAGAAGTTTTCGCATTGATTCCATGAATTTTTGAATGTTTTTCGTATTCAGTTGGTAAAAAATGTAACTTGCAACAAATGCATTTGAAAGGATAATTTTTGATTTTCAAATCATTATAGTACATGTGTATCATTGGATCCATAGTCCTTGTATTGTCAGCCATCATGTAGAGTTTTGTAAAAATGTTTGAGTGTTAAGAATATCGGACCCTTTAAATAGGTTATAAACATAGCCTTGAACAAAACCACGCCCACTCAAAAAAAAAAAAAAAAAAAAAAAAAAAATTTTTTTTTTTTTTTTTTTTTTTTTTTTTCAAAGAATGTAATATTTAACTAAGGGCACTTCTCGTACAATTTTTGCTCCTGTTCTTCGTTTAACTGAAATGTAAAGAAACACCAATCATCTAAGTCCAAGATAGATTTTACTTTAATCCCAGGTTTGCCAAACGGATCCCTCCCAAGAGACAGATCCACTGCGATATAAGTTAGCAAATTATTATCCATCAAAATATCCATCAACGCTTCATATGCCAAATTGAAATACTTATCACATTTGTATGGAAATTTGTTAAAACATTCTCCAAGAAATTGTCCGGTAACAATCAAACACTCCATTACCCAAGGCTGATAGCAATCGCGACCTCGCCAGCTATGATTTGTTAACGTTTTATCGCGAAACAAGTTACTGACTCTAGGAGATATCGAATTTGACTCGATAATATCATTTAATTTTTTCTTCAGCTCGACAATAATGTCTCCGACCCTTTTAACAGTAATACCAGTATGCTGGGGCGGAATCTGAAAATATTCTTCAAGCATTCTCAAAATTGAAAGACCGAATTTATGTTCTCTCAGACTAAATTTTAAATCCATGTAATTCGCGTCGTCGACCAACATCTCATCTTCAGTATCCAAATCGTTTGCCAACTGAACACAGTCTCGAAGTAGATAATGGAAAGCGATTTCAATGCGATGGCTCATTGTCAAAGCGTTATGGTATAAAATTTAGAAGATAGGCGTTTATATACCAAATGTTGTTTCAATGGTAAACAGGACAAGGCAGGAGAAGACTGTTGTTGGAAACAGAATGATGATTTGAGTACGGCAGCCGTTATTTATATAGTATGAAGACAAGCCACGCCCACTCAAAAAAAAAAAAAAAAAAATTTTTTTTTTTTTTTTTTTTTTTTTTTTTTTTTACAGTTGGTTGGTTGGTTGATGAAGTTGGTTTCTAAAGTTATATTTCTAAAGTTATATTTCTCAGTTGGCTGCTAAAGTTATATTTCTCAGTTGGCCGCTAAAGTTATATTTTTCAGTTGGCCTCTAAAATTATATTTCTTTATCCAATCATTGTAGATGGCGCTGCAGTCTATATATATAGTATATATATATAGTATATCTATTAGGGTGGGTGGGAGTGGAACTTATTTCTTCTACTGTAAGGTCATGCATAAACTAGCTCCTGATGTCTAAACCCATTTCCTTTAAAATAGGATGGGAATAGCGTTATTTATACAATATTGGCTTTGAAAACAAGATTTTTATAAACTTTTGTCTGACAAATTCCGTCCAAATGACAAGTTACTGTCATCCGTAAAATGTTTTCGTCAAGTCGATTCTAGGCGCTGAAAATTTATTTGCAGATAAGTTTGGGTTGTAACCCTGTTGCCGATTAAAGAAATTAATTTAGGCATTAGTATTTAAATGATTTTGCTAATGCCTATCCAGTCATTATTTTCAAAGACTAAGCCTGCATTAAGCATTCTTCATCTCGGCTGCGTTATCACTTCGTCCTGAAGCTCGTTTATTTTATACCCCTTCACCAACCGTATTAATTTCGTTTTGATGCACGCAAGCTGTTCTTAAATTCATAAGCTGCTCATAAGATATATGCTGCGTCATGGCATCAATCCTGGATTGAACCCGTTTTCCCGAATGAGGAAAAATATCTATAGAATAAGAAATTTGGCTTTAAGTGTCGCTAGAGACCCATCGTTGTATCTGAGGCCATTCATAAATCGCAAGGTGCAACGAGTGTGCTGTACATCTTAGCAAAAATATGAGCCTAAGTTTAGTTTATGTCGGGTCATCACAAGCGACGAAAGCTGACGGATTGTATGTAGAGGACGAATTTGTAACGATTGAGGCACCATCTGAAAACGAACCCGTGGCAAAAGAACTAGCTATATTAAGAACAATTCCACTAATTTCTCTTCATGAAAGAGGAGATTTCGCTGGCATTCAGTTTATGTACCATAATGTTGAAGGATTAACCACTCATTACGAAGACGTATTGGCCGATCCATGCTTCATGAAGAGTGATATAATTATGCTAGCAGAAACGGGAACGTTACCCGCAGATTACTTTGCATTTCCAGGATTTGTAATGGCTGGTGTAATTCATAGCAATGATGATCCAAGAAAGCCTCGAAAGAAATGCGGCGTTATAACCTATATCCGACAAGGATTATCAAATTTATCGAGAAAAACCTTCAGTATAAACCAAGACAGAGTCCAAGTTTTAGTATGTTACATATTAAATAATATAAGATTCATCTTGGTATATGCAAGTCCACAAGCCAATGACGAACAAAAAAGGGAAGTTATAGTAGAAGCTCTCCTGCAAGAGGACGAAGATTTCAAAACGGTGCTGGTAGGGGATTTTAATATAGATTTTAATTCAGAAGAAGGAAAAGACTTTATGGGGGGGTTACAAGTCCTGAACTTAGATCTACGAACGAATCCCAAACACTATACGACGAGAGGCGGTACGACAATTGATGCAATTTTCTCTAATAAAAGTATGCGAACAGGAGTTTATATTAGTATGTATAGCTACCACATGTCTTTGTATGGACAAATAGACTAAGACAGCATGTATATATAGTGTGAAGGCAAGCCACGCCCACTCAAAAAAAAAAAAAAAAAAAAAAAAAATTTTTTTTTTTTTTTTTTTTTCGTGTGACCATCAACACATCTTCAAGGACGGAGCAGCGTCTATAACTTCACGGATTCATTTATTCAACATTAGTTTTTTTCGTGTGACCTATATGTAGAATTGCTAACGTACCCACATCTCATTTTTACTCGACGTTAGCCAACAACAGTCATCTAGTTATTTGTAAAATGTTTTCATCCGTTGTACGGTAAAATATTTTACGGATAACTAGATGACTGCAGACAAAGTTAGATGTGGGTACTTTAGCCATAGTTTTTTTTTCAAATAATCTTCAAGTTGTCGGTAATACATTTTAAATAAAAGCCCAGCTCTATAATATTTCTACATTTTTACGTAGGTCCTATCTATTTGTAGCTCATACTCTCAAGTATCGCAAATCCAGCTGTACATATCGTTTTTGCGATAAACACAGGTACAAGAGACAGTCGCCAGCGATAATATTCGAGCATTTACACCCTCTTGTCACATTCTCAAACAAGCCTCATTTAAGAAATTAAAATTGTTGCATGCAGAGAGTCCAGATAATATTTTCAAAGCCCCTCTATCAAAACTTGTTGTCGAGGAAACAAAACGTGAGTATTCTATAAATTAAAAAAATAATATGCTAATATTATAAATTTAGTCATTAGAATTTAAAAGAAATAGAAATAAAATGTATCACGGAAATGTCTGCATGTTTAAATACAGATATAAAAAATATTTTATTTCATTTTTACAATATGGGCTGCTATTCTCAATGCGTTCCTGCTAAGCATGGCCTCTGCAATTCAATTCAATGGCACCGTTTGTCGTGACAACCCTTAGCCTGTTTGAATCTTATCGAAGCCTCTTAAATTTTTATGGATCCAGCCAATGTAGGTATCTCAAAATAGAGCTGGCAACTTCGCTGGAATGGTCTAAATGATTTCTATAGACCCGGTAGGCCAGCAAGGCTAAAGTTTATATAGAGCCAAGCCAGGCTTTTCCAAACGGATATTTAGATGACCGTTGTCGGCAGGAGTCGAGACAAAATGAGATGTGGGTATGTTAGACATTCTATATATAGGCGACACAAAAAAAATATAGGCTTTGAAAAAAAAAAAAAAAAAAAAAAAAAAAAATTTTTTTTTTTTTTTTTTTTTTTACAGTTGGTTGGTTGGTTGATTTCAATGTGACTTAGATGAAATTTTATTTCTAATATTTTTTTTGTATATAAATTTTTACAAGCCTTCTTTTATAAAAGTATCCGTTCAAAATCTTAAAGTATTCATCGGCATACATCCAACATTGGCAATACAATTGTTACAAAAAAACGGGTCGAACGAAGTGTCAAAGACAGTAATCTGCCATGAGACACTTCGTTCGACCCGATTTTTTATAAATCGTTTGGGTGACCTCTGTTTTATTAGGCTGTTGATAACGACTATGCCGTTTTAATCTCCAACTGTTTCGGCCGTATCATGTAATTAACCCTTGGTCGAGGCTTCCAGGCACGATATATTTTTTCCCTGGTAGAGATTTCAGGAGATTTTGGCAGTCGGCTTATGGGAGTTGGGACTTTTAAGTAAATATTCTGTGATGTGGCTATTGAAACTGGCTTTGGTTTGGGAGTTGGCTTTGGAGTTGTCTTAAGAATTGGCTTTGGAGTTGTCTTAAGAATTGGCTTTGGAGTTGTCTTAAGAATTGGCTTTGGAGTTGTCTTAAGAATTCGCTTGGGAGTTGGCAGAGACATCGATTTATCATATTGAAATATCAGCTCGCAATAGAGACGAGATGTATTTAATATTTTCCTTTTAGGTTGTAAGGCATAGCCGTAATCAAATCGCTTGTCAGAGTCTACGGAAAGCATATTCATTTTGAAAAACAAAAGGTCAGAATGAATAAGCTGAGGCGAGAGGCCGGTATTTATACTCTGGCGAACGGATGCATGAGATCTGATAAGCGGTTCTGAGAAACGATAAAAATAATAGTATATAAGGCTCGACAGGATGACTGTTTATAGATTAGATCCTGTCTTTGAGGAAACGAGTTACATAATATCCTGCAAACACAATTATTCTAGAAGGTCAGCTAGATAAATATATCTCCTCAAGCGATAAACTAATCTTATAAAAATTTTCCTGGCAACTCATTTCTACGAAAACAGGATGAGATAAGGCTTTTATAGAGGACACGGATGCAGGATATTGCATAACTCAGTTGCTACGATAAGGCTTTTATGTCGCTGAACAGGATGCGGCTGTGAAACAGATAAACATTACTGGACAATGATAGTGTAGATACTTTAGCATGATATATATAGGTTAGCTAGAGTCAATCAATCAATCAACCAACCTTGAAAAAAAAAAAAAAATTTTTTTTTTTTTTTTTTTTTTTTTTTTTACAGTTGGTTGGTTGGTTTATATATATTTATAATGTTGAATGAATTGATGATCTACTCATTATTATATTTAATGTCCTGTCGTAACGGATTCTGTTGAGTCGCTATCTGATTGGAGAGCAACAGGTTCTGCAGGTTCTGGATCTGGATCTGCTGCTTCTGAATCTGCACTAGAGATCTGTTCTGCTGCACGCCCAACTCTAATTTAAGCCTGTAAATTTCTTCCTGATACAAGTTATCTATTTTGGAGTACAGTACGTCAAATTTCTCAATCTTGGTTTTCAAGAGTGAGATTTCTGCATCCAGTTTAGATTGCAAGTCAAACATCTGCTGCTTTAAATTTTGCATTTCGGTCTTTGCGTCGTTGTCCAACGGTTCCCACATTTTGTACATGCTGAGCTTCAATGAAAGAGATAAATATTAGAAACTATCTAATGTAAGAGTCACAGAAATGGCCTGATACGATTTAATGTTGGGAGCGTTTTTAGTAGAAGGCTAGACAGACAGAATGAAGGAATGAGTACGGCTATTTATAAAGAATGAATCCAAGCCAATCTACCAATCAACCAACCTTAAAAAAAAAAAAAAAAATTTTTTTTTTTTTTTTTTTTTTTTTTTTTTTTTCAAAGGTTGGTTGGTTGGTCATGTGACCTGGACTTAGATGGACTTTTATAAAGTATTGTCACTTTCTAATTTCACATTTTTCAATTATGCGTCTTCATATTTGGACAGTCTCCGTCTAAGCTCAGCAATCTCATTTTTCAGCTGCATTATGACTTCGTCCTGTAGCTCGTTTATCTTATCCCGCAATTTTTTGTTCTCAATCACCGACCGTTTATATTTCGTTTTGATACACGCATTCTCTTCTTTCAGAGACGACACTTCTCTTCGCAAATCCGATATTTTTCTATCATTCTCGGCTTTGAGAGACAGATATTTCTCTTTCCAAGACACGTTTTCATTTTTCAATGAAGCCCTCTCTTCTGCAAATTGTGCTTTCAATGAAGCCGTCTCTTCTGCAAATTGTGCTTTCAATGAAGCCATCTCTTCTGCAAATTGTGCTTTCAATGAAGCCATCTCTTCTGCAAATTGTGCTTTCAATGAAGCCATCTCTCTCTGCAATTCGACAACTTGTCCCTGCAAAATCTTAATCTCGGATTCCAGTTTCCAATTCGCTTCCACGATCGGCCTCGCGTCTCTCAAATAACTCTGGATTTTATTTGGCGGCGTCCATAATTCGTCGCCTAACAATTCATAGAAACAATTACCTCTCTCAGCCTGAACCCTCAGCCAGTTTCCATCTACGTCTTCTCGATCCAGATAAAGCTTTTTACCACCCATCAAATATAGAAACTGAGGCGTTTGGTTTTCCGTCGGAACGAACTCTCTTTTGAGAGGCAGCACCATCCCACCTCTGAAAGCGTGAAAATGTTTAATCTTTTGTTTATACACTCCGTTTTCTTCAACTAGCATACTGTAAGCTAATTTAGGCAGCGAGGCCCTCCGAAACATTTCCAGATCCATAGCCCCTTGGACGCCTCCGTCCCACTGCAATGTCAGCGGCAACCTGAAGTCTACCGGCAGCGTCCGAAATATGTAAAAATGTTTATTTTTCAGTGGAGCCTTTTTATGTCTCTTGCCATCTATCGTAAAGTAACACCTCGACCGCCTCTTGCTAACGTAGCCCAGCGTGTTCACCAAATGCATGGCAGATTCTATCAACTCGTATTTTTTCGAAGCGTAGTTTTTACGAGGTCTTTTGTAAGGTTTGACTTTCGACCAAACTTTCTTGAAGAGACCCATGGGGGTGACCACTATCATATGCCGATGCTGTCTGAAAATTGGATCCTCGGCCGTACCGCCGTCGCACCAACAAGAAAAAGGCAGCGTGGCGATCCTACCGTGTTCTTTATCCAAAACTCTTATAAACGATTCAAATGCGGCAGCCTTAACCATGACGTGAAACCATTCACCTTCCGACCTCGCGTACTTCCGAACGTAGGAGGCGGCCGCGTTTAGATTCTCGTCTTCGAAATAATCAACCTCGGATCCATGATTCAACAGCCAAAGGTCTTCGAAAAGGCGTTCCGTTAAGAATCCACGAATGTCCTGATGATCAAAAAACGATTCTGCAGCGCACAACGGACGAGTGTCCATGAGTCTGAGCTTGTCGGGGATTTGATACGGTTCGTCCATTTCCACATCTGTCTCCAAGTCTCTATCGATTCTCTTAACGGCTATAAATTTTCGAAAACACGCGATCAAGTGATTCGTGTATTGGTATTTCGTTTTGGAATCCAATTTCTTCTTTCCCAGACACCAAACGCAAGAAGTACTCGTCGGTAATTTATGTATTTCCAAACAATGTTTTTCGAACTGAACGGGCAAAAGTTGAATGGGACAATGTGGACAACGAAAAGGGTAAGTTTTTCGCCTCAACTCTTGACGATAAAGATACAACGTGTTACCTTTAGCCATTGATCTGGTAAATATATTTGTAAAGATTAGCTAAAAATTCAACACTTTATATTGAAAATTTTTACAACAGCCTGCAATAATAATCCTCTTGCTATCAACCGTTTAACAGCAGACTCCTCTTGTAAAGTCCGTTTAAATAAAACGTTTAAAATGTAAAAAATAAACTTGAAGACCCTCTTTTAAAGCCGTTTAAATTTAAAATGAAATATTTAAAATGTAGACTTGAAGACTTGAAGACTTGAAGACTTGAAGACTTGAAGACTTGTCAATATTTTCATGATTCAATCCTCTTTTAAAGATCAAAGCCCAAACACGTTTAAATTTAAAATAAAAACTTTAAAATGTAACAAATATTGTAAAAATAGTCGAATTTTTAAGTCGTCCGTATTTCTGGTAATTGACTTGACAATCTCTTGCACACAAATTGGGTGACCCAACCAACCAACCAACCGCTGTCGAAAATTAACGAAATTTGAAAAACAACAAATATCGTATAGAATAGCGTAAATGTTTAAATGTAAAATGTAAAAATTATTTAAAATGGGGGAGAAATGTCGAAATACGAATGAGTGTCTCGAATGAGTGTGTGGCCATGTGACTTAGCTCCCGTATGCAGTTTCAAAATTCTTTTCTCAGCCAAGATATTTTTCCGAAAACGAATCGAGACTATCAACTCCGTTTCGCATGAAATTTAAGCTTTCGATTGCACCTGTTGGAATGGCCCCTGGAAACGGTTTCCGAGACATCTTTTTCACATGTCAAAATTAGACGAGACCATTATAACAAATCCGACCTCAGTCTAGATCAGGCTGTTTGTTACGCAAAAAAAACAAATGTTGCTGGTAACGAGGAGGCCATGAACGACAGACATTAGAAATATAACACGGGTTATTAGAATGTATATATTAGTAATTTAACCATGCAGACAATAGAAACTAGGTCATGAAGAAATTAGAAATTCAATATAGGCTACGCAGATATTAGAAACTTAACATTTAGACTAGATAACTTTTTCATTGCTGTTTTTCGCGTCGGGAAATATTTTTTTCAATTTCCAAATGACAACTGTCAGCTTGCATGAAATCCAGGCTGTCTATCACCCCTCTTGAAACTGCCTCTGAAAACGGTTTCCGAGACATCTTTTACGCGTGTCACGCATAGATTCAAATGCCTATTTCCAATCTGTGTCGTCTGTCACTTTTGAGCTGTCCGCTAGCATGAAATCCAGTCCTCTGAAAACGAGACAATTTTTACACGCGTCATGCATAAATAGTCAAATGGCTATTGAGATACCCAACATGATATCCTTTAAGTCTTTCGTTATGCAGTGCTACGAGAAGCCTAACACTTTATAAAGGAAGGGTTGAAAAAATTAATGTCTGTATGTTTAACTACTGATAAATAAAATATTTTTTTCATAAATATATAAATTTTTAGTTATCGTACCTATGATCGAGTCTACAATATAGTTGGCTGATAAGCTAAGCTTTATTTTTTAAGAGTATTATAGCAATTTTATCTATTCAAATAGCCAAGTATTATAGTTATACATTTAGTGTATGCTCAAATATAAAAACAAATATCGCCGTTTATTACCTATAATGGATGCCTTTATCTAATTTTCTGAAGGTTAAGCTTATGGATGTATTACCATGAAACTGCCACTCGTCATAATTTAATAGACTGGCTTATCCCTTGAAGCTTTGAATTTTCTCTCTTGGCCAAAACTAACGTACGCTATGGGCGAACCAATAGGTTATGAAACCGTTGTTGTCATAGCGGGACAGGATTCGTTAAGATTGGTCATTTAGAAACGGTCGTTGCCTAACCTTATTCATTTTAAAGAAAAATTATTAAGTCAAATGTGTAGCAATTTAATTTCAGACTGTAGAAGACATGAGATTGGAACGAGTCACGGAAACAGGACGAGATAGCCTATCGTTCTAAAACCGGCAGGATCTAATGTTAGATAGATGAGCGTCTTAGTGGGACAGATTGATGCGAGAAGAGTTGAGTACGGCTATTTATACAAAATGAATCCAAGCCACGCCCACTAAAAAAAAAAAAAAAAAAAAAAAAAAAAAAAAAAAAAAAATTTTTTTTTTTTCCATGTGTCCTTGAATGTGACCTTGACGGAGCAATGTATAAGATATGGCGGAGCTATTTATACAATATTAGTTTTGTGTCAAGTATATTAATTTTGTGTCAAGTATATTATTTTTATACGTTACGTTATTTTTACGTTACGTTATTTTTAATATGTTATTTTTATACGTTACGTTATTTTTACGTTACGTTATTTTTAATATGTTATTTTTATACGTTACGTTATTTTTAATATGTTATTTTTACGTTACGTTATTTTTTACGTTACGTTATTTTTTACGTTACGTTATTTTTGTCACTTAACATTTAGCTGACTTGTACAATCTTTTCTCCTGTATTTTGTCCAATTGAAATGTCCACATACTCCAATCTTTGTCCAAAACTGATTTAACCTTAATACCAGGTTTACCAAACGGATCCCTATTATTAAACAGATCGGCTCTGATACAACTTAACAAGCCACTCTTTTCCATAATATCTATTAAGGCAACGGATGCCAGATCAAATACCCCGTTGTTGTATCGAAATTTGGCAAAACATTCTCCGAGAAAGCATCCAGTAACGATCAAACATCCAGCACCCAAGGTTGATAAGATTCGGCACCACGCCAACGACGATACGTTAAGATTTTGTTGCGCAAAAGGCCTCGGACTTTAAGAGATATGCTATCAGAATTGAGTATGGCTACTAATTTTTCTTTCAGCTTGGGAATGGCCTCTTCGATCTGTTCGATCTTCATACCAGTAGGTAAGCGCGGTGTCTGAAAATAGTCTTCTAACATTCTCAAAAGAGAAAGGGCAAATTTGTGTTCTTTCGGTTTCCATTCTGGATCGTCCCAGTCATTTCTGATGTCGACCATCCTATATTCGCCGGTAGCTTCCCAGTTTGCCAGATGAACGCAGTCTCTGAGTAGGTAATGAAAGACGCTTTGAATGGGATCAGAGAAATCCATTATGAAAAATTGCAAATGTCAGTCCAATAACAATTGTAGAATGAGAAAATGATATAAATCCTGAAGGCAGCCAGGGTATATATAGGGGCAGATTAAATGACCTTGAACCAACCTTGAAAAAAAAAAAAAAAAAAAAAAAAAAAAAAAAAAAAAAATTTTTTTTTTTTTTTTTTTTTTTTTCGTGTGACCTTGAACATATTTTCAAGGACGGATCCATAACTTGAATGAGCAAAGTTTATTTATTCGATATTAGTTTTTTTGCGTGACCTATATATAGAATGGCTAACGTACCCACATCTCATTTTGTCTCGACGACAACAGTCATCTAGTTATCATGTCTTCGTAAATCTTTTCGTCCGTTGTACGGTAAAACATTTTACGGATAATCTAATCGAATCTCATAAAATTTATAAGTTATTTTTTTTACAAATCCAATATTGGTAGCCTATCGATTTAAAAAAAATGGGTCAAACGAGGCTTCCATCGTCAAGATAAGTCATAATGACAAATCTAGACATGAGGAAGCCTCGTTTGACCCAAGTTTTTTAAAATTTCCATGTATATAACTATTGCACATACACTCTTCGCTTTTCCAAAATAGCTGTTCGACAAACAGGACAATTTTCCAGTTTGTCCGAACAAGCCATGCAACATAGCACATGCCCACAGTCAAAGAATGCCACCTGGCTCTCTTCTGTCAAGCAAACCTTGCATTCGTTCCGTCTCCTCCAACGGGTAGCCAATCTTTTCGAATTGTCAGAAGGGCCGTCCAATAGATCATTTCGGAAAAGGTCCGTATATAGTTGCAGCCAGTCCTGCAATTTGGCATTTCCCTCCGTTTTAATATGAACATCAAATATAGCTTCCGAAGACATAGGAAAATCAGCCGCGACCCGTCCATATCTCCAGAGTCTCTGCATTTCTGCTACGTCGGAAAACAGGCTCACGTAGTTAAACATTTCTTCTATTTCAAAAACTGGAAATGAGTCTATATGCTTGGTGGCACGATACTGAGAAAATTCGTAAATATCATTAAACTGCAGCAGCAAACCCACATCTACTGCCGAAACGTAAATCATTCCGTCAGAGGCTAGGGCAGACCTCAAGCCGATATGGCCTGGGAAAAATAATCTCATCCACATGACTTGAGAGCAAGTGAGCAATTGAAATTACAAGCGCTGAGCACCGGCTTTTATAGTAGAAGCATATCCTTTAAAACAGGATGCGATAAAGTTATTTATATGAGTTACATAAGTCCAAGAAAACAGGATGAGGCCTTGTCCTTTAAAACAGGAAGAGATAAAGTTATTTATACGAATTGTCCTTGAAAACAGGATGCATGTAGGAAGCGGCTAAAATTATAATCAGATTTATAAAAAAACTGTTGACAGGATATTATGCAGCGAATTCTATATATATGCTTAAGACATTATAGAGATTTTTTGCTAATTGGATATATTTAGACCAGCGAACAAGACTATTTCACTCGGATTACTAAACGGATCGCAGTTGCGATTTAGGTCGCGTTCAATGCAGCCAATATAGCCATAAGTGTCCAACATGTCTATCAACATTTCAAAAGCCACATCAAACATATCCACATTGCAATTTGTCCAGCAATCTGCAATAATACATGCTGTAACAATTAAGCATTGTAGAATCCAAACTTGATAACAGCATTGGCCAGGCAGCACAACATCTTCAGCGAACAGATTTTTAATATCAGGAGACATTTTATCGTAGTCGTAATATGCTATGCATTGCAATTGGCCTTTCAACATTCTAAATGCCTTTTCGGGCGTATCGAGTTTGGCCTTCGAATGGATAGAGTTATTCTGAAAATACGCTGTGAGCATTTTTAAAATAGAGCGGCCAAAATTAGATTTCAACAAGACTTCAGAGGTCTCTTGACGATAGGCGAGACTAACGCATTCACGGAGTAGAGTACGAAACTCATTTTGGACAGACATGATGCCAATGAATCCTTTAGAACACAAACCCGCATTTATATAGGCACGATCGCACTGAGAAATTTATAGCGAAGCCACGCCCACCGAAAAAAAAAAAAAATATTTTTTTTTTTTTTTTTTTTTTTTTTACAGTTGGTTGGTTGGTTGGTTGATGAAGTTGGTTTCTAAAGTTATATTTCTAAAGTTATATTTTTCAGTTGGCTGCTAAAGTTATATTTCTCAGTTGGCTGCTAAAGCTATATTTCTCAGTTGGCTGCTAAAGCTATATTTCTTTAGCCAATTATTGTAGATGGCGCTGCAGTCTATATATATAGTATATATATAGTATATCTATTAGGGTGGGTGGGAGTGGAATTTATTTCTTCTACTGTAAGGTCATGCATAAACTAGCTCCTGATGTCTAAACCCATTTCCTTTAAAATAGGATGGGGATAGCGTCATTTATACAATATTGGCTTTGAAAACAAGATTTTATAGACTTTTGTCTGACAAATGACATGATATTGCAGGTTTTCATGAAATCAGAATAGATCATAGGCTTTTATAGAAAAATTTAACTCTCTAGTGTCCATCAATGTACATGTTGCTCAAAACACATTACGAGACATAGTGACTAGACGACCGTTGCAGGCAAATGTCGAGACACAATGAGAGTGTAGTCATGTTAGCCATAGTATATATAGACAAGCTTCAAGGGTGGGCGTGGCACCTTAAAAAAAAAAAAAAAAAAAAAAAAAAAAAAAATTTTTTTTTTTTTTTTTTTTTTTTCGTGTAACCTTGAATACATCTTCAAGGACGGAGCAGTATCTTTAACTTGACGGATTTATTCAGCATTAGTTTTTTTCATGTGACCTATATATAGAATCGTTAAAGTGCCTACATCTCATTTTGTCTGCCAACGACATCCGTTTGGAAAAGCCTGGCTTGGCTCTATATAAATTTTAGCCTTGCTGGCCTACCGGGTCTAAAGAAATCCATCCAAAATCGTGACGAGATTCAAATCATCCATTGTACGGTAAAACATTTTAAATAAAAAGCCTACGTAGACTACAATAACATGTCTGCCTATTTTCTACGAATCGATGTATTTTTAAACCCCACCCTCAAGTACCTCAAATCTAGCTGGAGTCTCATTTTTACGATAAACACAGGTCTCAGACACAGTCGCCAGCGATATTATTCGAGCATTTTGACCCATCGATCCAAAAATTAATATTGACACAATTATCAGAAAAAACTGTCTTTCAGGCAAGCTAATGCTTATATAGAACCTTGTCGGTAAAAATTCAAAGGTTGTCCAGCAAAGCTAATTGTTTAGACTTTGCAGAGAGACCAGTTAATATTTTCAAAGCCTAAGACCCTCTATCAAAACTTGTTGTCGAAAAAACCAAAATTAACTCGTGAGTACGCTATACATTTAAAAAAAATATGTTAATATTGTAAATTTATACATTAGAATTTAAAAGAAATAGAAATAAAATATATTTTTTAATCTGTATTTAAACATGCAGATATTTTCTACCAGTTAATATTTTCAAAGCCTAAGCCCCTCTATCAAAACTTGTTGTCGAAAAAAACAAAACTAAACTGTGAATATGCTATATATTAAAAAAAAATATACTAATAGTGTAAATTTATACATTAGAGTTTAAAAGAAATAGAAATAAAATATTTTTTTATCTGTATTTAAACAAGCAGACATTTTCCGCTCCGCGGAAAATGTCTGCATGTTTAAATACAGATAAAAAAAATATTTTATTTCATACTCAATTATTAGTATAGCTGAAAAAATATATATATGATGTCTCTAATTTACATCGACCCTTAAGTACCGCAAATCCAGCTCGAGTATCGTTTGTGTGATAACTAAGGCCAAACAAAATGTCGCATGCAAAATCTTCGAGCGTCTATAGAAATGAATAGATTTTTTTTTTTTTTTTTTTTTTTTTTTATAAAATATTTATATTATATTATATTATATTTATATTATATTATATTATATTTATATTATATTATATTTATATTTATATTATATTATTATTATATTTATATTATAGTATATTATATTTATATTTATATTATATTATATTTATATTTATATTTATATTATATTATACTTATACTTATACTTATAATACTAATTTAAATATAAATATAAGTATAATATATGTAATGAATTTAATCAGTCCGTATCGAGTTTGGACATCCTCTTGGTTTAGGAAACAATACTTTAAGGGCTACAAAAATTATTTTGGATAGGCCCAATGATTTCTTTAGAACACAAACACGATCCAGCCAGCAAGGCTAATCGGAGTCAATCTTACGCGATTAAAAATTTAATATCGACGTCTGATCAGTAGGTTAAGCCACATTTAAGAAAAAAATCTTTGCGTCGACTTTGCAGAGAATCCGTTCATATTTCCAAGGGTAAGCCCTTTGTCCAAACTTGTTGTCGAAAAAACCAAAATTGACCCGTGAATATCCTATAAATTTACAAGATTTCATACTACTGTTGTAAATTTAGGCCTTAGAATTTAAAATATTTTGTTAATGATTATATAGATTCAGAGACAAAGCCATCCAGACAATATTTTCAGAGACAAGGCCTTCATAAGGTAATCTGAGAAAACGAAAAATATTAAACTACATTTTAAAAAAATAACATAGTTACCTGGACTTTGCAGAGAGTCTTCAGACCAGCTAATATTTTCAAAGCCCTTTCATCGTTGTCGCCACATATGTAGGAGTAATGTTAGAAAATGAGATTTGTCAGCTGCTTATATAGGCGCTATAAAGCTATCAAGGTCACAAGTTCACACGAAAAAAAAAAAAAATTTTTTTTTTTTTTTTTTCACAGTTGGTTGGTTGGTTGGTTGATGAAGTTGGTTTCTAAAGTTATATTTCTAAAGTTATATTTCTCAGTTGGCTGCTAAAGTTATATTTCTCAGTTGGCTGCTAAAGCTATATTTCTCAGTTGGCTGCTAAAGCTATATTTCTTTAGCCAATCATTGTAGATGGCGCTGCAGTCTATATATAGTATATATATAGTATATCTATTAGGGTGGGTGGGAGTGGAATTTATTTCTTCTACTGTAAGGTCATGCATAAACTAGCTCCTGATGTCTAAACCCATTTCCTTTAAAATAGGATGAGATAACGTTATTTATACAATATTGGCTTTGAAAACAAGATTTTATAGACTTTTGTCTGACAAATGACATGATATTGCAGGTTTTCATGAAATGAGAATAGATCATAGGCTTTTATAGAAAAATTTAACTCTCTAGTGTCCATCAATGTACATCTTGCTCAAAACACATTACGAGACATAGTGACTAGACGACCGTTGCAGGCAAATGTCGAGACACAATGAGAGTGTAGTCATGTTAGCCGTAGTAAATATAGACAAGCTTCAAGGGTGGGCGTGGCACCTGAAAAAAAAAAATAATAATAATAATAATAATTTTTTTTTTTTTTTTTCGTGTGACCTTGAACACATCTTCAAGGACGGAGCAGTATCTTTAACTTAACGGATTCATTTATGCAACATTAGTTTTTTGGTGTGGCCTATATATATATATATCATGTCTCCGTTTTAAAACATTTTAAATAAAATGCCGGTATCCAGCATAATGTCTAATGAATCAATATAATATGGCTAACGTATCCAAATCATCATTGCGTATGACCAGCAACCGTCTGGCTTCATGATAATCTATAAAAACCCATGACCTCATTCTGATTTCACTACAGCTCCTATGCCAAGTACCGCAAAGCTGGGTGAACCTACTTTTTTACGCATCTAAAGGTCTATCAGACAGTCACCAGCAATATTTTTCGAGCTTATTTCACCCTTTCAGAAATTCAAACGATAGCTCCTATGCAAAGTACCGCAAAGCTGGGTGAACCTATTTCTTTACGCATCTAAAGGTCTATCAGACAGTCACCAGCAATAATTTTCGAGCAACTCCACCCTTTCAGATTGGAATAATAAATTTTTAGAATTTAAATATTTTATATGCTTATGGAATCGTTAAGATTGGTACAGCATTCATTTAGAAACTGTCATCGCCTAACCTTATCCATTTAAAAAAATTATTAAGCCAATTGTGTAGCCATTTAATTTGAGACGGACATGATAAACGGAATCGATTTAATTTTGCATCTGCTGAATGCCCATCTCTAATTTGAGCCTTCTCACGTCAAAATTCTCAATCTTAGTTTTTCAAGAGTGCAATATCTACATTCAATTTGGATTGCAAGTCAAACATTTGTTGTTTTAAATTTAGCATTTCAGCCTTTGCGTCGTTGTCCAAATTACGTACATACTCAGCCAAGACCGAAAAAGAATAGTCGCATGAAATTTAAGCTTTCGATTGCACCTCTTGGAATGGTCCCTGTCCGAGACATCTCATGTCAAAATCAGACGAGTCCAATAATAGACGCTGACGAGACATTAGAAATTAAAGCATGCAGTCATGTAAATTTTTACAATTAAGATTTAAAAATTACAGTTACGATCTATTCAAACTACAGCTCTTATACCAAAGTACTGCAAATCTCAGCAACGCTGACGAGACATTAGAAATTTAAGCATGTAAGTTTTTACAATTAAGATTTAAAGATTACAGTCTATTCAAACTACAGCTCCTATGCCAAGTTCCGAAAGTCTCAGCAACGCTGACGAGACATTAGAAATTTAAGCATGTAAATTTTTACAATTAAGATTTAAAGATTACAGTTACGAGGGTATTCTATTCAAACTACAGCTCCTATGCCAAGTACCGCAAAGCTGGGTGAACCTACTTCTTTACGGCATATAAAGGTCTATCAGACAGTCGCCAGAAGTATTCTTCGAGCAACTCCACCCCGTCAGAATTGTTCACGTTCGGTTCGAATAATAAATATTTAGAATTTAAATATATTATTTAAATATTTTATTTTAATAATAAAATATTTATTATTTAAATATTTTATTTTAATAATAAAATATTTATTATTTAAATATTTTATTTTAATAATAAAATATTTATTATTTAAATATTTTATTTGTTTATCGAATCGTTAAAAAAATATATTCAATATTGGTACAGCATTCATTTAAAAAATGCCCTTATTCAATATTGTAAATTTCTATCTCAGATTTAAAGACATTAACCAATCAACCAATAATGCTAAAGTATCTTAATGTTAGGAGTGTTTTAGTAGAAGGTTGATGCTAGAAGAGATTCAGACAGAATGAAGGAATGAAGGTTTGAGTACAGCTATTTATAAAGAATGAATCCGAGTCAATCAACCAATCAACCAACCTTAAAAAAAAAAAAAAAAAAATTTTTTTTTTTTTTTTTTTTTTAAAGGTTGGTTGATTCGTTGATTGACTCTAGCTAACATATATATCATGCTAAAGTATATACACTATCATTGTCCAGCAATGCTTATTTGTTTCAGCGTCTATAAATATCTTTACCGCATCCTGTTTCCATGTCCGTTGCAAATGAGTTATGCAATATCCAGCGATAAATTATTCTATAAAAAGCCTTATCTCATCCTGTTTTCGTAGAAAATGAGTTATGCAATCCTTCAGATTGACTATATAAATATTTTACTCTTTAAATATTTATTATCTAAATATATTATTTGTTTATCGAATCGTTAAAAAAATATATTCAATATTGGTACAGCATTCATTTAAAAAATGTCCTTATTCAATATTGTAAATTTCTATCTCAGATTCAAAGACATTAGCTATCTCAGTTTCAAAGGCATTAGTATCGTTTCAATATTGAAATATTAATATTGTCTATCTCAGAGACCCCATTCAAAGTCTCAATTTGTACCCATCCAATGTTGGCTTACTACCGTCGCAAAAAAATGGGCCGAACGAAGCGTCAATGACAGAAATCTGCCATGAGACGCTTCGTTCGGCCCATTTTTTCGCCCCCTCCAATTTAAATCTCTAAGGCATCAGTTTATACCAGCGAGATCGATTCCCCACGAAGACTTTGATTTTGGACGGAGGGGTGTCTGTCCAAGAAATAGTCTCAAATCTATCTTCGTGTAGGCGAGGGTCATCATCGTGGTCTCCATCATAGAACAGCTTGGTTCTTTCTATGAAATCCTTTAAGAATTCATCTATGAAGACATCAGAATTCCTCACGATCCGAATTCTGACAGCTTTATGGATGCATGCAGTTGGCACTATAGGATCTAAGATGTCAATCTTAGCAGATTTCATCATGGCCTCAAAACCCATGGTCGACAGCGCATCTCCGAAATGAATTTCTTCTATTGGATACACCCAGGTATTAGCTAAAGAGACAGGTATCCTGAACCTTTTGTAAACGAGGTCCCTCACCTTTAGCTTGGTAGTTTTTTTTACGTATGCGCTACCCTTACCCATCAGCTTGGCCACATCAGAGGCCCTGACGAACAAAAGTCCATCCGCAGAGACTACGAATAGGATTTTAGCATCAAGCTGTGGATGTTCAATTGTGAATAGCATGACTTAATAGCAATAGCAACAGAAGTCAAAATGATGCAGGCTCTTAGAGGCAGCTCGTATATATACCCGATTCGCGACCTAATTTTAGCAAGCTTTCTTAGAAAACGTGACCTTCTGATAAAATTCTTCTAGAACTAATCTGTTGACAGGATATTATGTAATCCTCAGGACGCGATAAACTTATTTTTAGAATTAATTTGTCGTTTGAGCGGGATCTTGCATAATCTACAGGACGTGCGTAAGAGGATGTGCGTCAGAGGATGTCGATAAGAAATTTAGATAGAAATAGAGATTGCTGCTAGTATAAATACAGGCTGCTGGACGAGACATTTCATTCTGACTGCTTGATATTCTAAAAGCTAGTCTGCTCCAAAATGATATTTCAAATTTTAGCTGAAGAGTTAAACGTGAAATTTACTTGTTTTTTGACTTTTGACGGTGAAATTTTTATCAAAGGTTCAGACGTAGCTCGCACCATGGGCTATCAAAATCCTTCTGGCGTTTTAAACTTATGCCATCTTACAGTGACTGACATCGCTCCCGAGGGCTTGAGCCTGCCTCCGTCTCTAGCCAAGACACGTATTTTTGGATTGGAAGATGCCAACACGCTGTTGGATATGCATCCAGGCGAATTTCAATCCTTATTTCAGGGGCCTATCGAGATTTTGTCGCCGATAGAGTGTACGTTCAACATCAGAAGGCCCATACGTATCAAGATAGCATGCATTAGCTCTTCCAATGCTACCATGGAGAGTTTTATAGCTGATTTGAAAATATCCATGGACTGTTTTAATTCTGTTTTAATCCATGGACTCTTACCTGCAATCTGTACCGATGGATAGCTATGTCTTCGGAGAGAGGTACGGAGACCTAGAATTGGGGTATTTTCCCAAAAAAATTAAAGTTTTGGTGGGAAACAAACCCTACTTTTATAAATCCTCGTCTTAAGATCAGGACGAGGTGCAAAAAAATGGGTCGAGCGAAGCCTCTCATGACATAAGTCATTGAGGCTTCGCTCGGCCCATTTTTTTGCGATAGATAGAGTGCCAACATTGGATGCGTACCGATTTGAACTTGTAAATTTGAAGGGATATGGCTTAGCTATAAGATAATTTTGATAAAATATCTATAGACAAATTTAAGGTATCTGAATTTAAAAATTTAATTGTTTCATTTAAAATTTACTGTGTAAAATTTAAAATTTTTAAAGACTAAGTGTGGCGGTCATTATAATCTGATATGGCTTAGCTATAAGCTAAATATGAATCTTGGTAAAATATCGATAGCTAAATTTAAGGGATCTGAATTTAAAAATTTAATTTTTTTCGTTTAAAATTTACATTAAAATTTTTAAAGACTAAGTGTAGCCAAGCCAGTCATTATAATCTAATCTCTATAAAAAGATTTTCGAGAGACAGGATATTATGCAAGCCTTTCCTCAAGATGCTTGATAAGCGGCTCTCGGTTAAAATTACAATCAGATCTCTATAAAAAGATTTTCGAGAAGTGTTGACAGGATATTATGTAAGCCTTTCCTCAGGATGCAGGAAGCCCGGTTACAATCAGATCTCTATAAAAAGATTTTTCCAGAAGTATTGACAGGATCCTCAGGAAGCCCGGTTATAATCAGATCGATAAAAATTGTCCGAGAGACAGGATATTATGCAAGCCTTTCCTCTTGATAAGCGGTTCCTAGAAAATTACAATCAGATCTGTTGATAAGACCGGGTATATATACGAGTGTTCAGCGAGAGCTCTTCAATTGCTAGTCGATCTCTCTACTAGCTGCTTAGATACATTAGCTCTCTGTCAGTCATGTTTTTCCATGTAAAAAATTATGCTTATGGCGTTGCCTTTAAATGCCTAATGGCCACTGATGGCACCCTGTTTGTCCGGGCTGAGGACCTGGCTATTTATTCGAGGCACCCTCTAGATCTAAAATTTGCCGAAAAATATGCAGGCCTCACCGTCCGAGATGTGATGGACCCTAAAATCGATTTACCTAAATGGCTCGCTAAGACGAGAATCTTCTCGATTAGCGAAGCCAAACATCATTTGAAAGGGTTCATGGGCGAACAGGAATTTGATGAAATGTTCGATGGTTCGGCCATGGTGAAATACCAGGCTAACATGAAGCTCAGCTTCGTGAAAGCCATAGGTGTTCGATTTGTTGAAAGGTCCCATACCAAGTTCGAAGACTTCCTTGCCGCATACCAACTACAGGTGAGGAAATTTTTTGAGCTTGAATATGAGGATTATGAATTATACAAATCTCAAATGACCGGACCGTTGAAGATGACCATCAGTAGGCTATCTAATGAGCAATCCATAGAGAGCTTATGCTAATCTTTCAAATGAGAGTAAAAAAATGGGTCGAACGAGGTGTCTCATGGCAGAATTTCTGTCTTTGACACCTCGTTCGGCCCATTTTTTTGCGATAGATATAGTGCCAATATTGGACGGGTTTAATTTGAGACTTTGATATTAAATTTATAAAAAAATCTATTTAAGCTAGTATCGAAGAGATTATCAGGATAGCATGAAGACTATTTAAACGTATAAACTATATTAAGCCAATATTGTAGAAATAAAATTTAAGACTCTGGAAAACGAGATAAAATGGTATCAATTTAAATGTATAGATAAAAATAACTAAGCCAACAGAGACATGACTGGACAATGACGGTTTGGATACGTAAGCGAGTTTATCTCTCTATATATATAGATGGGATGAAGCCACGCCCACAAGAAATCCAACGACCTTGAAAAAAAAAAAAAAAAAAAAAAATTTTTTTTTTTTTTTTTTTTTTTCGTGTGACCTTGAACACATCTTCAAGGACGGAGCAGAATCTATAACTTAACGGAACTAACCTCATTTATTGAACATTAGTTTTTTTCGTGTGTCCTATATATAGGATGGCTAGCGTACCCACATCTCATTTTGTCTCGACGTCTGCCAACAACAGTCATCTAGTCATCTGTAAAATATTTTGAATTTGTAATTTTCAAGGGATATGGCTTCTCTATAAGATAATTATGTATCTTGATAAAATATCTATAGATAAATTTAAGAGATCTGAGTCTAAAATTTTCGTTTAAAATTTTAACTTTTTGTGTAAAATTTAAAAATTTTAATGGCTAAGCTAGAGATAGAGTACCAATATCGTAACGATTTGAAGGGATATGGCTTCTCTATAAGATAAATATGAATCTTGGTAAAATATACAGACTCTATAGATAAATTTAAGAGATCTGAGTTTATAAATTTAATTTTTTCGTTTAAAATTTTAATTTTTTGTGTAAAATTTAAAATTTTTAAGGGCTAAGCTAGATATGTAATATTTCACAGTTGGTTTCTAAAGTTATATTTTTTTATCCAATCATTGTAGATGGCGCTGCAGTCTATATATATAGTATATATATAGTATATCTATTAGGGTGGGTGGGAGTGGAATTTATTTCTTCTACTGTAAGGTCATGCATAAACCAGCTCCGTGATACCCAAACCCGTTTTCTTTAAAATAGGATGGGATAACGTTATTTATACAATATTGGTTTTGAAAACAAGATTTTTATAGACTTTTGTCTGACAAATGACAAGATGTTGCAGGTTTTCATGAAATCAGAATAGATCATGGGTTTTATAAAATATAATAAAATAAAATATTTTTTTATCTGTATTTAAACAAGCAGACATTTCCGCTTCGCGGAAATGTCTGCATGTTTAAATACAGATAAAAAAATATTTTATTTCAAACTCAATGATGTCTCTTATGTAAAATGTCTTTAATAAACCGTACTTTTTCCGACAGCGGTACCATGATTTGTTTCAAGCCAAAAATGCGTATCTTATCCTCTAGCAGTACGTTCCTCGATTGTATCCTGAACGAATCGCTCACGTAGCCTATACCTATATTAGAGCCATCCATTTTTTCGGTAGCGATTAAAGGTACGCCAAAATAAATTTGACTCGCGATACTTAATCATCGTAAAAAGTTTGAATAGATTAGAAACAGGCTAAGATAGCGTATTGTCCAGACATAAATTAGAAACGTTCCAATAAAACTGGACGAGATAGCATATCGTTCTAAAGCCAGCAGGATCTAACAATGGATAGATTTACTGGGACAGAAGAAAACTGATTGGAGAAGAGTCGGCTATTTATATAGAATGAATTCAACCAACCAACCAACTGTGAAAAAAAAAAAAAAAAAAAAAAAAAAAAAAAAAATTTTTTTTTCCACAGTTGGTTGGTTGGTTGATAATCTTCTCTATATATAGGATCGCTGACGTGCCACCTCCTCATTCTATCTAGATCTTTGCCAGCAACGGTCATATCTCTCCTTATCCAACTAGGCATAGTGACTAGACGACCGTTGCTGGCAAATGTCGAGACACAATGAGGAGGTGGCAAGTCAGCGATCCTATATATAGAGGATATGATCAACCAACCAACTATAAAAAAAAAAAAAAAATTTTTTTTTTTTTTCAAAAGAATTTTTTTTTTTTTTTTTTTTTCAAAAGAATTTTTTTTTTTTTTTTTTTTTCATAGTTGGTTGGTTGATCATATCCTCTATATATAGGATCGCTGACTTGCCACCTCCTCATTCTATCTCGATCTTTGCCAGCAACGGTCATATCTCTCACCTGTTAAAATTTTCAAATTTTTAGAAAATTAGTTTGTCGCTTGTAGCCTTGAAGATGATCCGATAAAATTCTTCTAGAACAAATCTGTTGGCAGGATATTATGTAAACCGTTTCCTCAAAAACAGGACGTGATAAGTTTTTTATAGATGCGTCAAGCCTCTCTAATCTATAAAATGTCATCCTGTCGAGCCTTATATAGTATTACTGATGTCGTTTCTCAGAACCGCTTATCAGATCTCACGCATCCGCTTGCCAGAGTATAAATACGAGCCTCTCGCCTCAGCTTATTCATTCTGAGCCTCTGTTTTTCAAAATGGAAATGTTTTCTTTCGACTCTCTGACCGACGAGCGATTTGACTATGACTATGCCGTAAAGCCTGGATGGAATGTCTTGAATACGTCTCGTCTTTCTCTCGAGTTATTATGCAATTATAATCGAGACATGTCCATGCCAGCTCCAAAACCAGTTTCCAGACCCTCTCCAGTTTTCAAATCTAAACCCGTTCCAGTTTTCAAATCTAAACTCGTTCCAGTTCCAAGACCAGTTTCAGCTTCTAAATCTGTTCCAGTTCCAGTTCCAGTTCCAGTTCCAGCTTCTAAATCTGTTCCAGTTCCAGTTCCAGTTCCAGCTTCTAAATCTGTTCCAGTTCCAGTTCCAGTTCCAGCTTCTAAATCTGTTCCAGTTCCAGTTCCAGTTCCAGCTTCTAAATCTGTTCAAGTTCCAGTTCCAGTTCCAGCTTCAAGACCAGTTCCAGCTTCTAAATCTAAACCAGTTCCAGTTCAAATTTCAATACCCATGTCAGAGATGATTTATTTTAAAGTACCAAAGCTATTAAGCCCGCTACCAAAATCTCCAGACGTAACAACTTATCGTGCCTGGAAGCCTCCACCGAAGATAGATTTCGTGGTACGGCCTAAATTAAAAACTGCTGGCTTTGAAGATCCAAGAATTCGAAGACGGCATGGCATAGTCGTTGTCAAATCGAACGTCAATTTGAGAGATGGCAAATGTTACAGCCTCATACAAACAGAGGTCAGGAAAAATTACTGTTGGGTTTAAATCCAAACGATTTATAAAAAAATCGGGCCGAACGAAGTGTCTCATGGCAGATTCCTGTCTTTGACACTTCGTTCGACCCGTTTTTTTTGTAACAATTATATTGCCAATATTGGATGCGTTTAAGATTTGTACTTTAAGATTTTAAACGGATACTTAAGATTTTGAATGGATACTTTTATAACTGAAATCTTGGAGATATAAATTTATATATAAACTATTATCAACCAACTTAAAAAATTTTCAAGATTGGCAAAAAAATATTATTTTGAAATCAAAAACTATAAAATCGAAATGATAAATTTTGAAAAATTTTCCAGATTGGTGAAAAATGGCAAAGTCCCAAAAAAAATAGTATCTTGAAAAAATTATAGAAATATAAAATCAACCAAAGACACTTTAGCATGATATATATATAGGTTATCTAGAGTCAATCAACTAATCAACCAACCTTGAAAAAAAAAAAAAAAAAAAAAAAAAAATTTTTTTTTTTTTTTTTTTTTTTTTCAAGGTTGGTTGATTAGTTGATTGACTCTAGATAACCTATATATATCATGCTAAAGTATCTACACTATCATTGTCCAGCAATGCTTATTTGTTTCAGCGTCTATAAAAATCTTTACCGCATCGTGTTTCGTAGCAAATGAGTTATGCAATATCCTGTTTTCGCGTTCAGCGACAATAATTCTATAAATAGCCTTATCTTATCCTGTTTTCGTAGAAAATGAGTTATGCAACATCCTGCCTTCAGATCGACTATATAAGCTCTGCCATTCGATCAAATAGTCATTCTCTCTTCGGAGCTTGAACTGCTAACATGTATAAGCATCAATGCTCTGTGAAGAAACTTAAAGCGGCTAACGCTCTTCATAACCTTTTCGGAATGACTGAGCCTTTTCCGAAAATTCTTTCGACTTCTGTCAAGAAGCTGAAGAAATATCCTCATTTCCAAACGATGATGGGAGAAGGCAAAATTCATATGTTCTGCCTACATCTGACACCTGATCATAAAATTTCGTTTAAAAAACGTACTCTGACGGACAAGATCCTGAATACGATTCCAGCAATAGGCAGAGAGGCCAAGACAATCTATCCGCTGAGACCTCAAGACATAAAATGGATCACTGTTATGAACAGATTCAAAAAACCCCCCAGCGAAGCCAACAGAGTCAACGCTGATATGAGAATTGGTTTCAAGTGTCCCCATAATCAATTTCTGGTGAAAGGTCATTTCACGTTTGGACAGAGAACCGTTGGGCAAGGATGCGCCCATATTATCCAGACGTTGGACGCACCATTGCTGTTCTATGTGAGACCCCCCAACGAGACACGAGTGAGAGCTGACAGCAGATATTTCTCAGGGAACAAGCTTCACTTCTACGAGAGGTTCATATTGATTGCTCGCTCAAGCTACAAGATACCTGCTGGCACTACCTATATTTTATTTACGACCCAAAAGAATTTCTTCAGTCTACATGTTGTGCGGGAGAGCTTGAAGCTGGGTTTCAAGGTAAAAAATCCGTTGGTAGAAAGAATCACGAAAATAGATGGGATGTATGAGGTATCTGTGCCAACACCTATGATACCTCATATTGATGATGATGACGAGCCACCCTCTGAATATATTCAAACAGCTCCAATCTCAGAGCCAGAACCATCCCAAGAGCCAGAACCAGTAACTGATTTGCCAGAAATCTATTTGCCGACGAACCCTCCTGTTGTGTTGGACAAAACAATAACCGTGGTCACTACAAATTATGCAGAACAATATAACTCTCAAATCTGGAAAGTATTGACAGATCCCCTTAAAAACAACTTCGTACGTACCTACGGGCCTGATCTACCTGGAATGGATATGAGAACTGCATCGGTAAAACGTAAGGCCAAAAAGAATCCCAAGCGTTTAAAGAAAGCTAAGCTCACTTTCAAGGACACTGCAACAAATACAGAACCTGAAACTAGAGAACCAGAGCCTGCACCTATTGCAAATCCAGAGCCTGCACCTATTGCAAATCCAGAGCCTGCACCTATTGAACATTCAATACCTTTTGTTGAAAATCCAGGATTTCATAGTGAATGGCCTATTCAAAGCCCAGCGGTACCTGAAGATCTTAATAATATAGTATGCTCTCCCATGCCAGATCAGCTACTACTAGACTCTATGATGAAAGATCTCCTGACACCTGGCACTCTAGAATATATAATAGATGAGTCCAAACAGCCAAATTACATATCACTCTAAAAATATTAAAAATTTAAAAAATTTGGGTCAAACGAGGCTTCCTCATGTCAGATTTGTCATTATGACTTATCTTGACGATGGAAGCCTCGTTTGACCCATTTTTTTTTAAATCTATCTCCTACCAATATTGGATTTGTAAAAAAAATAACTTATAAATTTTATGAGTAGACAAATGAAAATTGTCTAAGCCGTTCAATAGAATCGCTTAAAGATAAATCCGGCTTCAGCTATGCCATCCTATCGATTGGACCTGCATACGGGACAGCCAACATTATCCATAAAAATTTAACCTCGATAAAATTGAAACGGGACAAATGTAGCTTTTAAATTGAGATGCTGAGCCAGAAAAACTAAACGCGTAGAGATTAGCAGCTCATATTGTAAAAATTTAAACGTAATTATGAAAACAGTATTAACGAGATCCAATGACAGAGATCCAAAAAAACTTTAGTAACCAATCGTTTGGTCATGACAATTGAAAAGCGAATCTTGATGAACGAGGAAAAGATATATATATCAACCAACCAACCAACCTTGAAAAAAAAAAAAAAAAAAAAAAAAAATTTTTTTTTTTTTCAAGGTTGGTTGGTTGGTTGGTTTGACTGGCTATATATAATTATCTATTTGTTTCCATACTCTCATTGTCTCTCAACATTTGTCAGCAACGGTTGTCTAGTCATTATGTCTCGTAATGACAAATATGATAAATTTGAACCTGTATCTGAAACAGGATTCCATCCAATCGTGTCCAAATGCTAGATCTTCCCATTTTAAATGAAACCTGTTAATTTTGATCGTGGCACAGTCGTCGTGTCGATCTTAAACATGGATCGCTTGGCCATCCAAGAAGTCTTCATGAGTCAAGCTGAGTGCATCCCGAAACAAACTAAACAAAACCTGAAACAATTGTTGCGTAGAGAGAATCCGTAAAAATTTAACAAGAGGTCTCTAAAAAATTTATATTGCTGAGAGTTGTCACGACAAATGTAGCAATGGACGCTGGAAAATTTAAATGTAATTATGAAAATAGTATTAACCATTCGTTGAGTAGCATGACAAATGAAAATTGAAACGTAATTAGGAAATTAGTATCAAGATTAGCTTTTCAATTTAATCCTGACCTTTTTCGAGTTTTGTCCAGATGCTATAAAATTGAAACAGGTGTATCTGAAACATTATTCAATCCAAATGCTAGGGTCTTCTCATTTTAAATGAAACCTGTTAATATTGATCGTCTTAAACGTGGATCACTTGGCCATCCAAGAAACCCTCATGAAAATTGAAACCGGCTGAGTGCTATCCTGAAACAGGTGTCACGACAAATTGATATGTACGCTTGAAATCTGAAAGATATATAACCCGTCAAGGTCATACGAGTCAAGCTTCAAGGTCACAAAAAAAAAAAAAAAAAAATTTCAAAGATTTTTTTTTTTTTTTTTTTTTTTTTTTTTTTTTTTAATGTGACCTTGAGCGTGGCTCGTCTATTGCTAATGTACCTTTCTTTTTTTTTCAAAGTTGGCCATTTCAAACTGACTGTGAAATTTTTCAAAGTCCACGAGGGCTTCGTTTTATCTTTCTATTTTCAAAATTACATTTAAAGTTTTATGGCCCAGCTCCTGTTTCAAATAACCCTCAGCCCGTTTCAATTTTATCTCCATTTTAAATTTTTACGTGCTAAGCGATATGTCTTCGTTTTAACATGGCACCTGACTCAATTTTATCATGGCCTCTTGCATAGCTGATCCACGTTTGAGCGACAAGCTAAATTGAATTCAATGCAAGGGAGTCAAGTTAACAGATACCGTAGCGCTGAGAAACGTTCAAAATCTATTGTGAGTCATCTTAAAAGATACCATAGAGGGTCACGTTAAACGATACCATAGCGTGGCGTAAAATATTATCAGCCAATGGAGGGTTAAAAGATACAATAGAATGGAAGAAATACAAAAGTTAAAAATAAATTGGTAAAACCTTTAGGGTTTCGTTGGAAAGGTTTAGTAATATTTAATTTTAAATTTTAAGCTCAATATTATCTTGAGTCAAAATGTAAGTTCGTTATCTGGCTTCAATGAAATGGAATAAAGACAAAAGTTATAATAAATTGGGGAAAAGATTTAGGGTTTCGTTGGAAAGGTTTAGTAAATTTTAATGTTAAATTTAATGTTGACATTTTATCGAGGTCAATACCATAGCGTGGCGTAAAATATTATCAGCCAATGGAGGGTTAAAAGATACAATAGAATGGAAGAAATACAAAAGTTAAAAGTAAATTGGTAAAACCTTTAGGGTTTCGTTGGAAAGGTTTAGTAATATTTATTTTTAAATTTTAAGTTCAATATTATCTTGAGTCAAAATGTAAGTTCGTTATCTGGCTTCAATTTTCAAGGAAATGGAATAAAGACAAAAGTTATAATAAATTGGGGAAAAGATTTAGGGTTTCGTTGGAAAGGTTTAGTAAATTTTAATGATAAATTTAATTTTGACATTTTATCCAGGTCAAATGTAGATGACATTCCTATTCACGCGGGTTTCACTTTTGGAAATTGAATTTTCTAATTGCCAGGAAAACTTTCAAAAGAGATTTTTCAATTCTGCCTGACCAACTGTAACAAATTGCCAAGTTCAGTCGGGTCCGTAAAATGTCGCTACCAACATTGGTATTGTAAAAAAATAACTTATAAAATTTTATCAGATTTGATAAGCTTATCTTGACGATGGCCCAGTTTTTTAAATGCTACCAATATTGTAAAAAAATAAGTTATAAAATTTATCAGATATAGTATTTATCAGGCAGTCTTTCGATTTTGACCGTTCAAAGGTATCGTTTAACATGAATCTGGCTTCAGCTATGCAAGAGGCTATGATAAAATTGAGTCAAGCTGACCTGAATCTGAAACAAGTTTTATTTGTCATGTCAAAATGAAGACATATCGCTTAGCAGGACCCTTGAAAACGGACGGCAGGCGTAAAAATTTAAAATTCAAACTGGCTAATATAAACATTGTTGCGTAGAGAGAAAATTTTAACAAGAGGTCTCTATGAAATTCATATTGCTGAGAGTTGTCACGACAAATGTAGCAATGTACGCTGTCAAATGTAATTATGCAAATAGTATTAACCATTCGTTGAGTAGCATGACCAATGAAACATGACAAATGAAACGTGATTAGGAAAATAGTATTAACCAAATGGACTACAGATTAAGGAAGGTACAAATAAATAATTATATATAGATAATCAAGTTTCAAGGTCACATGAAACAAGCTTCAAGGTCACACGAAAAAAAAAAAAAAAATTTTTTTTTTTTTTTTTTTTTGTGTGTGTGTGACCTTGAAGCTTGTTTCGTGTGACCTTGAAGCTTGTCTATATTTAATATGGCTAACATAACCATAACCTCATTGTGTCTCGACATTTGCCAGCAACGGTCGTCTAGTCACTATGCCTCGTAATGTATTTTAAGTAAGATGTACGTTTTCATGAAATCAGAATGATATCATGGGTTTTATAGAATATAATAAAATAAATTAAATAAAATATTAGAAATAAAATATATTTTTTATCTGTATTTATACATGCAGACATTTCCGCTTCGCTGAAATGTCTGCATGTTTAAATACAGATAAAAAATATATTTTATTTCATACTCAATTATAGGGTCTCGTAAAGAGTTTCATCTCGCTGATTTCGAGTTTCGGCTTGTCGTATGTCTGCATGTCGCAGCAGGCTTGCTATAACCTGCACGTTTTTCACGATGCCAAATATCTTATAATCTAGTTCAGTTTGTTTGCCAAGCTCAAAATACATCTTTCTACCGTTGATCAGATGTACTCATTGGGCTCTTCACAAGACTTGAAATTTTTGGACACGGGCAGCACCCAATTCAATATTATTTCTTTTAAATGTTTAATTTGGATGCGCCACTAATAAACTCCATTGGGACCTTGATAAGCCAGCTTAAATATCTCTGATCTAAGAGTTTGGTTCGTCAAAGAGCCAATGTAGCCAATACTAGCTTATAATCGCTCGGCAGCGATATAAAAATGATTCCTACCCGCATCTTTGAAAGAACATTCGGACCGGTCCTAACGACCATGAGATAGAGTACCAATATTGTACCTATTCTAATTTGAAGGGATATGGCTTAGCTATAATATAATTTTGTATCTTGATAAAATATACAGACTCTATAGATAAATTTAAGAGATCTGAGTTTAAAATTTTAATTTTTTCGTTTAAAATTTACATTTTTTCTGTAAAATTTAAAAATTTTAATGACTAAGCTAGAGATAGAGTACCAATATTGTACCTATTCTAATTTTTAAGGGCTTCTCTATAAGATAAATATGTATCTTGGTAAAATATACAGACTCGATAGCTAAATTTAAGAGATCTGAGTTTAAAATTTTAATTCTATATCTTTTCTCTTGAGACATTTGAAACTTACCGGGTTTGGTTTTACGCTTCTACCAAATTTGATTATGCCATTGCACAACAAAGCCAGGCATTCATTTTATGTTTATCAGACCTCTGATTGTCTTTAGCTAAAATTAAAACTTGCCTTTGCAAAGTGGACAACAGCCATGCAAATACGATATAACTGGAGACCAAAAATTAAACAGCCGTCATGTAGCAATCTAAAAAAAATTATGCTGGATTGAAATTATTCAAGCTGCTTATATAAAGTTAATCTAAGCAAGATGACCTTGAAAATATAGCCAGTCAAGTTTCAAGGTCACATAAAAAAAAAAAAAAAAAAAAAATTTTTTTTTTTTTTTTTTTTTTTTTTTTTTTTTTTCAGGAGCCACGCCCACCCTTGAAGCTTGTCTATATATAATATGGCTAACGTGACTACACCCTCATTGTGTCTCGACATTTACCAGCAACGGTCGTCTAGTCACTATGTCTCGTAATGTGTTTTCAGGAAGATGTACATTGATGGACACTAGAGAGTTAGATTTTTCTATAAAAGCCTATGATCTATTCTGATTTCATGAAAACCTGCAGTATCTTGTCATTTGTCAGACAAAAGTCTTGTTTTCAAAGCCAATAATGTATAAATATCGCTATCCCATCCTGTTTTAAAGGAAATGGGTTTAGACATCAGGAGCTAGTTTATGCATGACCTTACACTAGAAGAAATAAATTCCACTCCCACCCACCCTAATAGATATACTATATATATATACTATATATATAGACTACAGCGCCATCTACAATGATTGGCTAAAGAAATATAGCTTTAGAAGCCAACTGAGAAATATAGCTTTAGAAGCCAACTGAGAAATATAGCTTTAGAAGCCTACTGAGAAATATAGCTTTAGCAGCCAACTGAGAAATATAACTTTAGCAGCCAACTGAGAAATATAACTTTAGAAACCAACTTCATCAACCAACCAACCAACCAACTGTTAAAAAAAAAAAAAAAAAAAAATTTTTTTTTTTTTTTTTTTTTTTCACAGTTGGTTGGTTGGTTTCTTTCAAGTTTGTTGGTTAGTTAATATATATATATTTATTTTCATTTATCAAGATTAGCTTTTCAATTTCATCCTGGCTCTTTTCATGTTTTTATCCAAAGGCTAAGTTTCAAAAGTCTCGCGCTTCAGCTATGGCCTACATAAAATTGAAACAGGTGTGTCTTCTCATTTTAAATGAAACATGTTAATTTTGATCATGTCTATCTTAAATATGGATCGCTTGGCCATTCAAGAAGCCTTCATGAAAATTAAAACCGGCTCCATGACAAAACGTAGCAATTAGATGTTTGAACTGAGTCCATAACCTTTTACAGTTTCCCTTTAAAATTTGTCTAAGCTATAGTAGTCTGTTCAAAAGTATCGTTTAAACGTGGATCAGCTATGCAAGAGGTCATGATAAAACTGAGTCCTGTATCTGAAACAGGTCAAAACGAAGACCTGGCAATTGAAAACGGGGCATCGTTTAGCAGGAAAAATTTAAAATTTAAACGAGCTGGACCATAAACGTAACCATTGAATTGTAAATGCTGGGCCATGCTTAGCAGTAGCAGCCCACATTGTAAAAATAATATTTACGAGATACAATGACAAAGCGACAAATGAAAAGCTTAAAAAGTCCGTGCCAGTCTATAGCATCATTTTAAATGAAACCATTGAGCCATCCAAGAGGCCTTGATAGAATCGGCTTACTGAACAAATCTTTAGGTGAAATCTGAAAGACGTAGAGAGTAGCAGCCCATATTGTAAAAATTTAAAATTATAAAATTCAAAAGTGGATATGTAGGAAGGGTTAAGTTTCAAAGTCACATGACCAACAAACTAACTAACCAACAAACTTGAAATGAACCAACCAACCAACCTTGAAAAAAAAAAAAAAAAAAAAAAAATTTTTTTTTTTTTTTTTTCAGGTGCCACACCCACCCTTGAAGCTTGTCTATATATAATATGGCTAACGTGACTACACCCTCATTGTGTCTCGACATTTGCCAGCAACGGTCGTCTAGTCACTATGTCTCGTAATGTGTTTTCAGCAAGATGTACATTGATGAACACTAGAGTTAGATTTTTCTATAAAAGCCTATGATCTATTCTGATTTCATGAAAACCTACAGTATTTTGTCATTTGTCAGACAAAAGTCTTGTTTTCAAAGCCAATAATGTATAAATATCGCTATCCCATCCTGTTTTAAAGGAAATGGGTTTAGACATCAGGAGCTAGTTTATGCATGACCTTACAGTAGAAGAAATAAATTCCACTCCCACCCACCCTAATAGATATACTATATATATACTATATATATAGACTGCAGCGCCATCTACAATGATTGGCTAAAGAAATATAGCTTTAGCAGCCAACTTAGAAATATAACTGTAGCAGCCAACTGAGAAATATAACTTTAGAAATATAACTTTAGAAATATAACTGTAGCAGTCAACTGAGAAATATAACTTTAGAAACCAACCAACCAACCTTGAAAAAAAAAAAAAAAAAAAAAAAAATTTTTTTTACAGTTGGTTGGTTGGTTGGTTGATATATATTTGTTTCCTCGTTCATCACTTTTCATTTATTAAGATTAGCTTTTCAATTTCATCCTGGCCTTTTCATGTTTTTACCCAAATGCTAAGTTTCAAAAGTCTCGATAAACTTGAAACAGGTGTGTCTTCTCATTTTAAATGAAACATGTCTATCTTAAATGTGGATCGCTTGGCCATCCAAGAGGCCTTCATGAAAATTAAAACCGGCTGGGTGTATCTATGACAAAACGTAGCAATTAGATGTTTGAAATCTGACCTTAAAATTTGTCTAAGCTATAGTAGTCTGTTCAAAAGTATCGTTTAAACGTGGATCAGCTATGCAAGAAGTCATGATAAAACTGAGTCCTGTATCTGAAACAGGTCAAAACGAAGACCTGGCAATTGAAAACGGGGCATCGCTTAGCAGGCAAAATTTAAACGAGCTGGGCTATAAACGTAACCATTGAATTGTAAATGCTGGGCCAGCTTAGCAGTAGCAGCCCATACTGTAAAAATAATATTTACGAGATCTAATGACAAAAGGAATAGCGTAGAAAGACAAATGAAAAGCTTAAAAGTAGCGGCCCTGGGTCCAAATACTAGTCTATGGCATCATTTTAAAAGAAACCTGTTAATATTGAGCCATCCAAGAGGCCTTGATAGAATCGGCTTACTGAACAAATCTATAGGTGAAATCTGAAAGACGTAGAGAGTAGCAGCCCATATTGTAAAAATTTAAAATTATAAAATTCAAAAGTGGATATGTAGAAAGGGTTAAGTTTCAAAGTCACATGACCAACAAACTAACTAACCAACAAACTTGAAATGAACCAACCAACCAACCTTGAAAAAAAAAAAAAAAAAAAAAAATTTTTTTTTTTTTTTTTTTCAGGTGCCACGCCCACCCTTGAAGCTTGTCTATATATAATATGGCTAACGTGACTACACCCTCATTGTGTCTCGACATTTGCCAGCAATGGTCGTCTCGTCACTATGTCTCGTAATGTGTTTTCAGCAAGATGTACATTGATGAACACTAGAGAGTTAGATTTTTCTATAAAAGTCTATGATCTATTCTGATTTCATGAAAACCTGCAGTCATTTGTCAGACAAAAGTCTTGTTTTCAAAGCCAATAATGTATAAATATCGCTATCCCATCCTGTTTTAAAGGAAATGGGTTTAGACATCAGGAGCTAGTTTATGCATGACCGTACAGTAGAAGAAATAAATTCCACTCCCACCCACCCTAATAGATATACTATATATATACTATATATATAGACTACAGCGCCATCTACAATGATTGGCTAAAGAAATATAGCTTTAGCAGCCAACTTAGAAATATAACTGTAGCAGCCAACTGAGAAATATAACTTTAGAAATATAACTTTAGAAATATAACTGTAGCAGTCAACTGAGAAATATAACTTTAGAAATATAACTTTAGAAACCAACCAACCAACCTTGAAAAAAAAAAAAAAAAAAAAATTTTTTTTTTTTTTTTTTTTTTTTTTAAACAGTTGGGTGGTTGGTTGGTTGATATATATTTGTTTCCTTGTTCATCACTTTTCATTTATTAAGATTAGCTTTTCAATTTCATCCTGGCCTTTTCATGTTTTTACCCAAATGCTAAGTTTCAAAAGTCTCGATAAAATTGAAACAGGTGTGTCTTCTCATTTTAAGTGAAACATGTCTATCTTAAATGTGGATCGCTAGGCCATTCAAGAGGCCTTCATGAAAATTAAAACCGGCTGGGTGTATCTATGACAAAACGTAAAAATTAGATGTTTGAACTGAGTCCATTATAACCTTTTACAGTATCCCTTTAAAATTTGTCTAAGCTATAGTAGTCTTTCAAAAGTATCGTTTAAACGTGGATCGGCTATACAAGAGGCCATGATAAAATTGAGTCACGCTGAGCGTTGCCTGTATCTGAAACAGGTCAAAACGAAGACATGGCAATTGAAAACGAGGCATTGCTTAGCAGGCAAAATTTAAACGAGCTGGACCATAAACGTAACCATTGAACTCTGGGCCATGCTTAGCAGTAGCAGCCCATATTGTAAAAATAATATTTACGAGATACAATGGCAAAGCGTAGAAAGACAAATGAAAAGCTTAAAAAGTCCGTGCCAGTCTATAGCATCATTTTAAATGTTAATATTGAGCCATCCAAGAGGCCTTGATAGAACCGGCTGAGTGCTATCTGAAACAGGACAAATCTATAGGTACGCTTGAAATCTGAAAGACGTAGAGAGTAGCAGCCTATATTGTAAAAATTTAAAATTATAAACTTCAAAGGTGGATATATGTAGGAAGTGTGTTAAGTTTTAAAGTCACATGACCACACCCACTCTTGAAATAAACCAACCAACCAACCAACTAAAAAAAAAAAAAAAAAAAAAAAATTTTTTTTTTTTTTTTTTTTTTTTTTTTTCAAGGTTGGTTAGTTGGTTCATTTCAAGAGTGGGTGTGGTCACGTGACTAGTAAATATCATCGGATCAAAAAGTGATATAACAGAGATTAATTTCGGTGCTAAAAAGAAGAACTCAAATTGTCTCTCCCTAAACCAAGTAGTATTTTTTAGCTTGAAATCTTAGCTGACCTGAGTTTGGTTATTGGTAAAAAATATCAGCTGAGCCCAAATGAAATTCTTTTAAACCATATCTGGTAGACGATAATATTATTAAGAATATGAGTTACATAGTATAGGATAGTTTATTCACACTTCTGAGCCGCATTCTTGAGCCGTATTAAGTTATAAGAAATTGGACGTTTATTTTTATAAGTCTGTACTAATTTTTTATGAAATTGGCTAGAATTTAGTCTGAAACCACGCTTCTGAAAGATGAGGCTATTGTAAGGGTTTAGTGTATCGACTCACAAAAATGAACGACTCAATTTTGATGTGTCTTTTATCATTGAACGAATCAATCTATAAATTTAGCCTGGCTTACTGTTCAGCTTACGTTTTCGAGCTTTAAGCTTATCGTTTTCAGTTTTCAAATCTGCATTTTCCTTTTTCAAATTAACGTTTTCCTTTTTCAAATTAGCGTTTTCAGCTTTCAAATTTTCGTTTTCAGCTTTCAAATTAGCGTTTTCAGCTTTCAAATTAGCATTTTCAGCTTTCAAGTTGTAATTTTCCTTACCTAATCTGTCAATTTCTTTAGTTTGTAAATTGTATATTATTCCCCACAAGCGTTTGATTTCATCTTCGAGGGTGTCCAGCCTGACTCTCAGTCGTACGTTTTCATTTTCAACGGTTTCCAGTCTATCTTTCATCCAGCCTAGCTTTCACGTTTTCATCGGTTTCCAGTCTAGCTTTCAATTGTACGTTTTCCTTTTCGCTGGTTTCCAGCTCGCGTCTGTACGCTTCTTTTACCATATCGCTGGATTTCAGATTGCCTGCCAACCTATTCGTTTCTATTCGCCTTCATCTCTTCGATTTCGAGTTTCAGATCCTTACATGCGGCAATGTAGGGATCTGAAACTCGAAATCGAAGAGATGAAGGCAGACTACGAAATAGGTTGGTTTATTTCAAGAGTGGGTGTGGTCATGTGACTTTAAAACTTAACACACTTCCTACATATATCCACCTTTGAAGTTTATAATTTTAAATTTTTACAATATAGGCTGCTACTCTCTACGTCTTTCAGATTTCAAGCGTACCTATAGATTTGTCCTGTTTCAGATAGCACTCAGCCGGTTCTATCAAGGCCTCTTGGATGGCTCAATATTAACATTTAAAATGATGCTATAGACTGGCACGGACTTTTTAAGCTTTTCATTTGTCTTTCTACGCTTTGCCATTGTATCTCGTAAATATTATTTTTACAATATGGGCTGCTACTGCTAAGCATGGCCCAGAGTTCAATGGTTACGTTTATGGTCCAGCTCGTTTAAATTTTGCCTGCTAAGCAATGCCTCGTTTTCAATTGCCATGTCTTCGTTTTGACCTGTTTCAGATACAGGCAACGCTCAGCGTGACTCAATTTTATCATGGCCTCTTGTATAGCCGATCCACGTTTAAACGATACTTTTGAAAGACTACTATAGCTTAGACAAGTTTTAAAGGGATACTGTAAAAGGTTATAATGGACTCAGTTCAAACATCTAATTTTTACGTTTTGTCATAGATACACCCAGCCGGTTTTAATTTTCATGAAGGCCTCTTGAATGGCCTAGCGATCCACATTTAAGATAGACATGTTTCACTTAAAATGAGAAGACACACCTGTTTCAATTTTATCGAGACTTTTGAAACTTAGCATTTGGGTAAAAACATGAAAAGGCCAGGATGAAATTGAAAAGCTAATCTTAATAAATGAAAAGTGATGAACAAGGAAACAAATATATATCAACCAACCAACCACCCAACTGTTTAAAAAAAAAAAAAAAAAAAAAAAAATTTTTTTTTTTTCAAGGTTGGTTGGTTGGTTTCTAAAGTTATATTTCTAAAGTTATATTTCTCAGTTGACTGCTACAGTTATATTTCTAAAGTTATATTTCTAAAGTTATATTTCTCAGTTGGCTGCTACAGTTATATTTCTAAGTTGGCTGCTAAAGCTATATTTCTTTAGCCAATCATTGTAGATGGCGCTGTAGTCTATATATATAGTATATATATAGTATATCTATTAGGGTGGGTGGGAGTGGAATTTATTTCTTCTACTGTACGGTCATGCATAAACTAGCTCCTGATGTCTAAACCCATTTCCTTTAAAACAGGATGGGATAGCGATATTTATACATTATTGGCTTTGAAAACAAGACTTTTGTCTGACAAATGACTGCAGGTTTTCATGAAATCAGAATAGATCATAGACTTTTATAGAAAAATCTAACTCTCTAGTGTTCATCAATGTACATCTTGCTGAAAACACATTACGAGACATAGTGACGAGACGACCATTGCTGGCAAATGTCGAGACACAATGAGGGTGTAGTCACGTTAGCCATATTATATATAGACAAGCTTCAAGGGTGGGCGTGGCACCTGAAAAAAAAAAAAAAAAAAATTTTTTTTTTTTTTTTTTTTTTTTTCAAGGTTGGTTGGTTGGTTCATTTCAAGTTTGTTGGTTAGTTAGTTTGTTGGTCATGTGACTTTGAAACTTAACCCTTTCTACATATCCACTTTTGAATTTTATAATTTTAAATTTTTACAATATGGGCTGCTACTCTCTACGTCTTTCAGATTTCACCTATAGATTTGTTCAGTAAGCCGATTCTATCAAGGCCTCTTGGATGGCTCAATATTAACAGGTTTCTTTTAAAATGATGCCATAGACTAGTATTTGGACCCAGGGCCGCTACTTTTAAGCTTTTCATTTGTCTTTCTACGCTATTCCTTTTGTCATTAGATCTCGTAAATATTATTTTTACAGTATGGGCTGCTACTGCTAAGCTGGCCCAGCATTTACAATTCAATGGTTACGTTTATAGCCCAGCTCGTTTAAATTTTGCCTGCTAAGCGATGCCCCGTTTTCAATTGCCAGGTCTTCGTTTTGACCTGTTTCAGATACAGGACTCAGTTTTATCATGACTTCTTGCATAGCTGATCCACGTTTAAACGATACTTTTGAACAGACTACTATAGCTTAGACAAATTTTAAGGTCAGATTTCAAACATCTAATTGCTACGTTTTGTCATAGATACACCCAGCCGGTTTTAATTTTCATGAAGGCCTCTTGGATGGCCAAGCGATCCACATTTAAGATAGACATGTTTCATTTAAAATGAGAAGACACACCTGTTTCAAGTTTATCGAGACTTTTGAAACTTAGCATTTGGGTAAAAACATGAAAAGGCCAGGATGAAATTGAAAAGCTAATCTTAATAAATGAAAAGTGATGAACGAGGAAACAAATATATATCAACCAACCAACCAACCAACTGTAAAAAAAAAAAAAAAAAAAAAAAAAAAAAAAAAAAAAAATTTTTTTTTTTTTTTCAAGGTTGGTTGGTTGGTTTCTAAAGTTATATTTCTCAGTTGACTGCTACAGTTATATTTCTAAAGTTATATTTCTAAAGTTATATTTCTCAGTTGGCTGCTACAGTTATATTTCTAAGTTGGCTGCTAAAGCTATATTTCTTTAGCCAATCATTGTAGATGGCGCTGCAGTCTATATATATAGTATATACTAGCAGACCCGGCCACGCGTTGCTGTGACTAAGTTATACGTTGAATTATACGGCTGTAAACTATTTAGTACAGTTAAATTATTATTTACGAACAAAGACGAAAACGTTGTAGCCGATGTAAAAACCCACAGGGTTGAGATTTGAAACTTAGGTCAAAATTTGGAAGCGATTGATAAAAATTTTCGTAGTGTTGATATTAAGCACAAATTAATTTTATTGTAAGGTCCTATAAATTTTAATGGAGAAGTGATATATATTATTTCTAATGCTACTTTGGATAAAATTGCTAAAATGACTAATATATAAATTAAATTCTATTAAAATTCTATTAAAATAAAAGTATAAAAGAAACAGACGATTTTAAAATCAATTTTTATGGAGGAGTGAAATATAATATATGCTATAATGGATAATTTTACTATTAAATGACCTCATCATTTTAAATATTTTAAAGAGGGCAACAGCTGTAGTTATAAAAGGGAAAACAATAAGGCTAAACCAGAAAAATAAGTAAATTTGATAAATATTTTAAAACTTTAAAATTGGAAATCTTATGAAATATTGGACATTTAAAGTAAATACATGTATCATTTTAAATACAAAAAGATTTTGGAAAAGTTTAGTGTATTTTAACGAAGTGATGAGAAGTTTTTGAGTATGTTAAAATTTTAATAGTAAATTCAAGTCAATAAAGATGGGAAACATTGAGGATTAAGATAAGAATAATTATAAGATTTAAAAAAAAAAAAAAAAAAAAAAAAAAAACTTTTTATACACCATGCTTTTAAATTTTAATATACTAATAATATACAAATTAAAAGGAAAATGATAAATATTCTATCATAGTTTGAAGTCAAATTTGTTTTCAAATGTCTAAATAAAATATCTGATGTAAGATACTAATATTTTGCAGCGGAATAGATTTCATTTCTGTCATCCTTGGCGAAAAAAAAAGAATATCGCCAAATTATCTGGCGAAAATATTTAATTCCTTTCAAAAATCATGGTTATTTTAACAACTTATATTAAAAGAGTAATGAATAATATGAAACAATATTTCGTACAATACATATTACATGTCATACATACGTACAATGAATAATACATATTACATTTCGTACAATGCATACATCTGGCATGTATATTTTCGTGTTACGCTTTTGATCGCCAAATAATAATAATAATAATAAAAAAAGCCAAGGGCGACAGAGTTTAAAAATTTAAAATTAAAATTTTGTCAATTTGACAGCAAAATAATTCAATCTAACACCCGCGATAACTAATACATATCTATACCCAAATATAAGGATTAAAATCGGGAAATAAATTTCCTCGATTTTTAATAATTTCTTACAAAAAATCCAGTGGGCAATTAACATAGGAAATCTTTTTCTTGGCTGCACAGACGGTCAGTGAGTCACACTTCGCTTGCGTATAGAACTCATAGATATAGTATAGCATATATAGAATAGAGTGATCATTGGGGAGAAAAAAGTTATTCCTTTTCATTTGGGAAAAGACGACGTTTTTACCAAAATATGGCCGTCTTTCCCCGAGTGAATACACACGGGAATACATACTAATATTTTAGCAAATAAAATTTATGAATAATTTATTTGCTAAAGGGGAATGGAAGACTCCAGATACAGTTTCAAATTCATATTTCTTTCTTTCTTTTCTTTTTCTTTTTTCTTTTTTTTTTTTTTTTTTTCAATACCACTTAATGGCTGTTTCCAAAGCTTTTATTTTTTATCTTTTTTCGGCATCAAAAATCTTTCTACGATAACATGGGGATGAGAGATCTATATATATTACTATATCTATGATAGAACTACATTAGCACTTTATCAATGTGTATAAAATCTTTAAATTGATTATGACGTCAATTTTCGTGAGATGCATAATTTAACTTTTTATAATTTTTTAACGTTCACGTTTGATTAAATGTATTTATTTTTATGTCGAAAGAAAATGAACTCGTATTTTTTTTTTTTTTTTTTTTTGGCAACAATTAAATTAATGGAACTCACAGATATTTTGGAGCAACTTTAATAAAGGTCTATAATTAACAAATAATTGCAATAAAACAATATTGTGACAATAAATTGAGATAAAAACTATCCTATCTCTCAAGTTGGATCAAACTGCACACAGTGTGCAAAATTTCATCAAAATCAGTTCCTTAGTTTAGGAGTTTACCCCGGACAAACATCGTGACACGTAATTTATATATATATACAGATTAAATTATAAAGTTTTGATCAATGAAGCACAAATAAGTAAAAAACAGGATTAATTTCACTGTATTATCTTCATTATAATATGAATTCAATTTACACTTCAGTCTAAGTAACACGTGGCCGGCTATGCTAACACCAAAAATTTAAAAAGTGGAAATAATTGAATTATACGAAATTTATTAATAGGTTAAAAAGTTGAAGATTCTTTGTGTAGATGGCAGCACCAAATATATTTCAGCTTTCATTTCAACCCAGTCGAAAGGTATCGACACCTGTTAGAATCATTTGGAGTTAACAGATAATTGTGACTGTCAAATAATAACAGACAAATAATTAGCAATAAATTAAAATTGCGACTATAATTTGAGATTTAAACTATCCTATCTCTCAAGTTGGATCGAACTGCACATGGTGTGCGAATTTTATTATAATCGGTTAAGTGGTTTAGGAGTCCATTGAGGACAAACATTGTGACACGAGATTTATATATATTAAGATATAGTATATCTATTAGGGTGGGTGGGAGTGGAATTTATTTCTTCTACTGTAAGGTCATGCATAAAGTAGCTCCTGATGTCTAAACCCATTTCCTTTAAAACAGGATGGGATAGCGATATTTATACATTATTGGCTTTGAAAACAAGACTTTTGTCTGACAAATGACAAAATACTGTAGGTTTTCATGAAATCAGAATAGATCATAGGCTTTTATAGAAAAATCTAACTCTAGTGTTCATCAATGTACATCTTGCTGAAAACACATTACGAGACATAGTGACTAGACGACCGTTGCTGGCAAATGTCGAGACACAATGAGGGTGTAGTCACGTTAGCCATATTATATATAGACAAGCTTCAAGGGTGGGTGTGGCACCTGAAAAAAAAAAAAAAAAAAAAAAAAAATTTTTTTTTTTTTTTTTTTTTTTCAAGGTTGGTTGGTTGGTTCATTTCAAGTTTGTTGGTTAGTTAGTTTGTTGGTCATGTGACTTTGAAACTTAACCCTTCCTACATATCCACTTTTGAATTTTATAATTTTAAATTTTTACAATATGGGCTGCTACTCTCTACGTCTTTCAGATTTCACCTAAAGATTTGTTCAGTAAGCCGATTCTATCAAGGCCTCTTGGATGGCTCAATGGTTTCATTTAAAATGATGCTATAGACTGGCACGGACTTTTTAAGCTTTTCATTTGTCGCTTTGTCATTGTATCTCGTAAATATTATTTTTACAATGTGGGCTGCTACTGCTAAGCATGGCCCAGCATTTACAATTCAATGGTTACGTTTATGGTCCAGCTCGTTTAAATTTTAAATTTTTCCTGCTAAACGATGCCCCGTTTTCAATTGCCAGGTCTTCGTTTTGACCTGTTTCAGATACAGGACTCAGTTTTATCATGACCTCTTGCATAGCTGATCCACGTTTAAACGATACTTTTGAACAGACTACTATAGCTTAGACAAATTTTAAAGGGAAACTGTAAAAGGTTATGGACTCAGTTCAAACATCTAATTGCTACGTTTTGTCATGGAGCCGGTTTTAATTTTCATGAAGGCTTCTTGAATGGCCAAGCGATCCATATTTAAGATAGACATGATCAAAATTAACATGTTTCATTTAAAATGAGAAGACACACCTGTTTCAATTTTATGTAGGCCATAGCTGAAGCGCGAGACTTTTGAAACTTAGCCTTTGGATAAAAACATGAAAAGAGCCAGGATGAAATTGAAAAGCTAATCTTGATAAATGAAAATAAATATATATATATTAACTAACCAACAAACTTGAAAGAAACCAACCAACCAACTGTGAAAAAAAAAAAAAAAAAATTTTTTTTTTTTTTTTTAACAGTTGGTTGGTTGGTTGGTTGATGAAGTTGGTTTCTAAAGTTATATTTCTCAGTTGGCTGCTAAAGTTATATTTCTCAGTTGGCTGCTAAAGCTATATTTCTCAGTTGGCTTCTAAAGCTATATTTCTCAGTTGGCTTCTAAAGCTATATTTCTCAGTTGGCTTCTAAAGCTATATTTCTTTAGCCAATCATTGTAGATGGCGCTGTAGAAAAATGTCTGTAAAATGTCAAAATTAAATTTATCATTAAAATTTACTAAACCTTTCCAAAGAAACCCTAAATCTTTTCCCCAATTTATTATAACTTTTGTCTTTATTCCATTTCCTTGAAAATTGAAGCCAGATAACGAACTTACATTTTGACTCAAGATAATATTGAACTTAAAATTTAAAAATAAATATTACTAAACCTTTCCAACGAAACCCTAAAGGTTTTACCAATTTACTTTTAACTTTTGTATTTCTTCCATTCTATTGTATCTTTTAACCCTCCATTGGCTGATAATATTTTACGCCACGCTATGGTATTGACCTCGATAAAATGTCAACATTAAATTTAACATTAAAATTTACTAAACCTTTCCAACGAAACCCTAAATCTTTTCCCCAATTTATTATAACTTTTGTCTTTATTCCATTTCATTGAAGCCAGATAACGAACTTACATTTTGACTCAAGATAATATTGAGCTTAAAATTTAAAATTAAATATTACTAAACCTTTCCAACGAAACCCTAAAGGTTTTACCAATTTATTTTTAACTTTTGTATTTCTTCCATTCTATTGTATCTTTTAACCCTCCATTGGCTGATAATATTTTACGCCACGCTATGGTATCGTTTAACGTGACCCTCTATGGTATCTTTTAAGATGGCTCACAATAGATTTTGAACGTTTCTCAGCGCTACGGTATCTGTTAACTTGACTCCCTTGCATTGAATTCAATTTAGCTTGTCGCTCAAACGTGGATCAGCTATGCAAGAGGCCATGATAAAATTGAGTCAGGTGCCATGTTAAAACGAAGATATATCGCTTAGCACGTAAAAATTTAAAATGGAGATAAAATTGAAACGGGCTGAGGGTTATTTGAAACAGGAGCTGGGCCATAAAACTTTAAATGTAATTTTGAAAATAGAAAGATAAAACGAAGCCCTCGTGGACTTTGAAAAATTTCACAGTCAGTTTGAAATGGCCAACTTTGAAAAAAAAAGAAAGGTACATTAGCAATAGACGAGCCACGCTCAAGGTCACAATAAAAAAAAAAAAAAAAAAAAAAAAAATCTTTGAAATTTTTTTTTTTTTTTTTTTTTGTGACCTTGAAGCTTGACTCGTATGACCTTGACGGGTTATATATCTTTCAGATTTCAAGCGTACATATCAATTTGTCGTGACACCTGTTTCAGGATAGCACTCAGCCGGTTTCAATTTTCATGAGGGTTTCTTGGATGGCCAAGTGATCCACGTTTAAGACGATCAATATTAACAGGTTTCATTTAAAATGAGAAGACCCTAGCATTTGGATTGAATAATGTTTCAGATACACCTGTTTCAATTTTATAGCATCTGGACAAAACTCGAAAAAGGTCAGGATTAAATTGAAAAGCTAATCTTGATACTAATTTCCTAATTACGTTTCAATTTTCATTTATCATGCTACTCAACGAATGGTTAATACTATTTTCATAATAACATTTAAATTTTCCAGCGTCCATTGCTACATTTGTCGTGACAACTCTCAGCAATATGAATTTCATAGAGACCTCTTGTTAAAATTTTCTCTCTACGCAACAATGTTTATATTAGCCAGTTTGAATTTTAAATTTTTACGCCTGCCGTCCGTTTTCAAGGGTCCTGCTAAGCGATATGTCTTCATTTTGACATGACAAATAAAACTTGTTTCAGATTCAGGTCAGCTTGACTCAATTTTATCATAGCCTCTTGCATAGCTGAAGCCAGATTCATGTTAAACGATACCTTTGAACGGTCAAAATCGAAAGACTGCCTGATAAATACTATATCTGATAAATTTTATAACTTATTTTTTTACAATATTGGTAGCATTTAAAAAACTGGGCCATCGTCAAGATAAGCTTATCAAATCTGATAAAATTTTATAAGTTATTTTTTTACAATACCAATGTTGGTAGCGACATTTTACGGACCCGACTGAACTTGGCAATTTGTTACAGTTGGTCAGGCAGAATTGAAAAATCTCTTTTGAAAGTTTTCCTGGCAATTAGAAAATTCAATTTCCAAAAGTGAAACCCCCGTGAATAGGAATGTCATCTACATTTGACCTGGATAAAATGTCAAAATTAAATTTATCATTAAAATTTACTAAACCTTTCCAACGAAACCCTAAATCTTTTCCCCAATTTATTATAACTTTTGTCTTTATTCCATTTCCTTGAAAATTGAAGCCAGATAACGAACTTACATTTTGACTCAAGATAATATTGAACTTAAAATTTAAAAATAAATATTACTAAACCTTTCCAACGAAACCCTAAAGGTTTTACCAATTTACTTTTAACTTTTGTATTTCTTCCATTCTATTGTATCTTTTAACCCTCCATTGGCTGATAATATTTTACGCCACGCTATGGTATTGACCTCGATAAAATGTCAACATTAAATTTAATATTAAAATTTACCAAACCTTTCCAACGAAACCCTAAATCTTTTCCCCAATTTATTATAACTTTTGTCTTTATTCCATTTCATTGAAGCCAGATAACGAACTTACATTTTGACTCAAGATAATATTGAGCTTAAAATTTAAAATTAAATATTACTAAACCTTTCCAACGAAACCCTAAAGGTTTTACCAATTTATTTTTAACTTTTGTATTTCTTCCATTCTACTGTATCTTTTAACCCTCCATTGGCTGATAATATTTTACGCCACGCTATGGTATCGTTTAACGTGACCCTCTATGGTATCTTTTAAGATGACTCACAATAGATTTTGAACGTTTCTCAGCGCTACGGTATCTGTTAACTTGACTCCCTTGCATTGAATTCAATTTAGCTTGTCGCTCAAACGTGGATCAGCTATGCAAGAGGCCATGATAAAATTGAGTCAGGTGCCATGTTAAAACGAAGACATATCGCTTAGCACGTAAAAATTTAAAATGGAGATAAAATTGAAACGGGCTGAGGGTTATTTGAAACAGGAGCTGGGCCATAAAACTTTAAATGTAATTTTGAAAATAGAAAGATAAAACGAAGCCCTCGTGGACTTTGAAAAATTTCACAGTCAGTTTGAAATGGCCAACTTTGAAAAAAAAAGAAAGGTACATTAGCAATAGACGAGCCACGCTCAAGGTCACATTAAAAAAAAAAAAAAAAAAAAAAAAAATCTTTGAAATTTTTTTTTTTTTTTTTTTTTGTGACCTTGAAGCTTGACTCGTATGACTTTGACGGGTTATATATCTTTCAGATTTCAAGCGTACATATCAATTTGTCGTGACACCTGTTTCAGGATAGCACTCAGCCGGTTTCAATTTTCATGAGGGTTTCTTGGATGGCCAAGTGATCCACGTTTAAGACGATCAATATTAACAGGTTTCATTTAAAATGAGAAGACCCTAGCATTTGGATTGAATAATGTTTCAGATACACCTGTTTCAATTTTATAGCATCTGGACAAAACTCGAAAAAGGTCAGGATTAAATTGAAAAGCTAATCTTGATACTAATTTCCTAATTACGTTTCAATTTTCATTTATCATGCTACTCAACGAATGGTTAATACTATTTTCATAATAACATTTAAATTTTCCAGCGTCCATTGCTACATTTGTCGTGACAACTCTCAGCAATATGAATTTCATAGAGACCTCTTGTTAAAATTTTCTCTCTACGCAACAATGTTTATATTAGCCAGTTTGAATTTTAAATTTTTACGCCTGCCGTCCGTTTTCAAGGGTCCTGCTAAGCGATATGTCTTCATTTTGACATGACAAATAAAACTTGTTTCAGATTCAGGTCAGCTTGACTCAATTTTATCATAGCCTCTTGCATAGCTGAAGCCAGATTCATGTTAAACGATACCTTTGAACGGTCAAAATCGAAAGACTGCCTGATAAATACTATATCTGATAAATTTTATAACTTATTTTTTTACAATATTGGTAGCATTTAAAAAACTGGGCCATCGTCAAGATAAGCTTATCAAATCTGATAAAATTTTATAAGTTATTTTTTTACAATACCAATGTTGGTAGCGACATTTTACGGACCCGACTGAACTTGGCAATTTGTTACAGTTGGTCAGGCAGAATTGAAAAATCTCTTTTGAAAGTTTTCCTGGCAATTAGAAAATTCAATTTCCAAAAGTGAAACCCCCGTGAATAGGAATGTCATCTACATTTGACCTGGATAAAATGTCAAAATTAAATTTATCATTAAAATTTACTAAACCTTTCCAACGAAACCCTAAATCTTTTCCCTAATTTATTATAACTTTTGTCTTTATTCCATTTCCTTGAAAATTGAAGCCAGATAACGAACTTACATTTTGACTCAAGATAATATTGAACTTAAAATTTAAAAATAAATATTACTAAACCTTTCCAACGAAACCCTAAAGGTTTTACCAATTTACTTTTAACTTTTGTATTTCTTCCATTCTATTGTATCTTTTAACCCTCCATTGGCTGATAATATTTTACGCCACGCTATGGTATTGACCTCGATAAAATGTCAACATTAAATTTAATATTAAAATTTACCAAACCTTTCCAACGAAACCCTAAATCTTTTCCCCAATTTATTATAACTTTTGTCTTTATTCCATTTCATTGAAGCCAGATAACGAACTTACATTTTGACTCAAGATAATATTGAGCTTAAAATTTAAAATTAAATATTACTAAACCTTTCCAACGAAACCCTAAAGGTTTTACCAATTTATTTTTAACTTTTGTATTTCTTCCATTCTATTGTATCTTTTAACCCTCCATTGGCTGATAATATTTTACGCCACGCTATGGTATCGTTTAACGTGACCCTCTATGGTATCTTTTAAGATGACTCACAATAGATTTTGAACGTTTCTCAGCGCTACGGTATCTGTTAACTTGACTCCCTTGCATTGAATTCAATTTAGCTTGTCGCTCAAACGTGGATCAGCTATGCAAGAGGCCATGATAAAATTGAGTCAGGTGCCATGTTAAAACGAAGACATATCGCTTAGCACGTAAAAATTTAAAATGGAGATAAAATTGAAACGGGCTGAGGGTTATTTGAAACAGGAGCTGGGCCATAAAACTTTAAATGTAATTTTGAAAATAGAAAGATAAAACGAAGCCCTCGTGGACTTTGAAAAATTTCACAGTCAGTTTGAAATGGCCAACTTTGAAAAAAAAAGAAAGGTACATTAGCAATAGACGAGCCACGCTCAAGGTCACATTAAAAAAAAAAAAAAAAAAATCTTTGAAATTTTTTTTTTTTTTTTTGTGACCTTGAAGCTTGACTCGTATGACCTTGACGGGTTATATATCTTTCAGATTTCAAGCGTACATATCAATTTGTCGTGACACCTGTTTCAGGATAGCACTCAGCCGGTTTCAATTTTCATGAGGGTTTCTTGGATGGCCAAGTGATCCACGTTTAAGACGATCAATATTAACAGGTTTCATTTAAAATGAGAAGACCCTAGCATTTGGATTGAATAATGTTTCAGATACACCTGTTTCAATTTTATAGCATCTGGACAAAACTCGAAAAAGGTCAGGATTAAATTGAAAAGCTAATCTTGATACTAATTTCCTAATTACGTTTCAATTTTCATTTATCATGCTACTCAACGAATGGTTAATACTATTTTCATAATAACATTTAAATTTTCCAGCGTCCATTGCTACATTTGTCGTGACAACTCTCAGCAATATAAATTTTTTAGAGACCTCTTGTTAAATTTTTACGGATTCTCTCTACGCAACAATTGTTTCAGGTTTTGTTTAGTTTGTTTCGGGATGCACTCAGCTTGACTCATGAAGACTTCTTGGATGGCCAAGCGATCCATGTTTAAGATCGACACGACGACTGTGCCACGATCAAAATTAACAGGTTTCATTTAAAATGGGAAGATCTAGCATTTGGACACGATTGGATGGAATCCTGTTTCAGATACAGGTTCAAATTTATCATATTTGTCATTACGAGACATAATGACTAGACAACCGTTGCTGACAAATGTTGAGAGACAATGAGAGTATGGAAACAAATAGATAATTATATATAGCCAGTCAAACCAACCAACCAACCAACCTTGAAAAAAATTTTTTTTTTTTTTTTTTTTTTTTTTTTTTTTTTTTTTTTTCAAGGTTGGTTGGTTGGTTGATATATATATCTTTTCCTCGTTCATCAAGATTCGCTTTTCAATTGTCATGACCAAACGATTGGTTACTAAAGTTTTTTTGGATCTCTGTCATTGGATCTCGTTAATACTGTTTTCATAATTACGTTTAAATTTTTACAATATGAGCTGCTAATCTCTACGCGTTCAGTTTTTCTGGCTCAGCATCTCAATTTAAAAGCTACATTTGTCCCGTTTCAATTTTATCGAGGTTAAATTTTTATGGATAATGTTGGCTGTCCCGTTTGCAGGTCCAATCGATAGGATGGCATAGCTGAAGCCGGATTTATCTTTAAGCGATTCTATTGAACGGCTTAGACAATTTTCATTTGTCTACTCATAAAATTTATAAGTTATTTTTTTTACAAATCCAATATTGGTAGGAGATAGATTTAAAAAAAATGGGTCAAACGAGGCTTCCATCGTCAAGATAAGTCATAATGACAAATCTGACATGAGGAAGCCTCGTTTGACCCAAATTTTTTAAATTTTTAATATTTTTAGAGTGATATGTAATTTGGCTGTTTGGACTCATCTATTATATATTCTAGAGTGCCAGGTGTCAGGAGATCTTTCATCATAGAGTCTAGTAGTAGTTGATCTGGCATGGGAGAGCATACTATATTATTAAGATCTTCAGGTACCGCTGGGCTTTGAATAGGCCATTCACTATGAAATCCTGGATTTTCAACAAAAGGTATTGAATGTTCAATAGGTGCAGGCTCTGGATTTGCAATAGGTGCAGGCTCTGGATTTGCAATAGGTGCAGGCTGTGGTTCTCTAGTTTCAGGTTCTGTATTTGTTGCAGTGTCCTTGAAAGTGAGCTTAGCTTTCTTTAAACGCTTGGGATTCTTTTTGGCCTTACGTTTTACCGATGCAGTTCTCATATCCATTCCAGGTAGATCAGGCCCGTAGGTACGTACGAAGTTGTTTTTAAGGGGATCTGTCAATACTTTCCAGATTTGAGAGTTATATTGTTCTGCATAATTTGTAGTGACCACGGTTATTGTTTTGTCCAACACAACAGGAGGGTTCGTCGGCAAATAGATTTCTGGCAAATCAGTTACTGGTTCTGGCTCTTGGGATGGTTCTGGCTCTGAGATTGGAGCTGTTTGAATATATTCAGAGGGTGGCTCGTCATCATCATCCATATGAGGTATCATAGGTGTTGGCACAGATACCTCATACATCCCATCTATTTTCGTAATTCTTTCTACCAACGGATTTTTTACCTTGAAACCCAGCTACAAGCTCTCCCGCACAACGTGTAGACTGAAGAAATTCTTTTGGGTCGTAAATAAAATATAGGTAGTGCCAGCAGGTATCTTGTAGCTTGAGCGAGCAATCAATATGAACCTCTCGTAGAAGTGAAGCTTGTTCCCTGAGAAATATCTGCTGTCAGCTCTCACTCGTGTCTCGTTGGGGGGTCTCACATAGAACAGCAATGGTGCGTCCAACGTCTGGATAATATGGGCGCATCCTTACCCAACGGTTCTCTGTCCAAACGTGAAATGACCTTTCACCAGAAATTGATTATGGGGACACTTGAAACCAATTCTCATATCAGCGTTGACTCTGTTGGCTTCGCTGGGGGGTCTTTTGAATCTGTTCATAACAGTGATCCATTTTATGTCTTGAGGTCTCAGCGGATAGATTGTCTTGGCCTCTCTGCCTATTGCTGGAATCGTATTCAGGATCTTGTCCGTCAGAGTACGTTTTTTAAACGAAATTTTATGATCAGGTGTCAGATGTAGGCAGAACATATGAATTTTGCCTTCTCCCATCATCGTTTGGAAATGAGGATATTTCTTCAGCTTCTTGACAGAAGTCGAAAGAATTTTCGGAAAAGGCTCAGTCATTCCGAAAAGGTTATGAAGAGCGTTAGCCGCTTTAAGTTTCTTCACAGAGCATTGATGCTTATACATGTTAGCAGTTCAAGCTCCGAAGAGAGAATGACTATTTGATCGAATGGCAGAGCTTATATAGTCGATCTGAAGGCAGGATGTTGCATAACTCATTTTCTACGAAAACAGGATAAGATAAGGCTATTTATAGAATTATTGTCGCTGAACGCGAAAACAGGATATTGCATAACTCATTTGCTACGAAACAGGATGCGGTAAAGATTTTTATAGACGCTGAAACAAATAAGCATTGCTGGACAATGATAGTGTAGATACTTTAGCATGATATATATAGGTTATCTAGAGTCAATCAACTAATCAACCAACCTTGAAAAAAAAAAAAAAAAAAAAAAATTTTTTTTTTTTTTTTTTTTTTTTTTTTTTTTCAAGGTTGGTTGATTAGTTGATTGACTCTAGATAACCTATATATATATCATGCTAAAGTGTCTTTGGTTGATTTTATATTTCTATAATTTTTTCAAGATACTATTTTTTTTGGGACTTTGCCATTTTTCACCAATCTGGAAAATTTTTCAAAATTTATCATTTCGATTTTATAGTTTTTGATTTCAAAATAATATTTTTTTGCCAATCTTGAAAATTTTTTAAGTTGGTTGATAATAGTTTATATATAAATTTATATCTCCAAGATTTCAGTTATAAAAGTATCCATTCAAAATCTTAAGTATCCGTTTAAAATCTTAAAGTACAAATCTTATACGCATCCAATATTGGCAATATAATTGTTACAAAAAAAACGGGTCGAACGAAGTGTCAAAGACAGGAATCTGCCATGAGACACTTCGTTCGGCCCGATTTTTTTATAAATCGTTTGGATTTAAACCCAACAGTAATTTTTCCTGACCTCTGTTTGTATGAGGCTGTAACATTTGCCATCTCTAAAATTGACGTTCGATTTGACAACGACTATGCCATGCCGTCTTCGAATTCTTGGATCTTCAAACCTGCAGTTTTTAATTTAGGCCGTACCACGAAATCTATCTTCGGTGGAGGCTTCCAGGCACGATAAGTTGTTACGTCTGGAGATTTTGGTAGCGGGCTTAATAGCTTTGGTACTTTAAAATAAATCATCTCTGACATGGGTATTGAAATTTGAACTGGAACTGGTTTAGATTTAGAAGCTGGAACTGGTCTTGAAGCTGGAACTGGAACTGGAACTTGAACAGATTTAGAAGCTGGAACTGGAACTGGAACTGGAACAGATTTAGAAGCTGGAACTGGAACTGGAACTGGAACTGGAACAGATTTAGAAGCTGGAACTGGAACTGGAACTGGAACTGGAACAGGTTTAGAAGCTGGAACTGGTCTTGGAACTGGAACGAGTTTAGATTTGAAAACTGGAACGGGTTTAGATTTGAAAACTGGAGAGGGTCTGGAAACTGGTTTTGGAGCTGGCATGGACATGTCTCGATTATAATTGCATAATAACTCGAGAGAAAGACGAGACGTATTCAAGACATTCCATCCAGGCTTTACGGCATAGTCATAGTCAAATCGCTCGTCGGTCAGAGAGTCGAAAGAAAACATTTCCATTTTGAAAAACAGAGGCTCAGAATGAATAAGCTGAGGCGAGAGGCTCGTATTTATACTCTGGCAAGCGGATGCGTGAGATCTGATAAGCGGTTCTGAGAAACGACATCAGTAATACTATATAAGGCTCGAGAGGATGACATTTTATAGATTAGAGAGGCTTGACGCATCTATAAAAAACTTATCACGTCCTGTTTTTGAGGAAACGGTTTACATAATATCCTGCCAACAGATTTGTTCTAGAAGAATTTTATCGGATCATCTTCAAGGCTACAAGCGACAAACTAATTTTCTAAAAATTTGAAAATTTTAACAGATGAGAGATATGACCGTTGCTGGCAAAGATCGAGATAGAATGAGGAGGTGGCAAGTCAGCGATCCTATATATAGAGGATATGATCAACCAACCAACTATGAAAAAAAAAAAAAAAAAAAAAAATTCTTTTGAAAAAAAAAAAAAAAAAAAAAAAAAAAATTCTTTTGAAAAAAAAAAAAATTTTTTTTTTTTTTTTTTTTTATAGTTGGTTGGTTGATCATATCCTCTATATATAGGATCGCTGACTTGCCACCTCCTCATTGTGTCTCGACATTTGCCAGCAACGGTCGTCTAGTCACTATGCCTAGTTGGATAAGGAGAGATATGACCGTTGCTGGCAAAGATCTAGATAGAATGAGGAGGTGGCACGTCAGCGATCCTATATATAGAGAAGATTATCAACCAACCAACCAACTGTGGAAAATTTTTTTTTTTTTTTTTTTTTTTTTTTTTTTTTTTTTTTCACAGTTGGTTGGTTGGTTGAATTCATTCTATATAAATAGCCGACTCTTCTTCAATCAGTCTTCTTCTGTCCCAGTAAATCTATCCATTGTTAGATCCTGCTGGCTTTAGAACGATATGCTATCTCGTCCAGTTTTATTGGAACGTTTCTAATTTATGTCTGGACAATACGCTATCTTAGCCTGTTTCTAATCTATTCAAACTTTTTACGATGATTAAGTATCGCGAGTCAAATTTATTTTGGCGTACCTTTAATCGCTACCGAAAAAATGGATGGCTCTAATATAGGTATAGGCTACGTGAGCGATTCGTTCAGGATACAATCGAGGAACGTACTGCTAGAGGATAAGATACGCATTTTTGGCTTGAAACAAATCATGGTACCGCTGTCGGAAAAAGTACGGTTTATTAAAGACATTTTACATAAGAGACATCATTGAGTTTGAAATAAAATATTTTTTTATCTGTATTTAAACATGCAGACATTTCCGCTTCGCGGAAATGTCTGCTTGTTTAAATACAGATAAAAAAATATTTTATTTTATTATATTTTATAAAACCCATGATCTATTCTGATTTCATGAAAACCTGCAACATCTTGTCATTTGTCAGACAAAAGTCTATAAAAATCTTGTTTTCAAAACCAATATTGTATAAATAACGTTATCCCATCCTATTTTAAAGAAAACGGGTTTGGGTATCACGGAGCTGGTTTATGCATGACCTTACAGTAGAAGAAATAAATTCCACTCCCACCCACCCTAATAGATATACTATATATATACTATATATATAGACTGCAGCGCCATCTACAATGATTGGATAAAAAAATATAACTTTAGAAACCAACTGTGAAATATTACATATCTAGCTTAGCCCTTAAAAATTTTAAATTTTACACAAAAAATTAAAATTTTAAACGAAAAAATTAAATTTATAAACTCAGATCTCTTAAATTTATCTATAGAGTCTGTATATTTTACCAAGATTCATATTTATCTTATAGAGAAGCCATATCCCTTCAAATCGTTACGATATTGGTACTCTATCTCTAGCTTAGCCATTAAAATTTTTAAATTTTACACAAAAAGTTAAAATTTTAAACGAAAATTTTAGACTCAGATCTCTTAAATTTATCTATAGATATTTTATCAAGATACATAATTATCTTATAGAGAAGCCATATCCCTTGAAAATTACAAATTCAAAATATTTTACAGATAACTAGATGACTGTTGTTGGCAGACGTCGAGACAAAATGAGATGTGGGTACGCTAGCCATCCTATATATAGGACACACGAAAAAAACTAATGTTCAATAAATGAGGTTAGTTCCGTTAAGTTATAGATTCTGCTCCGTCCTTGAAGATGTGTTCAAGGTCACACGAAAAAAAAAAAAAAAAAATTTTTTTTTTTTTTTTTTCAAGGTCGTTGGATTTCTTGTGGGCGTGGCTTCATCCCATCTATATATATAGAGAGATAAACTCGCTTACGTATCCAAACCGTCATTGTCCAGTCATGTCTCTGTTGGCTTAGTTATTTTTATCTATACATTTAAATTGATACCATTTTATCTCGTTTTCCAGAGTCTTAAATTTTATTTCTACAATATTGGCTTAATATAGTTTATACGTTTAAATAGTCTTCATGCTATCCTGATAATCTCTTCGATACTAGCTTAAATAGATTTTTTTATAAATTTAATATCAAAGTCTCAAATTAAACCCGTCCAATATTGGCACTATATCTATCGCAAAAAAATGGGCCGAACGAGGTGTCAAAGACAGAAATTCTGCCATGAGACACCTCGTTCGACCCATTTTTTTACTCTCATTTGAAAGATTAGCATAAGCTCTCTATGGATTGCTCATTAGATAGCCTACTGATGGTCATCTTCAACGGTCCGGTCATTTGAGATTTGTATAATTCATAATCCTCATATTCAAGCTCAAAAAATTTCCTCACCTGTAGTTGGTATGCGGCAAGGAAGTCTTCGAACTTGGTATGGGACCTTTCAACAAATCGAACACCTATGGCTTTCACGAAGCTGAGCTTCATGTTAGCCTGGTATTTCACCATGGCCGAACCATCGAACATTTCATCAAATTCCTGTTCGCCCATGAACCCTTTCAAATGATGTTTGGCTTCGCTAATCGAGAAGATTCTCGTCTTAGCGAGCCATTTAGGTAAATCGATTTTAGGGTCCATCACATCTCGGACGGTGAGGCCTGCATATTTTTCGGCAAATTTTAGATCTAGAGGGTGCCTCGAATAAATAGCCAGGTCCTCAGCCCGGACAAACAGGGTGCCATCAGTGGCCATTAGGCATTTAAAGGCAACGCCATAAGCATAATTTTTTACATGGAAAAACATGACTGACAGAGAGCTAATGTATCTAAGCAGCTAGTAGAGAGATCGACTAGCAATTGAAGAGCTCTCGCTGAACACTCGTATATATACCCGGTCTTATCAACAGATCTGATTGTAATTTTCTAGGAACCGCTTATCAAGAGGAAAGGCTTGCATAATATCCTGTCTCTCGGACAATTTTTATCGATCTGATTATAACCGGGCTTCCTGAGGATCCTGTCAATACTTCTGGAAAAATCTTTTTATAGAGATCTGATTGTAACCGGGCTTCCTGCATCCTGAGGAAAGGCTTACATAATATCCTGTCAACACTTCTCGAAAATCTTTTTATAGAGATCTGATTGTAATTTTAACCGAGAGCCGCTTATCAAGCATCTTGAGGAAAGGCTTGCATAATATCCTGTCTCTCGAAAATCTTTTTATAGAGATTAGATTATAATGACTGGCTTGGCTACACTTAGTCTTTAAAAATTTTAATGTAAATTTTAAACGAAAAAAATTAAATTTTTAAATTCAGATCCCTTAAATTTAGCTATCGATATTTTACCAAGATTCATATTTAGCTTATAGCTAAGCCATATCAGATTATAATGACCGACACACTTAGTCTTTAAAAATTTTAAATTTTACACAGTAAATTTTAAATGAAACAATTAAATTTTTAAATTCAGATACCTTAAATTTGTCTATAGATATTTTATCAAAATTATCTTATAGCTAAGCCATATCCCTTCAAATTTACAAGTTCAAATCGGTACGCATCCAATGTTGGCACTCTATCTATCGCAAAAAAATGGGCCGAGCGAAGCCTCAATGACTTATGTCATGAGAGGCTTCGCTCGACCCATTTTTTTGCACCTCGTCCTGATCTTAAGACGAGGATTTATAAAAGTAGGGTTTGTTTCCCACCAAAACTTTAATTTTTTTGGGAAAATACCCCAATTCTAGGTCTCCGTACCTCTCTCCGAAGACATAGCTATCCATCGGTACAGATTGCAGGTAAGAGTCCATGGATATTTTCAAATCAGCTATAAAACTCTCCATGGTAGCATTGGAAGAGCTAATGCATGCTATCTTGATACGTATGGGCCTTCTGATGTTGAACGTACACTCTATCGGCGACAAAATCTCGATAGGCCCCTGAAATAAGGATTGAAATTCGCCTGGATGCATATCCAACAGCGTGTTGGCATCTTCCAATCCAAAAATACGTGTCTTGGCTAGAGACGGAGGCAGGCTCAAGCCCTCGGGAGCGATGTCAGTCACTGTAAGATGGCATAAGTTTAAAACGCCAGAAGGATTTTGATAGCGCATGGTGCGAGCTACGTCTGAACCTTTGATAAAAATTTCACCGTCAAAAGTCAAAAAACAAGTAAATTTCACGTTTAACTCTTCAGCTAAAATTTGAAATATCATTTTGGAGCAGACTAGCTTTTAGAATATCAAGCAGTCAGAATGAAATGTCTCGTCCAGCAGCCTGTATTTATACTAGCAGCAATCTCTATTTCTATCTAAATTTCTTATCGACATCCTCTGACGCACATCCTCTTACGCACGTCCTGTAGATTATGCAAGATCCCGCTCAAACGACAAATTAATTCTAAAAATAAGTTTATCGCGTCCTGAGGATTACATAATATCCTGTCAACAGATTAGTTCTAGAAGAATTTTATCAGAAGGTCACGTTTTCTAAGAAAGCTTGCTAAAATTAGGTCGCGAATCGGGTATATATACGAGCTGCCTCTAAGAGCCTGCATCATTTTGACTTCTGTTGCTATTGCTATTAAGTCATGCTATTCACAATTGAACATCCACAGCTTGATGCTAAAATCCTATTCGTAGTCTCTGCGGATGGACTTTTGTTCGTCAGGGCCTCTGATGTGGCCAAGCTGATGGGTAAGGGTAGCGCATACGTAAAAAAAACTACCAAGCTAAAGGTGAGGGACCTCGTTTACAAAAGGTTCAGGATACCTGTCTCTTTAGCTAATACCTGGGTGTATCCAATAGAAGAAATTCATTTCGGAGATGCGCTGTCTACCATGGGTTTTGAGGCCATGATGAAATCTGCTAAGATTGACATCTTAGATCCTATAGTGCCAACTGCATGCATCCATAAAGCTGTCAGAATTCGGATCGTGAGGAATTCTGATGTCTTCATAGATGAATTCTTAAAGGATTTCATAGAAAGAACCAAGCTGTTCTATGATGGAGACCACGATGATGACCCTCGCCTACACGAAGATAGATTTGAGACTATTTCTTGGACAGACACCCCTCCGTCCAAAATCAAAGTCTTCGTGGGGAATCGATCTCGCTGGTATAAACTGATGCCTTAGAGATTTAAATTGGAGGGGGCGAAAAAATGGGCCGAACGAAGCGTCTCATGGCAGATTTCTGTCATTGACGCTTCGTTCGGCCCATTTTTTTGCGACGGTAGTAAGCCAACATTGGATGGGTACAAATTGAGACTTTGAATGGGGTCTCTGAGATAGACAATATTAATATTTCAATATTGAAACGATACTAATGCCTTTGAAACTGAGATAGCTAATGTCTTTGAATCTGAGATAGAAATTTACAATATTGAATAAGGACATTTTTTAAATGAATGCTGTACCAATATTGAATATATTTTTTTAACGATTCGATAAACAAATAATATATTTAGATAATAAATATTTAAAGAGTAAAATATTTATATAGTCAATCTGAAGGATTGCATAACTCATTTTCTACGAAAACAGGATGAGATAAGGCTTTTTATAGAATAATTTATCGCTGGATATTGCATAACTCATTTGCAACGGACATGGAAACAGGATGCGGTAAAGATATTTATAGACGCTGAAACAAATAAGCATTGCTGGACAATGATAGTGTATATACTTTAGCATGATATATATGTTAGCTAGAGTCAATCAACGAATCAACCAACCTTTAAAAAAAAAAATTTTTTTTTTTTTTTTTTTTTTTTTTTTAAGGTTGGTTGATTGGTTGATTGACTCGGATTCATTCTTTATAAATAGCTGTACTCAAACCTTCATTCCTTCATTCTGTCTGAATCTCTTCTAGCATCAACCTTCTACTAAAACACTCCTAACATTAAGATACTTTAGCATTATTGGTTGATTGGTTAATGTCTTTAAATCTGAGATAGAAATTTACAATATTGAATAAGGGCATTTTTTAAATGAATGCTGTACCAATATTGAATATATTTTTTTAACGATTCGATAAACAAATAAAATATTTAAATAATAAATATTTTATTATTAAAATAAAATATTTAAATAATAAATATTTTATTATTAAAATAAAATATTTAAATAATAAATATTTTATTATTAAAATAAAATATTTAAATAATAAATATTTTATTATTAAAATAAAATATTTAAATAATATATTTAAATTCTAAATATTTATTATTCGAACCGAACGTGAACAATTCTGACGGGGTGGAGTTGCTCGAAGAATACTTCTGGCGACTGTCTGATAGACCTTTATATGCCGTAAAGAAGTAGGTTCACCCAGCTTTGCGGTACTTGGCATAGGAGCTGTAGTTTGAATAGAATACCCTCGTAACTGTAATCTTTAAATCTTAATTGTAAAAATTTACATGCTTAAATTTCTAATGTCTCGTCAGCGTTGCTGAGACTTTCGGTACTTGGCATAGGAGCTGTAGTTTGAATAGACTGTAATCTTTAAATCTTAATTGTAAAAACTTACATGCTTAAATTTCTAATGTCTCGTCAGCGTTGCTGAGATTTGCAGTACTTTGGTATAAGAGCTGTAGTTTGAATAGATCGTAACTGTAATTTTTAAATCTTAATTGTAAAAATTTACATGACTGCATGCTTTAATTTCTAATGTCTCGTCAGCGTCTATTATTGGACTCGTCTGATTTTGACATGAGATGTCTCGGACAGGGACCATTCCAAGAGGTGCAATCGAAAGCTTAAATTTCATGCGACTATTCTTTTTCGGTCTTGGCTGAGTATGTACGTAATTTGGACAACGACGCAAAGGCTGAAATGCTAAATTTAAAACAACAAATGTTTGACTTGCAATCCAAATTGAATGTAGATATTGCACTCTTGAAAAACTAAGATTGAGAATTTTGACGTGAGAAGGCTCAAATTAGAGATGGGCATTCAGCAGATGCAAAATTAAATCGATTCCGTTTATCATGTCCGTCTCAAATTAAATGGCTACACAATTGGCTTAATAATTTTTTTAAATGGATAAGGTTAGGCGATGACAGTTTCTAAATGAATGCTGTACCAATCTTAACGATTCCATAAGCATATAAAATATTTAAATTCTAAAAATTTATTATTCCAATCTGAAAGGGTGGAGTTGCTCGAAAATTATTGCTGGTGACTGTCTGATAGACCTTTAGATGCGTAAAGAAATAGGTTCACCCAGCTTTGCGGTACTTGGCATAGGAGCTATCGTTTGAATTTCTGAAAGGGTGAAATAAGCTCGAAAAATATTGCTGGTGACTGTCTGATAGACCTTTAGATGCGTAAAAAAGTAGGTTCACCCAGCTTTGCGGTACTTGGCATAGGAGCTGTAGTGAAATCAGAATGAGGTCATGGGTTTTTATAGATTATCATGAAGCCAGACGGTTGCTGGTCATACGCAATGATGATTTGGATACGTTAGCCATATTATATTGATTCATTAGACATTATGCTGGATACCGGCATTTTATTTAAAATGTTTTAAAACGGAGACATGATATATATATATATAGGCCACACCAAAAAACTAATGTTGCATAAATGAATCCGTTAAGTTAAAGATACTGCTCCGTCCTTGAAGATGTGTTCAAAGTCACACGAAAAAAAAAAAAAAAAAAATATTATTTTTATTATTATTATTATTTTTTTTTTTTCAGGTGCCACGCCCACCCTTGAAGCTTGTCTATATTTACTACGGCTAACATGACTACACTCTCATTGTGTCTCGACATTTGCCTGCAACGGTCGTCTAGTCACTATGTCTCGTAATGTGTTTTGAGCAAGATGTACATTGATGGACACTAGAGAGTTAAATTTTTCTATAAAAGCCTATGATCTATTCTCATTTCATGAAAACCTGCAATATCATGTCATTTGTCAGACAAAAGTCTATAAAATCTTGTTTTCAAAGCCAATATTGTATAAATAACGTTATCTCATCCTATTTTAAAGGAAATGGGTTTAGACATCAGGAGCTAGTTTATGCATGACCTTACAGTAGAAGAAATAAATTCCACTCCCACCCACCCTAATAGATATACTATATATATACTATATATAGACTGCAGCGCCATCTACAATGATTGGCTAAAGAAATATAGCTTTAGCAGCCAACTGAGAAATATAGCTTTAGCAGCCAACTGAGAAATATAACTTTAGCAGCCAACTGAGAAATATAACTTTAGAAATATAACTTTAGAAACCAACTTCATCAACCAACCAACCAACCAACTGTGAAAAAAAAAAAAAAAAAAAAAATTTTTTTTTTTTCGTGTGACCTTGTGACCTTGATAGCTTTATAGCGCCTATATAAGCAGCTGACAAATCTCATTTTCTAACATTACTCCTACATATGTGGCGACAACGATGAAAGGGCTTTGAAAATATTAGCTGGTCTGAAGACTCTCTGCAAAGTCCAGGTAACTATGTTATTTTTTTAAAATGTAGTTTAATATTTTTCGTTTTCTCAGATTACCTTATGAAGGCCTTGTCTCTGAAAATATTGTCTGGATGGCTTTGTCTCTGAATCTATATAATCATTAACAAAATATTTTAAATTCTAAGGCCTAAATTTACAACAGTAGTATGAAATCTTGTAAATTTATAGGATATTCACGGGTCAATTTTGGTTTTTTCGACAACAAGTTTGGACAAAGGGCTTACCCTTGGAAATATGAACGGATTCTCTGCAAAGTCGACGCAAAGATTTTTTTCTTAAATGTGGCTTAACCTACTGATCAGACGTCGATATTAAATTTTTAATCGTGTAAGATTGACTCCGATTAGCCTTGCTGGCTGGATCGTGTTTGTGTTCTAAAGAAATCATTGGGCCTATCCAAAATAATTTTTGTAGCCCTTAAAGTATTGTTTCCTAAACCAAGAGGATGTCCAAACTCGATACGGACTGATTAAATTCATTACATATATTATACTTATATTTATATTTAAATTAGTATTATAAGTATAAGTATAAGTATAATATAATATAAATATAAATATAAATATAATATAATATAAATATAAATATAATATACTATAATATAAATATAATAATAATATAATATAAATATAAATATAATATAATATAAATATAATATAATATAATATAAATATAATATAATATAATATAAATATTTTATAAAAAAAAAAAAAAAAAAAAAAAAAAAATCTATTCATTTCTATAGACGCTCGAAGATTTTGCATGCGACATTTTGTTTGGCCTTAGTTATCACACAAACGATACTCGAGCTGGATTTGCGGTACTTAAGGGTCGATGTAAATTAGAGACATCATATATATATTTTTTCAGCTATACTAATAATTGAGTATGAAATAAAATATTTTTTTTATCTGTATTTAAACATGCAGACATTTTCCGCGGAGCGGAAAATGTCTGCTTGTTTAAATACAGATAAAAAAATATTTTATTTCTATTTCTTTTAAACTCTAATGTATAAATTTACACTATTAGTATATTTTTTTTTAATATATAGCATATTCACAGTTTAGTTTTGTTTTTTTCGACAACAAGTTTTGATAGAGGGGCTTAGGCTTTGAAAATATTAACTGGTAGAAAATATCTGCATGTTTAAATACAGATTAAAAAATATATTTTATTTCTATTTCTTTTAAATTCTAATGTATAAATTTACAATATTAACATATTTTTTTTTAATGTATAGCGTACTCACGAGTTAATTTTGGTTTTTTCGACAACAAGTTTTGATAGAGGGTCTTAGGCTTTGAAAATATTAACTGGTCTCTCTGCAAAGTCTAAACAATTAGCTTTGCTGGACAACCTTTGAATTTTTACCGACAAGGTTCTATATAAGCATTAGCTTGCCTGAAAGACAGTTTTTTCTGATAATTGTGTCAATATTAATTTTTGGATCGATGGGTCAAAATGCTCGAATAATATCGCTGGCGACTGTGTCTGAGACCTGTGTTTATCGTAAAAATGAGACTCCAGCTAGATTTGAGGTACTTGAGGGTGGGGTTTAAAAATACATCGATTCGTAGAAAATAGGCAGACATGTTATTGTAGTCTACGTAGGCTTTTTATTTAAAATGTTTTACCGTACAATGGATGATTTGAATCTCGTCACGATTTTGGATGGATTTCTTTAGACCCGGTAGGCCAGCAAGGCTAAAATTTATATAGAGCCAAGCCAGGCTTTTCCAAACGGATGTCGTTGGCAGACAAAATGAGATGTAGGCACTTTAACGATTCTATATATAGGTCACATGAAAAAAACTAATGTTGAATAAATCCGTCAAGTTAAAGATACTGCTCCGTCCTTGAAGATGTATTCAAGGTTACACGAAAAAAAAAAAAAAAAAAAAAAAAATTTTTTTTTTTTTTTTTTAAGGTGCCACGCCCACCCTTGAAGCTTGTCTATATATACTATGGCTAACATGACTACACTCTCATTGTGTCTCGACATTTGCCTGCAACGGTCGTCTAGTCACTATGTCTCGTAATGTGTTTTGAGCAAGATGTACATTGATGGAGACTAGAGAGTTAAATTTTTCTATAAAAGCCTATGATCTATTCTGATTTCATGAAAACCTGCAATATCATGTCATTTGTCAGACAAAAGTCTATAAAATCTTGTTTTCAAAGCCAATATTGTATAAATGACGCTATCCCCATCCTATTTTAAAGGAAATGGGTTTAGACATCAGGAGCTAGTTTATGCATGACCTTACAGTAGAAGAAATAAATTCCACTCCCACCCACCCTAATAGATATACTATATATATACTATATATATAGACTGCAGCGCCATCTACAATAATTGGCTAAAGAAATATAGCTTTAGCAGCCAACTGAGAAATATAGCTTTAGCAGCCAACTGAGAAATATAACTTTAGCAGCCAACTGAAAAATATAACTTTAGAAATATAACTTTAGAAACCAACTTCATCAACCAACCAACCAACCAACTGTAAAAAAAAAAAAAAAAAAAAAAAAAAAAATTTTTTTTTTTTTTTCGGTGGGCGTGGCTTCGCTATAAATTTCTCAGTGCGATCGTGCCTATATAAATGCGGGTTTGTGTTCTAAAGGATTCATTGGCATCATGTCTGTCCAAAATGAGTTTCGTACTCTACTCCGTGAATGCGTTAGTCTCGCCTATCGTCAAGAGACCTCTGAAGTCTTGTTGAAATCTAATTTTGGCCGCTCTATTTTAAAAATGCTCACAGCGTATTTTCAGAATAACTCTATCCATTCGAAGGCCAAACTCGATACGCCCGAAAAGGCATTTAGAATGTTGAAAGGCCAATTGCAATGCATAGCATATTACGACTACGATAAAATGTCTCCTGATATTAAAAATCTGTTCGCTGAAGATGTTGTGCTGCCTGGCCAATGCTGTTATCAAGTTTGGATTCTACAATGCTTAATTGTTACAGCATGTATTATTGCAGATTGCTGGACAAATTGCAATGTGGATATGTTTGATGTGGCTTTTGAAATGTTGATAGACATGTTGGACACTTATGGCTATATTGGCTGCATTGAACGCGACCTAAATCGCAACTGCGATCCGTTTAGTAATCCGAGTGAAATAGTCTTGTTCGCTGGTCTAAATATATCCAATTAGCAAAAAATCTCTATAATGTCTTAAGCATATATATAGAATTCGCTGCATAATATCCTGTCAACAGTTTTTTTATAAATCTGATTATAATTTTAGCCGCTTCCTACATGCATCCTGTTTTCAAGGACAATTCGTATAAATAACTTTATCTCTTCCTGTTTTAAAGGACAAGGCCTCATCCTGTTTTCTTGGACTTATGTAACTCATATAAATAACTTTATCGCATCCTGTTTTAAAGGATATGCTTCTACTATAAAAGCCGGTGCTCAGCGCTTGTAATTTCAATTGCTCACTTGCTCTCAAGTCATGTGGATGAGATTATTTTTCCCAGGCCATATCGGCTTGAGGTCTGCCCTAGCCTCTGACGGAATGATTTACGTTTCGGCAGTAGATGTGGGTTTGCTGCTGCAGTTTAATGATATTTACGAATTTTCTCAGTATCGTGCCACCAAGCATATAGACTCATTTCCAGTTTTTGAAATAGAAGAAATGTTTAACTACGTGAGCCTGTTTTCCGACGTAGCAGAAATGCAGAGACTCTGGAGATATGGACGGGTCGCGGCTGATTTTCCTATGTCTTCGGAAGCTATATTTGATGTTCATATTAAAACGGAGGGAAATGCCAAATTGCAGGACTGGCTGCAACTATATACGGACCTTTTCCGAAATGATCTATTGGACGGCCCTTCTGACAATTCGAAAAGATTGGCTACCCGTTGGAGGAGACGGAACGAATGCAAGGTTTGCTTGACAGAAGAGAGCCAGGTGGCATTCTTTGACTGTGGGCATGTGGTATGTTGCATGGCTTGTTCGGACAAACTGGAAAATTGTCCTGTTTGTCGAACAGCTATTTTGGAAAAGCGAAGAGTGTATGTGCAATAGTTATATACATGGAAATTTTAAAAAACTTGGGTCAAACGAGGCTTCCTCATGTCTAGATTTGTCATTATGACTTATCTTGACGATGGAAGCCTCGTTTGACCCATTTTTTTTAAATCGATAGGCTACCAATATTGGATTTGTAAAAAAAATAACTTATAAATTTTATGAGATTCGATTAGATTATCCGTAAAATGTTTTACCGTACAACGGACGAAAAGATTTACGAAGACATGATAACTAGATGATTGTTGTCGTCGAGACCAAATGAGATGTGGGTACGTTAGCCATTCTATATATAGGTCACGCAAAAAAACTAATATCGAATAAATAAACTTTGCTCATTCAAGTTATGGATCCGTCCTTGAAGATATGTTCAAGGTCACACGAAAAAAAAAAAAAAAAAAAAAAAATTTTTTTTTTTTTTTTTTTTTTTTTTCAAGGTTGGTTCAAAGTCATTTAATCTGCCCCTATATATTATACCCTGGCTGCCTTCAGGATTTATATCATTTTCTCATTCTACAATTGTTATTGGACTGACATTTGCAATTTTTCATAATGGATTTCTCTGATCCCATTCAAAGCGTCTTTCATTACCTACTCAGAGACTGCGTTCATCTGGCAAACTGGGAAGCTACCGGCGAATATAGGATGGTCGACATCAGAAATGACTGGGACGATCCAGAATGGAAACCGAAAGAACACAAATTTGCCCTTTCTATTTTGAGAATGTTAGAAGACTATTTTCAGACACCGCGCTTCCCTACTGGTATGAAGATCGAACAGATCGAAGAGGCCATTCCCAAGCTGAAAGAAAAATTAGTAGCCATACTCAATTCTGATAGTATATCTCTTAAAGTCCGAGGCCTTTTGCGCAACAAAATCTTAACGTATCGTCGTTGGCGTGGTGCCGAATCTTATCAACCTTGGGTGCTGGAGTGTTTGATCGTTACTGGATGCTTTCTCGGAGAATGTTTTGCCAAATTTCGATACAACAACGGGGTATTTGATCTGGCATCCGTTGCCTTAATAGATATTATGGAAAAGAGTGGCTTGTTAAGTTGTATCAGAGCCGATCTGTTTAATAATAGGGATCCGTTTGGTAAACCTGGTATTAAGGTTAAATCAGTTTTGGACAAAGATTGGAGTATGTGGACATTTCAATTGGACAAAATACAGGAGAAAAGATTGTACAAGTCAGCTAAATGTTAAGTGACAAAAATAACGTAACGTAAAAAATAACGTAACGTAAAAAATAACGTAACGTAAAAATAACATATTAAAAATAACGTAACGTATAAAAATAACATATTAAAAATAACGTAACGTAAAAATAACGTAACGTATAAAAATAACATATTAAAAATAACATATTAAAAATAACGTAACGTAAAAATAACGTAACGTATAAAAATAATATACTTGACACAAAATTAATATACTTGACACAAAACTAATATTGTATAAATAGCTCCGCCATATCTTATACATTGCTCCGTCAAGGTCACATTCAAGGACACATGGAAAAAAAAAAAAAAAAAAATTTTTTTTTTTATTTTTTTTTTTTTAGTGGGCGTGGCTTGGATTCATTTTGTATAAATAGCCGTACTCAACTCTTCTCGCATCAATCTGTCCCACTAAGACGCTCATCTATCTAACATTAGATCCTGCCGGTTTTAGAACGATAGGCTATCTCGTCCTGTTTCCGTGACTCGTTCCAATCTCATGTCTTCTACAGTCTGAAATTAAATTGCTACACATTTGACTTAATAATTTTTCTTTAAAATGAATAAGGTTAGGCAACGACCGTTTCTAAATGACCAATCTTAACGAATCCTGTCCCGCTATGACAACAACGGTTTCATAACCTATTGGTTCGCCCATAGCGTACGTTAGTTTTGGCCAAGAGAGAAAATTCAAAGCTTCAAGGGATAAGCCAGTCTATTAAATTATGACGAGTGGCAGTTTCATGGTAATACATCCATAAGCTTAACCTTCAGAAAATTAGATAAAGGCATCCATTATAGGTAATAAACGGCGATATTTGTTTTTATATTTGAGCATACACTAAATGTATAACTATAATACTTGGCTATTTGAATAGATAAAATTGCTATAATACTCTTAAAAAATAAAGCTTAGCTTATCAGCCAACTATATTGTAGACTCGATCATAGGTACGATAACTAAAAATTTATATATTTATGAAAAAAATATTTTATTTATCAATAGTTAAACATACAGACATTAATTTTTTCAACCCTTCCTTTATAAAGTGTTAGGCTTCTCGTAGCACTGCATAACGAAAGACTTAAAGGATATCATGTTGGGTATCTCAATAGCCATTTGACTATTTATGCAAGACGCGTGTAAAAATTGTCTCGTTTTCAGAGGACTGGATTTCATGCTAGCGGACAGCTCAAAAGTGACAGACGACACAGATTGGAAATAGGCATTTGAATCTATGCGTGACACGCGTAAAAGATGTCTCGGAAACCGTTTTCAGAGGCAGTTTCAAGAGGGGTGATAGACAGCCTGGATTTCATGCAAGCTGACAGTTGTCATTTGGAAATTGAAAAAAATATTTCCCGACGCGAAAAACAGCAATGAAAAAGTTATCTAGTCTAAATGTTAAGTTTCTAATATCTGCGTAGCCTATATTGAATTTCTAATTTCTTCATGACCTAGTTTCTATTGTCTGCATGGTTAAATTACTAATATATACATTCTAATAACCCGTGTTATATTTCTAATGTCTGTCGTTCATGGCCTCCTCGTTACCAGCAACATTTGTTTTTTTTGCGTAACAAACAGCCTGATCTAGACTGAGGTCGGATTTGTTATAATGGTCTCGTCTAATTTTGACATGTGAAAAAGATGTCTCGGAAACCGTTTCCAGGGGCCATTCCAACAGGTGCAATCGAAAGCTTAAATTTCATGCGAAACGGAGTTGATAGTCTCGATTCGTTTTCGGAAAAATATCTTGGCTGAGAAAAGAATTTTGAAACTGCATACGGGAGCTAAGTCACATGGCCACACACTCATTCGAGACACTCATTCGTATTTCGACATTTCTCCCCCATTTTAAATAATTTTTACATTTTACATTTAAACATTTACGCTATTCTATACGATATTTGTTGTTTTTCAAATTTCGTTAATTTTCGACAGCGGTTGGTTGGTTGGTTGGGTCACCCAATTTGTGTGCAAGAGATTGTCAAGTCAATTACCAGAAATACGGACGACTTAAAAATTCGACTATTTTTACAATATTTGTTACATTTTAAAGTTTTTATTTTAAATTTAAACGTGTTTGGGCTTTGATCTTTAAAAGAGGATTGAATCATGAAAATATTGACAAGTCTTCAAGTCTTCAAGTCTTCAAGTCTACATTTTAAATATTTCATTTTAAATTTAAACGGCTTTAAAAGAGGGTCTTCAAGTTTATTTTTTACATTTTAAACGTTTTATTTAAACGGACTTTACAAGAGGAGTCTGCTGTTAAACGGTTGATAGCAAGAGGATTATTATTGCAGGCTGTTGTAAAAATTTTCAATATAAAGTGTTGCATTTTTAGCTAATCTTTACAAATATATTTACCAGATCAATGGCTAAAGGTAACACGTTGTATCTTTATCGTCAAGAGTTGAGGCGAAAAACTTACCCTTTTCGTTGTCCACATTGTCCCATTCAACTTTTGCCCGTTCAGTTCGAAAAACATTGTTTGGAAATACATAAATTACCGACGAGTACTTCTTGCGTTTGGTGTCTGGGAAAGAAGAAATGGGATTCCAAAACGAAATACCAATACACGAATCACTTGATCGCGTGTTTTCGAAAATTTATAGCCGTTAAGAGAATAGATAGAGACTTGGAGACAGATGTGGAAATGGACGAACCGTATCAAATCCCCGACAAGCTCAGACTCATGGACACTCGTCCGTTGTGCGCTGCAGAATCGTTTTTCGATCATCAGGACATTCGTGGATTCTTAACGGAACGCCTTTTCGAAGACCTTTGGCTGTTGAATCATGGATCCGAGGTTGATTATTTCGAAGACGAGAATCTAAACGCGGCCGCCTCCTACGTTCGGAAGTACGCGAGGTCGGAAGGTGAATGGTTTCACGTCATGGTTAAGGCTGCCGCATTTGAATCGTTTATAAGAGTTTTGGATAAAGAACACGGTAGGATCGCCACGCTGCCTTTTTCTTGTTGGTGCGACGGCGGTACGGCCGAGGATCCAATTTTCAGACAGCATCGGCATATGATAGTGGTCGCCCCCATGGGTCTCTTCAAGAAAGTTTGGTCGAAAGTCAAACCTTACAAAAGACCTCGTAAAAACTACGCTTCGAAAAAATACGAGTTGATAGAATCTGCCATGCATTTGGTGAACACGCTGGGCTACGTTAGCAAGAGGCGGTCGAGGTGTTACTTTACGATAGATGGCAAGAGACATAAAAAGGCTCCACTGAAAAATAAACATTTTTACATATTTCGGACGCCTGGTAGACTTCAGGTTGCCGCTGACATTGCAGTGGGACGGAGGCGTCCAAGGGGCTATGGATCTGGAAATGTTTCGGAGATCCTCGCTGCCTAAATTAGCTTACAGTATGCTAGTTGAAGAAAACGGAGTGTATAAACAAAAGATTAAACATTTTCACGCTTTCAGAGGTGGGATGGTGCTGCCTCTCAAAAGAGAGTTCGTTCCGACGGAAAACCAAACGCCTCAGTTTCTATATTTGATGGGTGGTAAAAAGCTTTATCTGGATCGAGAAGACGTAGATGGAAACTGGCTGAGGGTTCAGGCTGAGAGAGGTAATTGTTTCTATGAATTGTTAGGCGACGAATTATGGACGCCGCCAAATAAAATCCAGAGTTATTTGAGAGACGCGAGGCCGATCGTGGAAGCGAATTGGAAACTGGAATCCGAGATTAAGATTTTGCAGGGACAAGTTGTCGAATTGCAGAGAGAGATGGCTTCATTGAAAGCACAATTTGCAGAAGAGATGGCTTCATTGAAAGCACAATTTGCAGAAGAGATGGCTTCATTGAAAGCACAATTTGCAGAAGAGACGGCTTCATTGAAAGCACAATTTGCAGAAGAGAGGGCTTCATTGAAAAATGAAAACGTGTCTTGGAAAGAGAAATATCTGTCTCTCAAAGCCGAGAATGATAGAAAAATATCGGATTTGCGAAGAGAAGTGTCGTCTCTGAAAGAAGAGAATGCGTGTATCAAAACGAAATATAAACGGTCGGTGATTGAGAACAAAAAATTGCGGGATAAGATAAACGAGCTACAGGACGAAGTCATAATGCAGCTGAAAAATGAGATTGCTGAGCTTAGACGGAGACTGTCCAAATATGAAGACGCATAATTGAAAAATGTGAAATTAGAAAGTGACAATACTTTATAAAAGTCCATCTAAGTCCAGGTCACATGACCAACCAACCAACCTTTGAAAAAAAAAAAAAAAAAAAAAAAAAAAATTTTTTTTTTTTTTTTTTTTTTTTTTTTTTTTTTTTTAAGGTTGGTTGATTGGTAGATTGGCTTGGATTCATTCTTTATAAATAGCCGTACTCATTCCTTCATTCTGTCTGTCTAGCCTTCTACTAAAAACGCTCCCAACATTAAATCGTATCAGGCCATTTCTGTGACTCTTACATTAGATAGTTTCTAATATTTATCTCTTTCATTGAAGCTCAGCATGTACAAAATGTGGGAACCGTTGGACAACGACGCAAAGACCGAAATGCAAAATTTAAAGCAGCAGATGTTTGACTTGCAATCTAAACTGGATGCAGAAATCTCACTCTTGAAAACCAAGATTGAGAAATTTGACGTACTGTACTCCAAAATAGATAACTTGTATCAGGAAGAAATTTACAGGCTTAAATTAGAGTTGGGCGTGCAGCAGAACAGATCTCTAGTGCAGATTCAGAAGCAGCAGATCCAGATCCAGAACCTGCAGAACCTGTTGCTCTCCAATCAGATAGCGACTCAACAGAATCCGTTACGACAGGACATTAAATATAATAATGAGTAGATCATCAATTCATTCAACATTATAAATATATATAAACCAACCAACCAACTGAAAAAAAAAAAAAAAAAAATTTTTTTTTTTTTTTTTTTTCAAGGTTGGTTGATTGATTGATTGACTCTAGCTAACCTATATATATCATGCTAAAGTATCTACACTATCATTGTCCAGTAATGTTTATCTGTTTCACAGCCGCATCCTGTTCAGCGACATAAAAGCCTTATCGTAGCAACTGAGTTATGCAATATCCTGCATCCGTGTCCTCTATAAAAGCCTTATCTCATCCTGTTTTCGTAGAAATGAGTTGCCAGGAAAATTTTTATAAGATTAGTTTATCGCTTGAGGAGATATATTTATCTAGCTGACCTTCTAGAATAATTGTGTTTGCAGGATATTATGTAACTCGTTTCCTCAAAGACAGGATCTAATCTATAAACAGTCATCCTGTCGAGCCTTATATACTATTATTTTTATCGTTTCTCAGAACCGCTTATCAGATCTCATGCATCCGTTCGCCAGAGTATAAATACCGGCCTCTCGCCTCAGCTTATTCATTCTGACCTTTTGTTTTTCAAAATGAATATGCTTTCCGTAGACTCTGACAAGCGATTTGATTACGGCTATGCCTTACAACCTAAAAGGAAAATATTAAATACATCTCGTCTCTATTGCGAGCTGATATTTCAATATGATAAATCGATGTCTCTGCCAACTCCCAAGCGAATTCTTAAGACAACTCCAAAGCCAATTCTTAAGACAACTCCAAAGCCAATTCTTAAGACAACTCCAAAGCCAATTCTTAAGACAACTCCAAAGCCAACTCCCAAACCAAAGCCAGTTTCAATAGCCACATCACAGAATATTTACTTAAAAGTCCCAACTCCCATAAGCCGACTGCCAAAATCTCCTGAAATCTCTACCAGGGAAAAAATATATCGTGCCTGGAAGCCTCGACCAAGGGTTAATTACATGATACGGCCGAAACAGTTGGAGATTAAAACGGCATAGTCGTTATCAACTGCCTAATAAAACAGAGGTCACCCAAACGATTTATAAAAAATCGGGTCGAACGAAGTGTCTCATGGCAGATTACTGTCTTTGACACTTCGTTCGACCCGTTTTTTTGTAACAATTGTATTGCCAATGTTGGATGTATGCCGATGAATACTTTAAGATTTTGAACGGATACTTTTATAAAAGAAGGCTTGTAAAAATTTATATACAAAAAAAATATTAGAAATAAAATTTCATCTAAGTCACATTGAAATCAACCAACCAACCAACTGTAAAAAAAAAAAAAAAAAAAAAAAAAAAATTTTTTTTTTTTTTTTTTTTTTTCAAAGCCTATATTTTTTTTGTGTCGCCTATATATAGAATGTCTAACATACCCACATCTCATTTTGTCTCGACTCCTGCCGACAACGGTCATCTAAATATCCGTTTGGAAAAGCCTGGCTTGGCTCTATATAAACTTTAGCCTTGCTGGCCTACCGGGTCTATAGAAATCATTTAGACCATTCCAGCGAAGTTGCCAGCTCTATTTTGAGATACCTACATTGGCTGGATCCATAAAAATTTAAGAGGCTTCGATAAGATTCAAACAGGCTAAGGGTTGTCACGACAAACGGTGCCATTGAATTGAATTGCAGAGGCCATGCTTAGCAGGAACGCATTGAGAATAGCAGCCCATATTGTAAAAATGAAATAAAATATTTTTTATATCTGTATTTAAACATGCAGACATTTCCGTGATACATTTTATTTCTATTTCTTTTAAATTCTAATGACTAAATTTATAATATTAGCATATTATTTTTTTAATTTATAGAATACTCACGTTTTGTTTCCTCGACAACAAGTTTTGATAGAGGGGCTTTGAAAATATTATCTGGACTCTCTGCATGCAACAATTTTAATTTCTTAAATGAGGCTTGTTTGAGAATGTGACAAGAGGGTGTAAATGCTCGAATATTATCGCTGGCGACTGTCTCTTGTACCTGTGTTTATCGCAAAAACGATATGTACAGCTGGATTTGCGATACTTGAGAGTATGAGCTACAAATAGTTAGGACCTACGTAAAAATGTAGAAATATTATAGAGCTGGGCTTTTATTTAAAATGTATTACCGACAACTTGAAGATTATTTGAAAAAAAAACTATGGCTAAAGTACCCACATCTAACTTTGTCTGCAGTCATCTAGTTATCCGTAAAATATTTTACCGTACAACGGATGAAAACATTTTACAAATAACTAGATGACTGTTGTTGGCTAACGTCGAGTAAAAATGAGATGTGGGTACGTTAGCAATTCTACATATAGGTCACACGAAAAAAACTAATGTTGAATAAATGAATCCGTGAAGTTATAGACGCTGCTCCGTCCTTGAAGATGTGTTGATGGTCACACGAAAAAAAAAAAAAAAAAAATTTTTTTTTTTTTTTTTTTTTTTTTTTTTTTGAGTGGGCGTGGCTTGCCTTCACACTATATATACATGCTGTCTTAGTCTATTTGTCCATACAAAGACATGTGGTAGCTATACATACTAATATAAACTCCTGTTCGCATACTTTTATTAGAGAAAATTGCATCAATTGTCGTACCGCCTCTCGTCGTATAGTGTTTGGGATTCGTTCGTAGATCTAAGTTCAGGACTTGTAACCCCCCATAAAGTCTTTTCCTTCTTCTGAATTAAAATCTATATTAAAATCCCCTACCAGCACCGTTTTGAAATCTTCGTCCTCTTGCAGGAGAGCTTCTACTATAACTTCCCTTTTTTGTTCGTCATTGGCTTGTGGACTTGCATATACCAAGATGAATCTTATATTATTTAATATGTAACATACTAAAACTTGGACTCTGTCTTGGTTTATACTGAAGGTTTTTCTCGATAAATTTGATAATCCTTGTCGGATATAGGTTATAACGCCGCATTTCTTTCGAGGCTTTCTTGGATCATCATTGCTATGAATTACACCAGCCATTACAAATCCTGGAAATGCAAAGTAATCTGCGGGTAACGTTCCCGTTTCTGCTAGCATAATTATATCACTCTTCATGAAGCATGGATCGGCCAATACGTCTTCGTAATGAGTGGTTAATCCTTCAACATTATGGTACATAAACTGAATGCCAGCGAAATCTCCTCTTTCATGAAGAGAAATTAGTGGAATTGTTCTTAATATAGCTAGTTCTTTTGCCACGGGTTCGTTTTCAGATGGTGCCTCAATCGTTACAAATTCGTCCTCTACATACAATCCGTCAGCTTTCGTCGCTTGTGATGACCCGACATAAACTAAACTTAGGCTCATATTTTTGCTAAGATGTACAGCACACTCGTTGCACCTTGCGATTTATGAATGGCCTCAGATACAACGATGGGTCTCTAGCGACACTTAAAGCCAAATTTCTTATTCTATAGATATTTTTCCTCATTCGGGAAAACGGGTTCAATCCAGGATTGATGCCATGACGCAGCATATATCTTATGAGCAGCTTATGAATTTAAGAACAGCTTGCGTGCATCAAAACGAAATTAATACGGTTGGTGAAGGGGTATAAAATAAACGAGCTTCAGGACGAAGTGATAACGCAGCCGAGATGAAGAATGCTTAATGCAGGCTTAGTCTTTGAAAATAATGACTGGATAGGCATTAGCAAAATCATTTAAATACTAATGCCTAAATTAATTTCTTTAATCGGCAACAGGGTTACAACCCAAACTTATCTGCAAATAAATTTTCAGCGCCTAGAATCGACTTGACGAAAACATTTTACGGATGACAGTAACTTGTCATTTGGACGGAATTTGTCAGACAAAAGTTTATAAAAATCTTGTTTTCAAAGCCAATATTGTATAAATAACGCTATTCCCATCCTATTTTAAAGGAAATGGGTTTAGACATCAGGAGCTAGTTTATGCATGACCTTACAGTAGAAGAAATAAGTTCCACTCCCACCCACCCTAATAGATATACTATATATATATACTATATATATAGACTGCAGCGCCATCTACAATGATTGGATAAAGAAATATAATTTTAGAGGCCAACTGAAAAATATAACTTTAGCGGCCAACTGAGAAATATAACTTTAGCAGCCAACTGAGAAATATAACTTTAGAAATATAACTTTAGAAACCAACTTCATCAACCAACCAACCAACTGTAAAAAAAAAAAAAAAAAAAAAAAAAAAAAATTTTTTTTTTTTTTGAGTGGGCGTGGCTTGTCTTCATACTATATAAATAACGGCTGCCGTACTCAAATCATCATTCTGTTTCCAACAACAGTCTTCTCCTGCCTTGTCCTGTTTACCATAGAAACAACATTTGGTATATAAACGCCTATCTTCTAAATTTTATACCATAACGCTTTGACAATGAGCCATCGCATTGAAATCGCTTTCCATTATCTACTTCGAGACTGTGTTCAGTTGGCAAACGATTTGGATACTGAAGATGAGATGTTGGTCGACGACGCGAATTACATGGATTTAAAATTTAGTCTGAGAGAACATAAATTCGGTCTTTCAATTTTGAGAATGCTTGAAGAATATTTTCAGATTCCGCCCCAGCATACTGGTATTACTGTTAAAAGGGTCGGAGACATTATTGTCGAGCTGAAGAAAAAATTAAATGATATTATCGAGTCAAATTCGATATCTCCTAGAGTCAGTAACTTGTTTCGCGATAAAACGTTAACAAATCATAGCTGGCGAGGTCGCGATTGCTATCAGCCTTGGGTAATGGAGTGTTTGATTGTTACCGGACAATTTCTTGGAGAATGTTTTAACAAATTTCCATACAAATGTGATAAGTATTTCAATTTGGCATATGAAGCGTTGATGGATATTTTGATGGATAATAATTTGCTAACTTATATCGCAGTGGATCTGTCTCTTGGGAGGGATCCGTTTGGCAAACCTGGGATTAAAGTAAAATCTATCTTGGACTTAGATGATTGGTGTTTCTTTACATTTCAGTTAAACGAAGAACAGGAGCAAAAATTGTACGAGAAGTGCCCTTAGTTAAATATTACATTCTTTGAAAAAAAAAAAAAAAAAAAAAAAAAAAATTTTTTTTTTTTTTTTTTTTTTTTGAGTGGGCGTGGTTTTTTTCAAGGCTATGTTTATAACCTATTTAAAGGGTCCGATATTCTTAACACTCAAACATTTTTACAAAACTCTACATGATGGCTGACAATACAAGGACTATGGATCCAATGATACACATGTACTATAATGATTTGAAAATCAAAAATTATCCTTTCAAATGCATTTGTTGCAAGTTACATTTTTTACCAACTGAATACGAAAAACATTCAAAAATTCATGGAATCAATGCGAAAACTTCTTGCGTATGGTGTAATGGAGACTACAACTGGGAATTCGGGAAAAAATTTCATAGCGATACCGTGAGACATTTATTGACTTGTTTTCGAAAATTTATAGATAATAATGGAATTGTTGATGGGAGTATAGACTTAAAGACAGATGTGGAGATAGACGAGCCGTATCCCGAAGAACTCATGGACGCCCGTCCGTTGTGCGCTGAGAACGATACTTTGCAGGGACAAATTGCCCAGTTGCAGAGAGAGATGGTTGAATTAAAATCAAATTACGGAGAACAAATTGACGATTCGTTGATAAACAAAAACGCGTCTTGGAAAGAGAAATACCAGACTCTGAAAGCGGAGAGCGATAGAATCATATCGGATTTGCAAAGAGAAGTGTTGTCTCTGAAAGAACAGCTTGTGTGCGTCAAAATGAAATATAATGCAACGGTGACTGAGATGCTCGATAAACTAAACGAGCTTCAGGACAAAGTGACAACAGCCGAAAATTAAAAAAAATATTACTTTGAAAAAAAAAAAAAAAAAAAAATTTTTTTTTTTTTTTTTTTTTTTTTTTTTTTTTTGAGTGGGCGTGGTTTTGTTCAAGGCTATGTTTATAACCTATTTAAAGGGTCCGGTATTCTTAACACTCAAACATTTTTACAAAACTCTACATGATGGCTGACAATGCAAATTCCATAGATCCAATGATACACTTGTACTATAGTAGAATTGTTGATGGGAGTATAGACTTAAAGACAGATGTGGAGATAGACGAGCCGTATCCCGAAGAACTCATGGACGCCCGTCCGTTGTGCACTGAGAACGATACTTTGCAGGGACAAATTGCCCGATTGCGGAGAGAGATGGTTGAATTAAAATCAAATTACGGAGAACAAATTGACGATTCGTTGATAAACAAAAACGCGTCTTGGAAAGAGAAATACCAGACTCTGAAAGCGGAGAGCGATAGAATCATATCGGATTTGCAAAGAGAAGTGTTGTCTCTGAAAGAACAGCTTGTGTGCGTCAAAACGAAATATAAACCAACGGTGACTGAGATGCTGGATAAAATAAACGAGCTTCAGGACAAAGTGACAACAGCCGAAAATTAAAAAAAATATTACTTTGAAAAAAAAAAAAAAAAAAAAAATTTTTTTTTTTTTTTTTTTTTTTTTTTTTTTTTTTTTTTTGTTAGTGGGTGTGTCTCGACTATATATACAATAGTTTTACTGGTTGGCTGTTATAAACCTTTCCAAGTTTATGCGGACATGATAGCTAGAAGACTGTTGCTGACGGACCATGTAAGTATTATTTTTTTTACGTTCACGAAATCGAATAATTTTTTTTAATGTCTTCGGTGTCTAGGTTGAGTTTCTAATGTCTACGTGACCAATAGCCTAGGTTGTAGTTCTAATATCTGCAGGACCCGTTTCTAATAGCCAATGTTGTATTTCTAACGTCTACATTCTAAGGGTCTATGTTAAGTTTCTAACAGCCTAAGTAAAATTTCTAATGTCACCTAGTTTGAAGTTATAATGTCTACATGGCTCGTTTCTAATATCTTAAGTTGAATTTCTAATGAATTCTTCTAGTGCCAACATTGGATGCGTACCGATTGTAATTTTCAAGGGATATGGTTTAGCTATAAGATAAATATGTATCTTGGTAAAATATACAGACTCGATAGCTAAATTTGAGGGATCTGAATTTAAAAATTTAATTTTTTCGTTTAAATTTTGCCGTGTAAAATTTAAATATTTTAAAGACTAAGTGTGGCAGTCATTACAATCTGATCTCTAATTTTCAAGGGATATGGCTTAGTTATAAGATAAATATGAATCTTGATAAAATATACCGACTCGATAGCTAAATTTAAGGGATCTGAATTTAAAAATTTAATTTATTGGCTTAAAACTTGCATTTTTTTATGTAAAATTTAAAATTTTTAAAGACTAAGCTATATGTGGCAGTCATTACAATCTGATCTCTATAAAAAGATTTTCGAGAGACAGGATATTATGCCTCAGGATGTCCGGTTAAAATTACAATCAGATCTCTATAAAAAGATTTTTTCGAGAGACAGGATATTATGTAAGCCTTTCCTCAGGACCGGTTAAAATTATAATCAGATCTATAAAAAATTGTTCGAGACCTATTGAAAGGATATTATGCCTCTAACGGCCTAAGTTGAATCTCTAATATCACAATTTTAAAAGTCTATGTACAATTTCTAATGTCTGCCGTCGTAAGACCTAAACATTATCTAGTCTGAGGTCGTGAAGAAATTGTCAGTGGATTTCATGAGGGCCAGAATCTAAAGATTTCTCTACGCCCGTTGGCAAGAATCATGTAGGATAGGAGCTCTAAAAGGGTTGGCAGATTTAGAAAGATTTAAAAAATACTATATGCCTGTTGGACGATCTTCAATTCACTATAGAGATGCGATGATTGTGAAAGTGTTCAAGAGAGTGTAAATGCTCGAATATTATCGCTGGCGACTGTCTCTTGTACCTGTGTTTATCGCAAAAACAATACACTAGCTGAATTTGTGGTACTTGAGGGTGGGAGCTAAAAATAGATGGGGAAAAATGTAGACATTTTATAGAGGTCTATGCTAGCCGTAGCATTTAACAAGACTACCGATATCGATACATATTATTTTTTTTCCAAATACGTGTATCCATTAAAATTCTTACAATAGCCTTTAATCAATTAAATTGGCCCATCCTAAAAATATCGATACATATTATTTTTTTCCAAATACGTGTATCCATTAAAATTCTTACAAATCTGAATTCTAACCTTTATCGTTTCCATTAAAAAAATCTTATGCACTGATCCGTTGAATCTTTCCAATATTGCCAAATCTTTAAAATTCCTAAAATTAGATCGAGACGGTTCTTTCGTGCTTGCATGACTATGTTGGCGATACCAATAGGATGGCTAAACTCGATACGGCCGATTAGAATGTTGAGAAAGGATTTGAGAGAGGAATGTTTATATACAGCCAAGCCAGGCTTTTCCAAACGGAGACATGATTAGATGACTGTTGTTGGCAGACAAAATGAGATGTTAGCCATTCTATATATAGGCTACACGAAAAAAACTAATGTTGAATAAATTAAGTTATTGATACTGCTCCGTCCTTGAAGATGTGTTCAAGGTCAAACTAAAAAAAAAAAAAAATTTTTTTTTTTTTTTTTTTTTTAAGGTGCCACGCCCACCCTTGAAGCTTGTCTATATTTACTATCGCTAACATGGCTACACGCTCATTGTGTCTCGACATTTGCCAGCAACGGTCGCCTAGTCATTATGTCTCGTAATGTGTTTTCAGGTTTTCAGCAAGATGTACATTGATGGACACTAGAGAGTTAGATTTTTCTATAAAAGCCTATGATCTATTCTGATTGCATGAAAACCTGCAGTCATTTGTCAGACAAAAGTCTTGTTTTCAAAGCCAATATTGTATAAATTACGCTATTTCATCCTATTTTAAAGGAAATGGGTTTAGACATCAGGAGCAAATTTATGCATGACCGTACAGTAGAAGAAATAAATTCCACTCCCACCCACCCTAATAGATATACTATATATATACTATATATATAGACTGCAGCGCCATCTACAATGATTGGCTAAAGAAATATAGCTTTAGCAGCCAACTGAGAAATATAGCTTTAGCGGCCAACTTAGAAATATAACTGTAGCAGCCAACTTAGAAATATAACTGTAGCGGCCAACTGAGAAATATAACTTTAGAAACCAACCAACCAACCTTAAAAAAAAAAAAAAAAAAAAAAAAAAAAAAATTTTTTTTTTTTTCAGTTGGTTCATTGATTGATTTATATTTAGTATAAATAGCGGCTCCGTACTCAAGCTACATTCATTCTGTCTTCATCTCTTGCCTCATTGAAATAGCTTATTAGATATTTTCTACTCTGACCAGACAATACGTTATTTAGTCCTGTTTCTAATCTATTTACGATGTCCCTTATCAAGTACCACGAGATCACAAGCCAAATTTATTCGGGCATACCTTTAATAGCTACCGAAAAATTGGATGGCTCTAATATCGGTATCGGCTACGTGAAGAATACGTTCAGGATACAATCTAGAAACGTAGTGCTAGATGAAAAGAAACGCCTTTTTAACTTGAACCATTCTATATATAGGCTACACGAAAAAAACTAATGTTGAATAAATTAAGTTTGCTCCGTCAAGTTATTGATACTGCTCCGTCCTTGAAGATCTGTTCAAGGTCAAACTAAAAAAAAAAAAAAAAAAAAAAATTTTTTTTTTTTTTTTTTTTTCGTGTGACCTTCAACACATCTTCAAGGACGGAGCAGTATCTATAACAACATTAGTTTTTTCCATGTAACCTATATATAGAATCGCTAACGTACCCACATCTCATTTTGTCTCGACGTCTGCCGACAACAGTCATCTAAATATCCGTTTGGAAAGCCTGGCTTGGATCTATATAAACATTAGCATTGCTGGCCTACCAGGTCTAAAGAAATCATTGGGTCCATCCAAAATTATTTTCGTGACTAGATTATAGGGTCTGGCAAGCCATCTACATAATCATATAAATTTTCAGCCCCTATAATCGAGTATGAAATAAAATATTTTTTTTATCTGTATTTAAACATGCAGACATTTCCGCTTCGCGGAAATGTCTGCATGTTTAAATACAGATAAAAAAAATATTTTATTTCTATTTTTTTTCCATGTAACCTATATATAGAATCGCTAACGTACCCACATCTCATTTTGTCTCGACGTCTGCAGTCATCTAAATATTCGCTTGGAAAAGCCTGGCTTGGCTTTCTAAACATTAGCATTGCTGGCCTACCGGGTCTAAAGAAGTCATTGGGTCCGTCCATCCATGACCAGTATATCTAATCATGTTATCATGAAACTAGTTTATGAAACGACATGGCCATATCATTAGAATAGCTATCCAAAATTAGAATGGCCATCCAAAATTATTTTCGTGACCATTCGATCTCGTCCTGCGAAGTGTTGGATTTGCCAGCTCAGAATACCTATATCAATATTGGCTGGATCCGTAAAAATTTAAAAGAGGCCTCGATAAAATTGAAAGAGGCTGGGAGATAAACATAGCAGATAAATTGCAGACCAGGTAAACCGAACACGTAGAGAGTAGCAACCCATATTCTAAAAATTTAAACGTAATTATGAAAATAGTATTAACGAGATGCCATTCGTTTGCCAATGACAAGCGTAGCGGTTTTAATTTATAGGATACTCACGGGTTTAATTTTATTTTTTCGACAACACGTTTTGATAGAGGGACTTAGGCTTTGAAAATATTAGTTGGTCTCTCTGCAAGCAACAATTTTATTTTCTTAAATACGACTTAATTTTTTCGTTTTTACAGATCACCTTATGAAGGCTTAGTCTTTGAAAATATTGATTGGTGTCGTGGATATATAAGCATTAGCAAAATAATTTAAATTCTAATGCGTAAATTAATTTATTTATTTGGAGATTGTTAATTCCAGATTGCTTTCAAAGCCAATATTGTATAAATAACGCTATCCCATCCTATTTTAAAGGAAACGGGTTTAGACATCAGGAGCTAGTTTATGCATGACCTTACAGTAGAAGAAATAAATTCCACTCCCACCCACCCTAATAGATATACTATATATATACTATATATATAGACTACAGCGCCATCTACAATGAATCTGATTGGATAAAGAAATATAAATTTAGCAACCAACTGAGAAATATAACTTTAGAAACCAATTGAGAAATATAACTTTAGAAACCAACCATCATATCAATCAACCAACCAACTGTAAAAAAAAAAAAAAAAAAAAAAAAAAAAAATTTTTTTTTTTTTTTTTTTCAGTTGGTTGGTTATTTGATTGATATATATTTTGTATAAATAGCGGCTCCGTACTCAAGCTACATTCATTCTGTCTTCTAGCATATTTATTGAAAAAGCTTATTGGAACGTTTCTAGTTTATGTCTGGCAGATTATCAATACGCTATCCTATCCTGTTTCTAATCTATTCGAACTTTTTACGATGATTAAGTATCACGAGCCAAATTTATTCTGGCGTCATGCCTCTGTGGCTTAATGATTCTGTATACAAATTTATTATGTCTTCCAAAGTCTCAAATAAGATTTCTACAATACAAGCTTAAAATATTTACTTATGTCTCCCAGAGCCCCATGTTAAATTTCTAACGTCACCACATTGAATTTGTAATGTCTGCATGGCCCGTTTCAAATATCTACCGTTTATGGCCTCCTCTCAAGCAATTTTGTATGAATTGAAACGCGAACGCACATAGCCTTTGAAACGTAAAATAATGTAGTTTATGCTACGTCTGAAATACCTTGAAACGTTAAAAAATTGTAGTTACCCATGATTGTTTTCATCCATGAAAGGTCTTCTTGCGTGTTTGAGAATGCGACATGAAATATTTCAAGAGAGTGTGAATGCTCAAATAATATCGCTGTCGACTGTCTCTAATACCTGTGTTTATCGCAATAACTATACACTAGCTAAATTTGCGGTACTTGAGTGTGGGAGCTAAAAATAGATCGGACCGATGTAGAAATTTTATAGGACAGGCTTTTATTTAAAATGTTTTACCGACGACTTGAAGATTATTTGGACTCATGTTGAGTAAATGAATCCGTCAAATTCTAGAAATCATTAGGTCACCAGTATATCTAATCATGTTATCATGAAACTGGTTTATGAAACGACAAGGCCATATTATTAGAATGGATTTGAGAGAGGAATGTTTATATACAGCCAAGCCAGGCTTTTCCAAACGGATTAGATGACTGTTGTTGGCAGACAAAATGAGATGTGGACATTCTATATATAGGCTACACGAAAAAAACTAATGTTGAATAAATTAAGTTTGCTCCGTCAAGTTATTGATACTGCTCCGTCCTTGAAGATGTGTTCAAGGTCAAACTAAAAAAAAAAAAAAAAAAAAAAAAAAAAAAAAAAATTTTTTTTTTTTTTTTTCATGTGACCTTCAACGCATCTTCAAGGACGGATCTGTAACTTGACGGATTCATTTATACAACATTTGTTTTTCCATGTAACCTATATATAGAATTGCTAACGTACTCACATCTCATTTTGTCTCGACGTCTGCAGACGACAGTCATCCAAATATCCGTTTGGAAAAGCCTGGCTTGGCTCTCTAAACATTAGCATTGCTGGCCTACCGGGTCTAAAGAAATCATTGGGTCCGTCCATCCATGACCGGTATATCTAATCATGTTATCATGAAACTGATTTATGAAACGACATGGCCATATCATTAGAATAGCTATCCAAAATTAGAATGGCCATCCAAAATTTTTTGCGTGACCATTCGATCTCGTCCTGCGAAGTGTTGGATTTGCCAGCTCAGTATATTTTCAGTATACCTATACTAATATTAGCTGGATCCGTAAAAATTTAAAAAGAGGTCTCGATAAAATTTGAAACAGACTGGGAGATAAACGTAGCAATTGAATTGACCAGGATATTGTAAAAATTTAAACGTAATTATGAAAATAGTATTAACGAGATAATGATTAAGTTTTGTATAAATAGCGGCTCCGTACTCAAGCTACATTCATTCTGTCTTAGCATGTTTATTGAAAAAAGCTGATTAGATATCTTCTAGTTTATGTCTGACCAGACAATACGTTATTGGGTCCTGTTTCTAATCTATTCCAATTTTCACGATGGCCCTTATCAAATACCACGAAATCACAAGCCAAATTTATTCGGGCATATCTTTATCGCTACCGGATGGCTCCAATATTGGTATTGGCCGAATGGCTAACATGTAAAATGGCTAACGTATCCAAATAATCATTGTGTATGACCAGCAACAGTCTGGCTTCATGATAATATTCTATAAACACCCATGACCTGATTTCATGAAAACGTGCAACATCTTGTCCATACAATAGTCTATAAAATCTTGCTTTCAAAGCCAATATTGTATAAATAACGCTATCCAATCCCATTTTAAAGGAAATGGGTTTAGACAGCAGGAGCTGGTTTATGCATGACCTTACAGTAGAAGAAATAAATTCCACTCCCACCCACCCTAATAGATATACTATATATATACTATATATATAGACTACAGCGCCATCTACAATGAATTTGATTGGATAAAGAAATATAAATTTAGCAACCAAATGAGAAATATAACTTTAGAAACTAACTGAGAAATATAACTTTAGAAACAAACTTAATCAACCAACCAACCAACCTTAAAAAAAAAAAAAAAAAAAAAAAAAAAAAAAAATTTTTTTTTTTTTTTCATGTGACCTTGACCACATCTTCAAGGACGGAGTGGTATCTGTAACTTGACGGATTTATTTATTCAACATTAGTTTTTCCGTGTAACCTATATATAGAATGGCTAACATGCCCACATCTCATTTTGTCTCGACGTCTGCCGACAACAGTCATCTAAATATCCGTTTGGAAAGCCTGGCTTGGCTCTATATAAACATTAGCATTGCTGGCCTACCAGGTCTAAAGAAATCATTGAGTCCATCCAAAATTATTTTCGTGACTAGATTATAGGGTCTGGCAAGCCATCTGCATAATCATATAAATTTTCAGCCCCTATAATCGAGTATGAAATAAAATATTTTTTTTATCTGTATTTAAACATGCAGACATTTCCGCGAAGCGGAAATGTCTGCATGTTTAAATACAGATAAAAAAAATATTTTATTTCTATTTCTTTTAAATTCTAATGTCTAAATTTACAATATTAGTATATATTTTTTAATTTATAGGATACTCACAGGTTGCATTTTGTTTTTTCGACAACGAGATTTGATAGAGGGGCTTAGGCTTTGAAAATATTAACTGGACTCTCTCCAAGCAACAATTTTATTTTCTTAAATGTAACTTAATTTTTTCGTTTTTACAGATTACCTTATGAAGGCTCAGTCTTTGAAAATAATGACTGGATCTATATAAGCATTAGCAAAATCATTTAAATACTAATGTCTAAATTTACAATATTAGAATAAAATCTTGTAAATTGACAGGATACTCATGGGTTGGATTTGGTTTTCTCGACAACTTGAAGATTATTTGGAAAAGAACTAATGTTGAATAAATTAAATTAGCTTCGTCAAGTCCGTCCTTGAAGTTGCGTCAAGGTCACAAAAAAAAAAAAATTTTTTTTTTTTTTTTTTTTTTTTTTAATGTGTCCTTGAGCATATCTTCAAGGACGGACTTGACGAATTCATTTATTCGATATTAGTTTTTTTCGTTTGATCTATATATAGAATGGCTAACGTACCCACATTGTCTCGCCAACAACAGTCTAGTAAAATCTTTTAAATTCTAATGTCTAAATTTACAATATTAGCATAAAGTCTTGTAAATGAAATCTGCTGCGTCTTTCTGTAAAAATATACATTCTGTATGACGATTCAAGTCATAGCTGCGATCTTCTTCTGTGGCTGATCTTTCAGCATTTGATTTTTCCAACGTCGGCACTAATTTTCAAATACGCAGATCCGTTGTAATATTTAAGTCATTAGTTTTATCGTTTTCTGGAATCCATTCTTTGCGTTGTCTTCAAGATTTTGTATAGGATATATATTAACGAAACCATTAATGCCATATGAATTCTTTGTAAGCAAGAAACCTTAAATATTTTTTTTTGTAGATTTCAGCTTCACTTGCCTCGTTTCTACAATATGGGCAACGCTTTGAAAATTTAAACCAAACCATGATGCATTGCATGTGAAAAGTATGGTTGCATGACAATCTGAGACCTTTTCGTTTAAACAGTCTTATGGTTCTCAGACATATGGAACACTCAAGCTTAGATGCGTCGGACTTGGGTGCAGACATCATATAAACGCTTAAAAGCACAAATGATTCGATAGCGCTGAGCTCTGGACTTTATATACCTGACACTGTTGCATAAACGTTTTCCATGAAAACAGGATGTGATAAAGTTATTTATAGGCTGTGATATTTTCACTGTCAGTACTTATAATATGCTCCGCCCACGTGACCCTATAAAAAATTATACGACCTTGAAAAAAAAAAAAAAAAAAAAAATTTTTTTTTTTTTTTTTTTTTTTTTTTTTTTTTATGTTCGCGTGGGCGGAGCATTTTCTAAGCACTGACTTGGCTATATATAAACCCGTGTAAGCGACGTATTGTCGCAACTTGTTTCGGTCAGCCGACATTGCCACACCTTGTCATATTAAAGATGGCTGACAACGAAAATGTAAAAAATTCTAGTTTTAGCATTTTTCAAGCACGTAACGAAAGCGCAATGCAAAAGTTGAAATTAAAGGTGGAATCTGTCGAAAAAGAAAACGTAGAATTAAAAGAAAAGCTGGTACGTGTCCAAAGTGAACATAGATGTTTTTATGAATTTCTTTCTAATATACATGGCGAAATAAATGATTTGAAAGGGGTTAAAAACACCTCAGAAAAGGAAATTATCAGCTTGAGGGAAGAAAATATCATCTTGAAAACAGATATTGAAGACTTAAAATTAGAAAGTGTCAACTTAAAATTAGATATTGCCAACATTGAAAGAGAAACAGGCAACATAAAATACAAAATTGCAGACTTAAAATTTAAAATTGCAACACTTAAACGAAAATTGTTAGCATATTAAAAGGAGCATTTTCTAAGCACTGACAGTGAATGTCTTTTCTTTTAATTCTACCAATTTTATTTTTTTCAAGCCTTGTACAAATATGTAATGTCAAATATATTAACCATGACTGGTGTCGTGGATCTATATAAGCATTAGCAAAATCATTTAAATTAGGATACTCACGGGTTGGATTCGGTCTTTTCGACAACTTGAAGATTATTTGGAAAAGAACTGATGTTGAATAAATGAAGTTTGATTCGTCAAGTCCGTCCTTGAAGTTGCGTCAAGGTCACACGAAAAAAAAAAAAAAAAAAAAAAATTTTTTTTTTTTTTAATGATCGCGTGGGCGTGGCTTGGCTATATATAAGCGTCAGCTTTGCTGGTTGTTATACATTTTTCAATTCTAGGTCCTTCCAATAGAATGTGCTAGACTTTGTCATTTTTTCTACAACAAATTTTACAGTTTACCATATGAGTGCTTAGTCTTTGTAAATATTAACTGGACGCGTTTTAGAAGACCTTCTGCAAGATCCAGTCAACGTATAATATTTCTTCGCCCTCTGAGTTTATAAAATCGTGTCTCGGATTCCATTTTCACAACACAGACATGTGGCTTAAAGTCTCGTTTGCCAACAAACTTTGTTTGCTCGCAGCCGTAGCTTCAGACGGCAAAACATATTTTGGGGCTTTTGAAGTGGGTATAATGCTGAAATACGCACGTCCACGCAGTTTCGTAGTTCAGCACGCAAGAAAAGACTTGTCCAGTTTGATTCCGCAAGCCTCACATTTGACAAAGAGTTACAGACTCGTGTTTGATTTCGAAGAGATGATGGCGGTCATCCAAAAATCTAATCGAATGTCTCTCGAAGACTTGTTTATCATAAAAAACCTTTGGCATGAAGGAAGAATCAATGCCTCTTATCCAATGGTAATACCCTTCAATCGAAAAGATGCATTCAAAATCACGGTTCGCGAAGAAGGCGATACGAATCTCCAAGACTGGCTTCGAGGGTACTGCAAACGGGCTCATTCGATCATTGAACCCCCTCGCAGTCCAGATTCTGAAGATAAGGTCATGGATACTCAGGAAACGGCGAAAGATTTATCGATATGCGTTGGTGCTGAGGATTTTTCGACCCTCAAATCTAGTGCGATGCTGAACAACTCATTGGGTACATTCAAAAGAAAATGTGGTAAGCTGGAAAACGCTTATGCTATTCAAGCGGCCGATAAAACTATTCAATATAAAATTTTTAAATTTTTATCTCTGCAGCCTCACATTCCTCATTCTATTAGAGAAATTTATAAATCGGTTGGATGTGACAAAAAGACGGCTAACAGATGCTTATACGGCATGCAAACATGTCATTTAGTTATAAAAACAAAAGAGAGCCATCCACCTTCATGGCAAATATTAAACGATAAACGTATTCATATCGTATAGGCATCGACTCTGTAGCAATGGAATTGTAAAAATTTAAATGTAATTATTAAAATAGTATTAGCGAGATACCATTCGTTTAGTAGCATGACGAATGAAACGTGAAAAGCAATTAGGAAAATAGTATTAACCAAATAGACTACAGATTAAGGAAGGGACAAATAAATAATTATATATAACCAACTGTAAAAAAAATCTTTGAAAAAAAAATACTCTCTTAAAAAAAAAAAAAAAAAAAAAAAAAAAAAAAATTTTTTTTTTTTTTTTTAAAGGTGGGTGTGGCTTTAATATATATAGGATGGCTAACATGCCCACACATCATTCTCTCTCGACATCTAACAACAACAGTTTTCAAGTTATCATGTCTCCGTCTGTACTTTCAAATTTGTCAAAATTTTCTATCTGATATCTTACAGTAGATTTTCTGAAACGCGTAACAAAATAAAGTCCAATTGAAAATATCAAAGTCTAAACCCTGATTTGAAAATCTGTAAAACTTAGAAAAAAAAATTTTGAAATTGTTTTTTTAAAATTAGAAATTGACAATGTGAAGCTTAAGAAATGGATCATTAAAAATGTAACGGTATACCGTTTCTTCAAATATAGGATTGAGATGTGTTAAATCAGTTTACAAATAAAATATTAGTTTACATAAATTTGACGTTAATTTGAAACAATGAGTCGATATCTGCATCGTTTGGATATTTCCATTTTTAAATAGACAGTTTTATACGAAATGTATTTTGTTATTAATATTTTACCAACAAGAGTCGCTATTTTATAGATTTGATACTCTGATCCCTAAGGTCACTTTTTCTAATTTTTGCGACATAATACCTCATTTTTTCTAATGCCAGAGTTGGTCTCAGAGGTTACATGGTACTCGATTAGAAAATATGAGGCGTTTTGTCTTTCAAATTAGAAAAAATGATTTTTGAAAAAGACATAAATATTTATATTATCGTATACGATACCGTTTTAGTACTGGAACAGGTTTTAAATTTTCGTGGTCAAAACTAGGGTGTTGAATTCCCGTAAAATGTATATGACCAAAAGAGGCTTCAAGCAGCGACTGCATAATGGTTAAAGCATGAATTAATGAATCGAGCACTGACTGCATAATTTTTAAAGCATATCTTAATGTATAGAGCGTTGAACAAATAAGGGGGGATATATGTAACAAAAACCTCGAGCTTTAAACAAACAAATAGTTGGGCAAAGTTGAGCAAAACAAAAAGCCTCGAGCATTGAACAAACAAATAGTTGGGCAAAGTTGAGCAAAACAAAAAGCCTCGAGCATTGAACAAACAAAGGGCATATGTGTAACAAAAAGCCACGAGCAAGCGCGGCAGAATGTAGAGAGCAAAAAAGCATGTAGAAATATAATATAAGCAAAATTTGCATGGTCTAAATACATACAAAAATCTTCGAGCATCTATAGAGAGGCTATATTTTGTTTTTAAGTAAAATATTTAGTATATATATCGTTTTTTATATTAAGCCCTCAGATGGTAGTCTGTAAAACGTGTTGTCAAAAAAGTGTGTCTGAACTTGAAAATTTTTATAATAGCCAGCAAAGCTAATGATTATGTATAGCCAACCCAAGCCATAGGCATTTCTATAGCGGATCGAAGATATTGCAGCCATATTTAGGTTAAATATATAATGTAATGCAGATACAGGTCAGCCCGTTTCAATTTTATCATATTGCTCAAACACATTACGAGACATAATGACTAGACAACTGTTGCTGACAAATGTTGAGAGACAATAAGAGTGTGGAGAAAAATAGATAATTATATATAGCTAGTCAAGTTTCAAGGTCACACGAAAAAAAAAAAAAAAAAAAAATTTTTTTTTTTTTTTCGTGTGACCTTGAACCTTGACTGGCTATATATATGTTTTCATGGAAAACGTTTATCAGTATATAAAGTCCAGAGCTCAGCGCTATCGAATCATTTGTGCTTTTAAGCGTTTCTATGATGTCTGCACCCAAGGCTGTTCCTAAGTCCGACGCATCTAAGCTTGAGTGTTCCATATGTCTGAGAACCATAAGACTGTTTAAACGAAAAGGTCTCAGATTGTCATGCAACCATACTTTTCACATGCAATGCATCATGGTTTGGTTTAAATTTTCAAAGCGTTGCCCATATTGTAGAAACGAGGCAAGTGAAGCTGAAATCTACAATAAAAAATATTTAAGGTTTCTTGCTTACAAAGAATTCATATGGCATTAATGGTTTCGTTAATATATATCCTATACAAAATCTTGAAGACAACGCAAAGAATGGATTCCAGAAAACGATAAAACTAATGACTTAAATATTACAACGGATCTGCGTATTTGAAAATTAGTGCCGACGTTGGAAAAATCAAATGCTGAAAGATCAGCCACAGAAGAAGATCGCAGCTATGACTTGAATCGTCATACAGAATGTATATTTTTACAGAAAGACGCAGCAGATTTCATTTACAAGACTTTATGCTAATATTGTAAATTTAGACATTAGAATTTAAAAGATTTTACTAGACTGTTGTTGGCGAGACAATGTGGGTACGTTAGCCATTCTATATATAGATCAAACGAAAAAAACTAATATCGAATAAATGAAGTCGTCAAGTCCGTCCTTGAAGATATGCTCAAGGACACATTAAAAAAAAAAAAAAAAAAAAAAAAAAAAAAAAAAAAAAAAAAATTTTTTTTTTTTTTTTGTGACCTTGACGCAACTTCAAGGACGGACTTGACGAAGCTAATTTAATTTATTCAACATTAGTTCTTTTCCAAATAATCTTCAAGTTGTCGAGAAAACCAAATCCAACCCATGAGTATCCTGTCAATTTACAAGATTTTATTCTAATATTGTAAATTTAGACATTAGTATTTAAATGATTTTGCTAATGCTTACATAGATCCAGTCATTATTTTCAAAGACTGAGCCTTCATAAGGTAATCTGTAAAAACGAAAAAATTTAGTTACATTTAAGAAAATAAAATTGTTGCTTGGAGAGAGTCCAGTTAATATTTTCAAAGCCTAAGCCCCTCTATCAAATCTCGTTGTCGAAAAAACAAAATGCAACCTGTGAGTATCCTATAAATTAAAAAATATATACTAATATTGTAAATTTAGACATTAGAATTTAAAAGAAATAGAAATAAAATATTTTTTTTATCTGTATTTAAACATGCAGACATTTCCGCTTCGCGGAAATGTCTGCATGTTTAAATACAGATAAAAAAAATATTTTATTTCATACTCGATTATAGGGGGCTGAAAATTTATATGATTATGCAGATGGCTTGCCAGACCCTATAATCTAGTCACGAAAATAATTTTGGATGGACTCAATGATTTCTTTAGACCTGGTAGGCCAGCAATGCTAATGTTTATATAGAGCCAAGCCAGGCTTTCCAAACGGATATTTAGATGACTGTTGTCGGCAGACGTCGAGACAAAATGAGATGTGGGCATGTTAGCCATTCTATATATAGGTTACACGGAAAAACTAATGTTGAATAAATGAATCCGTCAAGTTACAGATACCACTCCGTCCTTGAAGATGTGGTCAAGGTCACATGAAAAAAAAAAAAAAAATTTTTTTTTTTTTTTTTTTTTTTTTTAAAGGTTGGTTGGTTGGTTGATTAAGTTTGTTTCTAAAGTTATATTTCTCAGTTAGTTTCTAAAGTTATATTTCTCATTTGGTTGCTAAAGCTATATTTCTTTAGCCAATCAAATTCATTGTAGATGGCGCTGTAGTCTATATATATAGTATATATATATAGTATATCTATTAGGGTGGGTGGGAGTGGAATTTATTTCTTCTACTGTAAGGTCATGCATAAACCAGCTCCTGCTGTCTAAACCCATGTCTAAAGCTGTCTAAAGCCCATGCTGTCTAAAGCCTGACTCTCAGTCGTACGTTTTCATTTTCAACGGTTTCCAGTCTATCTTTCATCCAGCCTAGCTTTCACGTTTTCATCGGTTTCCAGTCTAGCTTTCAATTGTACGTTTTCCTTTTCGCTGGTTTCCAGCTCGCGTCTGTACGCTTCTTTTACCATATCGCTGGATTTCAGATTGCCTGCCAACCTATTCGTTTCTATTTCGTAGTCTGCCTTCATCTCTTCGATTTCGAGTTTCAGATCCCTACATTGCCGCATGTAAGGATCTGAAACTCGAAATCGAAGAGATGAAGGCGAATAGAAACGAATAGGTTGGCAGGCAATCTGAAATCCAGCGATATGGTAAAAGAAGCGTACAGACGCGAGCTGGAAACCAGCGAAAAGGAAAACGTACAATTGAAAGCTAGACTGGAAACCGATGAAAACGTGAAAGCTAGGCTGGATGAAAGATAGACTGGAAACCGTTGAAAATGAAAACGTACGACTGAGAGTCAGGCTGGACACCCTCGAAGATGAAATCAAACGCTTGTGGGGAATAATATACAATTTACAAACTAAAGAAATTGACAGATTAGGTAAGGAAAATTACAACTTGAAAGCTGAAAATGCTAATTTGAAAGCTGAAAACGCTAATTTGAAAGCTGAAAACGAAAATTTGAAAGCTGAAAACGCTAATTTGATAAAGGAAAACGTTAATTTGAAAAAGGAAAATGCAGATTTGAAAACTGAAAACGATAAGCTTAAAGCTCGAAAACGTAAGCTGAACAGTAAGCCAGGCTAAATTTATAGATTGATTCGTTCAATGATAAAAGACACATCAAAATTGAGTCGTTCATTTTTGTGAGTCGATACACTAAACCCTTACAATAGCCTCATCTTTCAGAAGCGTGGTTTCAGACTAAATTCTAGCCAATTTTATAAAAAATTAGTACAGACTTATAAAAATAAACGTTTAATTTCTTATAACTTAATACGGCTCAAGAATGCGGCTCAGAAGTGTGAATAAACTATCCTATACTATGTAACTCATATTCTTAATAATATTATAGTCTACCAGATATGGTTTAAAAGAATTTCATTTGGGCTCAGCTGATATTTTTTACCAATAACCAAACTCAGGTCAGCTAAGATTTCAAGCTAAAAAATACTACTTGGTTTAGGGAGAGACAATTTGAGTTCTTCTTTTTAGCACCGAAATTAATCTCTGTTATATCACTTTTTGATCCGATGATATTTACTAGTCACGTGACCACACCCACTCTTGAAATGAACCAACTAACCAACCTTGAAAAAAAAAAAAAAAAAAAAAAAAAAAAAAAATTTTTTTTTAGTTGGTTGGTTGGTTGGTTTATTTCAAGAGTGGGTGTGGTCATGTGACTTTAAAACTTAACACACTTCCTACATATATCCACCTTTGAAGTTTATAATTTTAAATTTTTACAATATAGGCTGCTACTCTCTACGTCTTTCAGATTTCAAGTGTACCTATAGATTTGTCCTGTTTCAGATAGCACTCAGCCGGTTCTATCAAGGCCTCTTGGATGGCTCAATATTAACATTTAAAATGATGCTATAGACTGGCACGGACTTTTTAAGCTTTTCATTTGTCTTTCTACGCTTTGCCATTGTATCTCGTAAATATTATTTTTACAATATGGGCTGCTACTGCTAAGCATGGCCCAGAGTTCAATGTTTACGTTTATGGTCCAGCTCGTTTAAATTTTGCCTGCTAAGCAATGCCTCGTTTTCAATTGCCATGTCTTCGTTTTGACCTGTTTCAGATACAGGCAACGCTCAGCGTGACTCAATTTTATCATGGCCTCTTGTATAGCCGATCCACGTTTAAACGATACTTTTGAAAGACTACTATAGCTTAGACAAATTTTAAAGGGATACTGTAAAAGGTTATAATGGACTCAGTTCAAACATCTAATTGCTACGTTTTGTCATAGATACACCCAGCCGGTTTTAGTTTTCATGAAGGCCTCTTGAATGGCCTAGCGATCCACATTTAAGATAGACATGTTTCACTTAAAATGAGAAGACACACCTGTTTCAATTTTATCGAGACTTTTGAAACTTAGCATTTGGGTAAAAACATGAAAAGGCCAGGATGAAATTGAAAAGCTAATCTTAATAAATGAAAAGTGATGAACAAGGAAACAAATATATATCAACCAACCAACCAACCAACTGTTTAAAAAAAAAAAAAAAAAAAAAAAATTTTTTTTTTTTTTTTTTTTCAAGGTTGGTTGGTTGGTTTCTAAAGTTATATTTCTAAAGTTATATTTCTCAGTTGACTGCTACAGTTATATTTCTAAAGTTATATTTCTAAAGTTATATTTCTCAGTTGGCTGCTACAGTTATATTTCTAAGTTGGCTGCTAAAGCTATATTTCTTTAGCCAATCATTGTAGATGGCGCTGTAGTCTATATATATAGTATATATATAGTATATCTATTAGGGTGGGTGGGAGTGGAATTTATTTCTTCTACTGTACGATCATGCATAAACTAGCTCCTGATGTCTAAACCCATTTCCTTTAAAACAGGATGGGATAGCGATATTTATACATTATTGGCTTTGAAAACAAGACTTTTGTCTGACAAATGACTGCAGGTTTTCATGAAATCAGAATAGATCATAGACTTTTATAGAAAAATCTAACTCTCTAGTGTTCATCAATGTACATCTTGCTGAAAACACATTACGAGACATAGTGACGAGACGACCATTGCTGGCAAATGTCGAGACACAATGAGGGTGTAGTCACGTTAGCCATATTATATATAGACAAGCTTCAAGGGTGGGCGTGGCACCTGAAAAAAAAAATTTTTTTTTTTTTTTTTTTCAAGGTTGGTTGGTTGGTTCATTTCAAGTTTGTTGGTTAGTTAGTTTGTTGGTCATGTGACTTTGAAACTTAACCCTTTCTACATATCCACTTTTGAATTTTATAATTTTAAATTTTTACAATATGGGCTGCTACTCTCTACGTCTTTCAGATTTCACCTATAGATTTGTTCAGTAAGCCGATTCTATCAAGGCCTCTTGGATGGCTCAATATTAACAGGTTTCTTTTAAAATGATGCCATAGACTAGTATTTGGACCCAGGGCCGCTACTTTTAAGCTTTTCATTTGTCTTTCTACGCTATTCCTTTTGTCATTAGATCTCGTAAATATTATTTTTACAGTATGGGCTGCTACTGCTAAGCTGGCCCAGCATTTACAATTCAATGGTTACGTTTATAGCCCAGCTCGTTTAAATTTTGCCTGCTAAGCGATGCCCCGTTTTCAATTGCCAGGTCTTCGTTTTGACCTGTTTCAGATACAGGACTCAGTTTTATCATGACTTCTTGCATAGCTGATCCACGTTTAAACGATACTTTTGAACAGACTACTATAGCTTAGACAAATTTTAAGGTCAGATTTCAAACATCTAATTGCTACGTTTTGTCATAGATACACCCAGCCGGTTTTAATTTTCGTGAAGGCCTCTTGGATGGCCAAGCGATCCACATTTAAGATAGACATGTTTCATTTAAAATGAGAAGACACACCTGTTTCAAGTTTATCGAGACTTTTGAAACTTAGCATTTGGGTAAAAACATGAAAAGGCCAGGATGAAATTGAAAAGCTAATCTTAATAAATGAAAAGTGATGAACGAGGAAACAAATATATATCAACCAACCAACCAACCAACTGTAAAAAAAAAAAAAAAAAAAAAAATTTTTTTTTTTTTTTTTTTTTTTTTCAAGGTTGGTTGGTTGGTTTCTAAAGTTATATTTCTCAGTTGACTGCTACAGTTATATTTCTAAAGTTATATTTCTAAAGTTATATTTCTCAGTTGGCTGCTACAGTTATATTTCTAAGTTGGCTGCTAAAGCTATATTTCTTTAGCCAATCATTGTAGATGGCGCTGCAGTCTATATATATAGTATATATATAGTATATCTATTAGGGTGGGTGGGAGTGGAATTTATTTCTTCTACTGTAAGGTCATGCATAAACTAGCTCCTGATGTCTAAACCCATTTCCTTTAAAACAGGATGGGATAGCGATATTTATACATTATTGGCTTTGAAAACAAGACTTTTGTCTGACAAATGACAAAATACTGTAGGTTTTCATGAAATCAGAATAGATCATAGGCTTTTATAGAAAAATCTAACTCTAGTGTTCATCAATGTACATCTTGCTGAAAACACATTACGAGACATAGTGACTAGACGACCGTTGCTGGCAAATGTCGAGACACAATGAGGGTGTAGTCACGTTAGCCATATTATATATAGACAAGCTTCAAGGGTGGGTGTGGCACCTGAAAAAAAAAAAAAATTTTTTTTTTTTTTTTTTTTTTTTTTTTTTTTTTTTCAAGGTTGGTTGGTTGGTTCATTTCAAGTTTGTTGGTTAGTTAGTTTGTTGGTCATGTGACTTTGAAACTTAACCCTTCCTACATATCCACTTTTGAATTTTATAATTTTAAATTTTTACAATATGGGCTGCTACTCTCTACGTCTTTCAGATTTCACCTAAAGATTTGTTCAGTAAGCCGATTCTATCAAGGCCTCTTGGATGGCTCAATGGTTTCATTTAAAATGATGCTATAGACTGGCACGGACTTTTTAAGCTTTTCATTTGTCGCTTTGTCATTGTATCTCGTAAATATTATTTTTACAATGTGGGCTGCTACTGCTAAGCATGGCCCAGCATTTACAATTCAATGGTTACGTTTATGGTCCAGCTCGTTTAAATTTTAAATTTTTCCTGCTAAACGATGCCCCGTTTTCAATTGCCAGGTCTTCGTTTTGACCTGTTTCAGATACAGGACTCAGTTTTATCATGACCTCTTGCATAGCTGATCCACGTTTAAACGATACTTTTGAACAGACTACTATAGCTTAGACAAATTTTAAAGGGAAACTGTAAAAGGTTATGGACTCAGTTCAAACATCTAATTGCTACGTTTTGTCATGGAGCCGGTTTTAATTTTCATGAAGGCTTCTTGAATGGCCAAGCGATAGATATTTAAGATAGACATGATCAAAATTAACATGTTTCATTTAAAATGAGAAGACACACCTGTTTCAATTTTATGTAGGCCATAGCTGAAGCGCGAGACTTTTGAAACTTAGCCTTTGGATAAAAACATGAAAAGAGCCAGGATGAAATTGAAAAGCTAATCTTGATAAATGAAAATAAATATATATATATTAACTAACCAACAAACTTGAAAGAAACCAACCAACCAACTGTGAAAAAAAAAAAAAAAAAAAAAAAAAATTTTTTTTTTTTTTTTTTTTTTAAACAGTTGGTTGGTTGGTTGGTTGATGAAGTTGGTTTCTAAAGTTATATTTCTCAGTTGGCTGCTAAAGTTATATTTCTCAGTTGGCTTCTAAAGCTATATTTCTTTAGCCAATCATTGTAGATGGCGCTGTAGTCTATATATATAGTATATATATAGTATATCTATTAGGGTGGGTGGGAGTGGAATTTATTTCTTCTACTGTAAGGTCATGCATAAACTAGCTCCTGATGTCTAAACCCATTTCCTTTAAAACAGGATGGGATAGCGATATTTATACATTATTGGCTTTGAAAACAAGACTTTTGTCTGACAAATGACAAGATACTGCAGGTTTTCATGAAATCAGAATAGATCATAGGCTTTTATAGAAAAATCTAACTCTCTAGTGTCCATCAATGTACATCTTCCTGAAAACACATTACGAGACATAGTGACTAGACGACCGTTGCAGGTAAATGTCGAGACACAATGAGGGTGTAGTCACGTTAGCCATATTATATATAGACAAGCTTCAAGGGTGGGCGTGGCTCCTGAAAAAAAAAAAAAAATTTTTTTTTTTTTTTTTTTTTTTTTTTTTAATGTGACCTTGAAATTTGACTGGCTATATTTTCAAGGTCATCTTGCTTAGATTAACTTTATATAAGCAGCTTGAATAATTTCAATCCAGCATAATTTTTTTTAGATTGCTACATGACGGCTGTTTAATTTTTGGTCTCCAGTTATATCGTATTTGCATGGCTGTTGTCCACTTTGCAAAGGCAAGTTTTAATTTTAGCTAAAGACAATCAGAGGTCTGATAAACATAAAATGAATGCCTGGCTTTGTTGTGCAATGGCATAATCAAATTTGGTAGAAGCGTAAAACCAAACCCGGTAAGTTTCAAATGTCTCAAGAGAAAAGATATAGAATTAAAATTTTAAACTCAGATCTCTTAAATTTAGCTATCGAGTCTGTATATTTTACCAAGATACATATTTATCTTATAGAGAAGCCCTTAAAAATTAGAATAGGTACAATATTGGTACTCTATCTCTAGCTTAGTCATTAAAATTTTTAAATTTTACAGAAAAAATGTAAATTTTAAACGAAAAAATTAAAATTTTAAACTCAGATCTCTTAAATTTATCTATAGAGTCTGTATATTTTATCAAGATACAAAATTATATTATAGCTAAACCATATCCCTTCAAATTAGAATAGGTACAATATTGGTACTCTATCTCATGGTCGTTAGGACCGGTCCGAATGTTCTTTCAAAGATGCGGGTAGGAATCATTTTTATATCGCTGCCGAGCGATTATAAGCTAGTATTGGCTACATTGGCTCTTTGACGAACCAAACTCTTAGATCAGAGATATTTAAGCTGGCTTATCAAGGTCCCAATGGAGTTTATTAGTGGCGCATCCAAATTAAACATTTAAAAGAAATAATATTGAATTGGGTGCTGCCCGTGTCCAAAAATTTCAAGTCTTGTGAAGAGCCCAATGAGTACATCTGATCAACGGTAGAAAGATGTATTTTGAGCTTGGCAAACAAACTGAACTAGATTATAAGATATTTGGCATCGTGAAAAACGTGCAGGTTATAGCAAGCCTGCTGCGACATGCAGACATACGACAAGCCGAAACTCGAAATCAGCGAGATGAAACTCTTTACGAGACCCTATAATTGAGTATGAAATAAAATATATTTTTTATCTGTATTTAAACATGCAGACATTTCAGCGAAGCGGAAATGTCTGCATGTATAAATACAGATAAAAAATATATTTTATTTCTAATATTTTATTTAATTTATTTTATTATATTCTATAAAACCCATGATATCATTCTGATTTCATGAAAACGTACATCTTACTTAAAATACATTACGAGGCATAGTGACTAGACGACCGTTGCTGGCAAATGTCGAGACACAATGAGGTTATGGTTATGTTAGCCATATTAAATATAGACAAGCTTCAAGGTCACACGAAACAAGCTTCAAGGTCACACACACACAAAAAAAAAAAAAAAAAAAAATTTTTTTTTTTTTTTTCGTGTGACCTTGAAGCTTGTTTCATGTGACCTTGAAACTTGATTATCTATATATAATTATTTATTTGTACCTTCCTTAATCTGTAGTCCATTTGGTTAATACTATTTTCCTAATCACGTTTCATTTGTCATGTTTCATTGGTCATGCTACTCAACGAATGGTTAATACTATTTGCATAATTACATTTGACAGCGTACATTGCTACATTTGTCGTGACAACTCTCAGCAATATGAATTTCATAGAGACCTCTTGTTAAAATTTTCTCTCTACGCAACAATGTTTATATTAGCCAGTTTGAATTTTAAATTTTTACGCCTGCCGTCCGTTTTCAAGGGTCCTGCTAAGCGATATGTCTTCATTTTGACATGACAAATAAAACTTGTTTCAGATTCAGGTCAGCTTGACTCAATTTTATCATAGCCTCTTGCATAGCTGAAGCCAGATTCATGTTAAACGATACCTTTGAACGGTCAAAATCGAAAGACTGCCTGATAAATACTATATCTGATAAATTTTATAACTTATTTTTTTACAATATTGGTAGCATTTAAAAAACTGGGCCATCGTCAAGATAAGCTTATCAAATCTGATAAAATTTTATAAGTTATTTTTTTACAATACCAATGTTGGTAGCGACATTTTACGGACCCGACTGAACTTGGCAATTTGTTACAGTTGGTCAGGCAGAATTGAAAAATCTCTTTTGAAAGTTTTCCTGGCAATTAGAAAATTCAATTTCCAAAAGTGAAACCCCCGTGAATAGGAATGTCATCTACATTTGACCTGGATAAAATGTCAAAATTAAATTTATCATTAAAATTTACTAAACCTTTCCAACGAAACCCTAAATCTTTTCCCCAATTTATTATAACTTTTGTCTTTATTCCATTTCCTTGAAAATTGAAGCCAGATAACGAACTTACATTTTGACTCAAGATAATATTGAACTTAAAATTTAAAAATAAATATTACTAAACCTTTCCAACGAAACCCTAAAGGTTTTACCAATTTACTTTTAACTTTTGTATTTCTTCCATTCTATTGTATCTTTTAACCCTCCATTGGCTGATAATATTTTACGCCACGCTATGGTATTGACCTCGATAAAATGTCAACATTAAATTTAACATTAAAATTTACTAAACCTTTCCAACGAAACCCTAAATCTTTTCCCCAATTTATTATAACTTTTGTCTTTATTCCATTTCATTGAAGCCAGATAACGAACTTACATTTTGACTCAAGATAATATTGAGCTTAAAATTTAAAATTAAATATTACTAAACCTTTCCAACGAAACCCTAAAGGTTTTACCAATTTATTTTTAACTTTTGTATTTCTTCCATTCTATTGTATCTTTTAACCCTCCATTGGCTGATAATATTTTACGCCACGCTATGGTATCGTTTAACGTGACCCTCTATGGTATCTTTTAAGATGACTCACAATAGATTTTGAACGTTTCTCAGCGCTACGGTATCTGTTAACTTGACTCCCTTGCATTGAATTCAATTTAGCTTCTCGCTCAAACGTGGATCAGCTATGCAAGAGGCCATGATAAAATTGAGTCAGGTGCCATGTTAAAACGAAGACATATCGCTTAGCACGTAAAAATTTAAAATGGAGATAAAATTGAAACGGGCTGAGGGTTATTTGAAACAGGAGCTGGGCCATAAAACTTTAAATGTAATTTTGAAAATAGAAAGATAAAACGAAGCCCTCGTGGACTTTGAAAAATTTCACAGTCAGTTTGAAATGGCCAACTTTGAAAAAAAAAGAAAGGTACATTAGCAATAGACGAGCCACGCTCAAGGTCACATTAAAAAAAAAAAAAAAAAAAAATCTTTGAAAAAAATTTTTTTTTTTTTTTTTGTGACCTTGAAGCTTGACTCGTATGACCTTGACGGGTTATATATCTTTCAGATTTCAAGCGTACATATCAATTTGTCGTGACACCTGTTTCAGGATAGCACTCAGCCGGTTTCAATTTTCATGAGGGTTTCTTGGATGGCCAAGTGATCCACGTTTAAGACGATCAATATTAACAGGTTTCATTTAAAATGAGAAGACCCTAGCATTTGGATTGAATAATGTTTCAGATACACCTGTTTCAATTTTATAGCATCTGGACAAAACTCGAAAAAGGTCAGGATTAAATTGAAAAGCTAATCTTGATACTAATTTCCTAATTACGTTTCAATTTTCATTTGTCATGCTACTCAACGAATGGTTAATACTATTTTCATAATTACATTTAAATTTTCCAGCGTCCATTGCTACATTTGTCGTGACAACTCTCAGCAATATAAATTTTTTAGAGACCTCTTGTTAAATTTTTACGGATTCTCTCTACGCAACAATTGTTTCAGGTTTTGTTTAGTTTGTTTCGGGATGCACTCAGCTTGACTCATGAAGACTTCTTGGATGGCCAAGCGATCCATGTTTAAGATCGACACGACGACTGTGCCACGATCAAAATTAACAGGTTTCATTTAAAATGGGAAGATCTAGCATTTGGACACGATTGGATGGAATCCTGTTTCAGATACAGGTTCAAATTTATCATATTTGTCATTACGAGACATAATGACTAGACAACCGTTGCTGACAAATGTTGAGAGACAATGAGAGTATGGAAACAAATAGATAATTATATATAGCCAGTCAAACCAACCAACCAACCAACCTTGAAAAAAAAAAAATTTTTTTTTTTTTTTTTTTTTTTTTCAAGGTTGGTTGGTTGGTTGATATATATATCTTTTCCTCGTTCATCAAGATTCGCTTTTCAATTGTCATGACCAAACGATTGGTTACTAAAGTTTTTTTGGATCTCTGTCATTGGATCTCGTTAATACTGTTTTCATAATTACGTTTAAATTTTTACAATATGAGCTGCTAATCTCTACGCGTTCAGTTTTTCTGGCTCAGCATCTCAATTTAAAAGCTACATTTGTCCCGTTTCAATTTTATCGAGGTTAAATTTTTATGGATAATGTTGGCTGTCCCGTTTGCAGGTCCAATCGATAGGATGGCATAGCTGAAGCCGGATTTATCTTTAAGCGATTCTATTGAACGGCTTAGACAATTTTCATTTGTCTACTCATAAAATTTATAAGTTATTTTTTTTACAAATCCAATATTGGTAGGAGATAGATTTAAAAAAAATGGGTCAAACGAGGCTTCCATCGTCAAGATAAGTCATAATGACAAATCTGACATGAGGAAGCCTCGTTTGACCCAAATTTTTTAAATTTTTAATATTTTTAGAGTGATATGTAATTTGGCTGTTTGGACTCATCTATTATATATTCTAGAGTGCCAGGTGTCAGGAGATCTTTCATCATAGAGTCTAGTAGTAGCTGATCTGGCATGGGAGAGCATACTATATTATTAAGATCTTCAGGTACCGCTGGGCTTTGAATAGGCCATTCACTATGAAATCCTGGATTTTCAACAAAAGGTATTGAATGTTCAATAGGTGCAGGCTCTGGATTTGCAATAGGTGCAGGCTCTGGATTTGCAATAGGTGCAGGCTCTGGTTCTCTAGTTTCAGGTTCTGTATTTGTTGCAGTGTCCTTGAAAGTGAGCTTAGCTTTCTTTAAACGCTTGGGATTCTTTTTGGCCTTACGTTTTACCGATGCAGTTCTCATATCCATTCCAGGTAGATCAGGCCCGTAGGTACGTACGAAGTTGTTTTTAAGGGGATCTGTCAATACTTTCCAGATTTGAGAGTTATATTGTTCTGCATAATTTGTAGTGACCACGGTTATTGTTTTGTCCAACACAACAGGAGGGTTCGTCGGCAAATAGATTTCTGGCAAATCAGTTACTGGTTCTGGCTCTTGGGATGGTTCTGGCTCTTGGGATGGTTCTGGCTCTGAGATTGGAGCTGTTTGAATATATTCAGAGGGTGGCTCGTCATCATCATCCATATGAGGTATCATAGGTGTTGGCACAGATACCTCATACATCCCATCTATTTTCGTGATTCTTTCTACCAACGGATTTTTTACCTTGAAACCCAGCTTCAAGCTCTCCCGCACAACATGTAGACTGAAGAAATTCTTTTGGGTCGTAAATAAAATATAGGTAGTGCCAGCAGGTATCTTGTAGCTTGAGCGAGCAATCAATATGAACCTCTCGTAGAAGTGAAGCTTGTTCCCTGAGAAATATCTGCTGTCAGCTCTCACTCGTGTCTCGTTATGGGGGCTCACATAGAACAGCAATGGTGCGTCCAACGTCTGGATAATATGGGCGCATCCTTGCCCAACGGTTCTCTGTCCAAACGTGAAATGACCTTTCACCAGAAATTGATTATGGGGACACTTGAAACCAATTCTCATATCAGCGTTGACTCTGTTGGCTTCGCTGGGGGGTCTTTTGAATCTGTTCATAACAGTGATCCATTTTATGTCTTGAGGTCTCAGCGGATAGATTGTCTTGGCCTCTCTGCCTATTGCTGGAATCGTATTCAGGATCTTGTCCGTCAGAGTACGTTTTTTAAACGAAATTTTATGATCAGGTGTCAGATGTAGGCAGAACATATGAATTTTGCCTTCTCTCATCATCGTTTGGAAATGAGGATATTTCTTCAGCTTCTTGACAGAAGTCGAAAGAATTTTCGGAAAAGGCTCAGTCATTCCGAAAAGGTTATGAAGAGCGTTAGCCGCTTTAAGTTTCTTCACAGAGCATTGATGCTTATACATGTTAGCAGTTCAAGCTCCGAAGAGAGAATGACTATTTGATCGAATGGCAGAGCTTATATAGTCGATCTGAAGGCAGGATGTTGCATAACTCATTTTCTACGAAAACAGGATAAGATAAGGCTATTTATAGAATTATTGTCGCTGAACGCGAAAACAGGATATTGCATAACTCATTTTCTACGAAACAGGATGCGGTAAAGATTTTTATAGACGCTGAAACAAATAAGCATTGCTGGACAATGATAGTGTAGATACTTTAGCATGATATATATAGGTTATCTAGAGTCAATCAACTAATCAACCAACCTTGAAAAAAAAAAAAAAAAAAAAAAAAATTTTTTTTTTTTTTTTTTTTTTTTTCAAGGTTGGTTGATTAGTTGATTGACTCTAGATAACCTATATATATATCATGCTAAAGTGTCTTTGGTTGATTTTATATTTCTATAATTTTTTCAAGATACTATTTTTTTTGGGACTTTGCCATTTTTCACCAATCTGGAAAATTTTTCAAAATTTATCATTTCGATTTTATAGTTTTTGATTTCAAAATAATATTTTTTTGCCAATCTTGAAAATTTTTTAAGTTGGTTGATAATAGTTTATATATAAATTTATATCTCCAAGATTTCAGTTATAAAAGTATCCATTCAAAATCTTAAGTATCCGTTTAAAATCTTAAAGTACAAATCTTATACGCATCCAATATTGGCAATATAATTGTTACAAAAAAAACGGGTCGAACGAAGTGTCAAAGACAGGAATCTGCCATGAGACACTTCGTTCGGCCCGATTTTTTTATAAATCGTTTGGATTTAAACCCAACAGTAATTTTTCCTGACCTCTGTTTGTATGAGGCTGTAACATTTGCCATCTCTAAAATTGACGTTCGATTTGACAACGACTATGCCATGCCGTCTTCGAATTCTTGGATCTTCAAACCTGCAGTTTTTAATTTAGGCCGTACCACGAAATCTATCTTCGGTGGAGGCTTCCAGGCACGATAAGTTGTTACGTCTGGAGATTTTGGTAGCGGGCTTAATAGCTTTGGTACTTTAAAATAAATCATCTCTGACATGGGTATTGAAATTTGAACTGGAACTGGTTTAGATTTAGAAGCTGGAACTGGTCTTGAAGCTGGAACTGGAACTGGAACTTGAACAGATTTAGAAGCTGGAACTGGAACTGGAACTGGAACAGATTTAGAAGCTGGAACTGGAACTGGAACTGGAACTGGAACAGATTTAGAAGCTGGAACTGGAACTGGAACTGGAACTGGAACAGATTTAGAAGCTGGAACTGGAACTGGAACTGGAACTGGAACAGGTTTAGAAGCTGGAACTGGTCTTGGAACTGGAACGAGTTTAGATTTGAAAACTGGAACGGGTTTAGATTTGAAAACTGGAGAGGGTCTGGAAACTGGTTTTGGAGCTGGCATGGACATGTCTCGATTATAATTGCATAATAACTCGAGAGAAAGACGAGACGTATTCAAGACATTCCATCCAGGCTTTACGGCATAGTCATAGTCAAATCGCTCGTCGGTCAGAGAGTCGAAAGAAAACATTTCCATTTTGAAAAACAGAGGCTCAGAATGAATAAGCTGAGGCGAGAGGCTCGTATTTATACTCTGGCAAGCGGATGCGTGAGATCTGATAAGCGGTTCTGAGAAACGACATCAGTAATACTATATAAGGCTCGACAGGATGACATTTTATAGATTAGAGAGGCTTGACGCATCTATAAAAAACTTATCACGTCCTGTTTTTGAGGAAACGGTTTACATAATATCCTGCCAACAGATTTGTTCTAGAAGAATTTTATCGGATCATCTTCAAGGCTACAAGCGACAAACTAATTTTCTAAAAATTTGAAAATTTTAACAGATGAGAGATATGACCGTTGCTGGCAAAGATCGAGATAGAATGAGGAGGTGGCAAGTCAGCGATCCTATATATAGAGGATATGATCAACCAACCAACTATGAAAAAAAAAAAAAAAAAAAAAAAAATTCTTTTGAAAAAAAAAAAAAAAAAAAAAAAAAAATTCTTTTGAAAAAAAAAAAAAATTTTTTTTTTTTTTTTTTTATAGTTGGTTGGTTGATCATATCCTCTATATATAGGATCGCTGACTTGCCACCTCCTCATTGTGTCTCGACATTTGCCAGCAACGGTCGTCTAGTCACTATGCCTAGTTGGATAAGGAGAGATATGACCGTTGCTGGCAAAGATCTAGATAGAATGAGGAGGTGGCACGTCAGCGATCCTATATATAGAGAAGATTATCAACCAACCAACCAACTGTGGAAAAAAAAAATTTTTTTTTTTTTTTTTTTTTTTTTTTCACAGTTGGTTGGTTGGTTGAATTCATTCTATATAAATAGCCGACTCTTCTCCAATCAGTCTTCTTCTGTCCCAGTAAATCTATCCATTGTTAGATCCTGCCGGATTTAGAACGATATGCTATCTCGTCCAGTTTTATTGGAACGTTTCTAATTTATGTCTGGACAATACGCTATCTTAGCCTGTTTCTAATCTATTCAAACTTTTTACGATGATTAAGTATCGCGAGTCAAATTTATTTTGGCGTACCTTTAATCGCTACCGAAAAAATGGATGGCTCTAATATAGGTATAGGCTACGTGAGCGATTCGTTCAGGATACAATCGAGGAACGTACTGCTAGAGGATAAGATACGCATTTTTGGCTTGAAACAAATCATGGTACCGCTGTCGGAAAAAGTACGGTTTATTAAAGACATTTTACATAAGAGACATCATTGAGTTTGAAATAAAATATTTTTTTATCTGTATTTAAACATGCAGACATTTCCGCGAAGCGGAAATGTCTGCTTGTTTAAATACAGATAAAAAAATATTTTATTTTATTATATTTTATAAAACCCATGATCTATTCTGATTTCATGAAAACCTGCAACATCTTGTCATTTGTCAGACAAAAGTCTATAAAAATCTTGTTTTCAAAACCAATATTGTATAAATAACGTTATCCCATCCTATTTTAAAGAAAACGGGTTTGGGTATCACGGAGCTGGTTTATGCATGACCTTACAGTAGAAGAAATAAATTCCACTCCCACCCACCCTAATAGATATACTATATATATACTATATATATAGACTGCAGCGCCATCTACAATGATTGGATAAAAAAATATAACTTTAGAAACCAACTGTGAAATATTACATATCTAGCTTAGCCCTTAAAAATTTTAAATTTTACACAAAAAATTAAAATTTTAAACGAAAAAATTAAATTTATAAACTCAGATCTCTTAAATTTATCTATAGAGTCTGTATATTTTACCAAGATTCATATTTATCTTATAGAGAAGCCATATCCCTTCAAATCGTTACGATATTGGTACTCTATCTCTAGCTTAGCCATTAAAATTTTTAAATTTTACACAAAAAGTTAAAATTTTAAACGAAAATTTTAGACTCAGATCTCTTAAATTTATCTATAGATATTTTATCAAGATACATAATTATCTTATAGAGAAGCCATATCCCTTGAAAATTACAAATTCAAAATATTTTACAGATAACTAGATGACTGTTGTTGGCAGACGTCGAGACAAAATGAGATGTGGGTACGCTAGCCATCCTATATATAGGACACACGAAAAAAACTAATGTTCAATAAATGAGGTTAGTTCCGTTAAGTTATAGATTCTGCTCCGTCCTTGAAGATGTGTTCAAGGTCACACGAAAAAAAAAAAAAAAAAAAAAATTTTTTTTTTTTTTTTTTTTTTTTTTTTTTCAAGGTCGTTGGATTTCTTGTGGGCGTGGCTTCATCCCATCTATATATATAGAGAGATAAACTCGCTTACGTATCCAAACCGTCATTGTCCAGTCATGTCTCTGTTGGCTTAGTTATTTTTATCTATACATTTAAATTGATACCATTTTATCTCGTTTTCCAGAGTCTTAAATTTTATTTCTACAATATTGGCTTAATATAGTTTATACGTTTAAATAGTCTTCATGCTATCCTGATAATCTCTTCGATACTAGCTTAAATAGATTTTTTTATAAATTTAATATCAAAGTCTCAAATTAAACCCGTCCAATATTGGCACTATATCTATCGCAAAAAAATTGGCCGAACGAGGTGTCAAAGACAGAAATTCTGCCATGAGACACCTCGTTCGACCCATTTTTTTACTCTCATTTGAAAGATTAGCATAAGCTCTCTATGGATTGCTCATTAGATAGCCTACTGATGGTCATCTTCAACGGTCCGGTCATTTGAGATTTGTATAATTCATAATCCTCATATTCAAGCTCAAAAAATTTCCTCACCTGTAGTTGGTATGCGGCAAGGAAGTCTTCGAACTTGGTATGGGACCTTTCAACAAATCGAACACCTATGGCTTTCACGAAGCTGAGCTTCATGTTAGCCTGGTATTTCACCATGGCCGAACCATCGAACATTTCATCAAATTCCTGTTCGCCCATGAACCCTTTCAAATGATGTTTGGCTTCGCTAATCGAGAAGATTCTCGTCTTAGCGAGCCATTTAGGTAAATCGATTTTAGGGTCCATCACATCTCGGACGGTGAGGCCTGCATATTTTTCGGCAAATTTTAGATCTAGAGGGTGCCTCGAATAAATAGCCAGGTCCTCAGCCCGGACAAACAGGGTGCCATCAGTGGCCATTAGGCATTTAAAGGCAACGCCATAAGCATAATTTTTTACATGGAAAAACATGACTGACAGAGAGCTAATGTATCTAAGCAGCTAGTAGAGAGATCGACTAGCAATTGAAGAGCTCTCGCTGAACACTCGTATATATACCCGGTCTTATCAACAGATCTGATTGTAATTTTCTAGGAACCGCTTATCAAGAGGAAAGGCTTGCATAATATCCTGTCTCTCGGACAATTTTTATCGATCTGATTATAACCGGGCTTCCTGAGGATCCTGTCAATACTTCTGGAAAAATCTTTTTATAGAGATCTGATTGTAACCGGGCTTCCTGCATCCTGAGGAAAGGCTTACATAATATCCTGTCAACACTTCTCGAAAATCTTTTTATAGAGATCTGATTGTAATTTTAACCGAGAGCCGCTTATCAAGCATCTTGAGGAAAGGCTTGCATAATATCCTGTCTCTCGAAAATCTTTTTATAGAGATTAGATTATAATGACTGGCTTGGCTACACTTAGTCTTTAAAAATTTTAATGTAAATTTTAAACGAAAAAAATTAAATTTTTAAATTCAGATCCCTTAAATTTAGCTATCGATATTTTACCAAGATTCATATTTAGCTTATAGCTAAGCCATATCAGATTATAATGACCGCCACACTTAGTCTTTAAAAATTTTAAATTTTACACAGTAAATTTTAAATGAAACAATTAAATTTTTAAATTCAGATACCTTAAATTTGTCTATAGATATTTTATCAAAATTATCTTATAGCTAAGCCATATCCCTTCAAATTTACAAGTTCAAATCGGTACGCATCCAATGTTGGCACTCTATCTATCGCAAAAAAATGGGCCGAGCGAAGCCTCAATGACTTATGTCATGAGAGGCTTCGCTCGACCCATTTTTTTGCACCTCGTCCTGATCTTAAGACGAGGATTTATAAAAGTAGGGTTTGTTTCCCACCAAAACTTTAATTTTTTTGGGAAAATACCCCAATTCTAGGTCTCCGTACCTCTCTCCGAAGACATAGCTATCCATCGGTACAGATTGCAGGTAAGAGTCCATGGATATTTTCAAATCAGCTATAAAACTCTCCATGGTAGCATTGGAAGAGCTAATGCATGCTATCTTGATACGTATGGGCCTTCTGATGTTGAACGTACACTCTATCGGCGACAAAATCTCGATAGGCCCCTGAAATAAGGATTGAAATTCGCCTGGATGCATATCCAACAGCGTGTTGGCATCTTCCAATCCAAAAATACGTGTCTTGGCTAGAGACGGAGGCAGGCTCAAGCCCTCGGGAGCGATGTCAGTCACTGTAAGATGGCATAAGTTTAAAACGCCAGAAGGATTTTGATAGCCCATGGTGCGAGCTACGTCTGAACCTTTGATAAAAATTTCACCGTCAAAAGTCAAAAAACAAGTAAATTTCACGTTTAACTCTTCAGCTAAAATTTGAAATATCATTTTGGAGCAGACTAGCTTTTAGAATATCAAGCAGTCAGAATGAAATGTCTCGTCCAGCAGCCTGTATTTATACTAGCAGCAATCTCTATTTCTATCTAAATTTCTTATCGACATCCTCTGACGCACATCCTCTTACGCACGTCCTGTAGATTATGCAAGATCCCGCTCAAACGACAAATTAATTCTAAAAATAAGTTTATCGCGTCCTGAGGATTACATAATATCCTGTCAACAGATTAGTTCTAGAAGAATTTTATCAGAAGGTCACGTTTTCTAAGAAAGCTTGCTAAAATTAGGTCGCGAATCGGGTATATATACGAGCTGCCTCTAAGAGCCTGCATCATTTTGACTTCTGTTGCTATTGCTATTAAGTCATGCTATTCACAATTGAACATCCACAGCTTGATGCTAAAATCCTATTCGTAGTCTCTGCGGATGGACTTTTGTTCGTCAGGGCCTCTGATGTGGCCAAGCTGATGGGTAAGGGTAGCGCATACGTAAAAAAAACTACCAAGCTAAAGGTGAGGGACCTCGTTTACAAAAGGTTCAGGATACCTGTCTCTTTAGCTAATACCTGGGTGTATCCAATAGAAGAAATTCATTTCGGAGATGCGCTGTCGACCATGGGTTTTGAGGCCATGATGAAATCTGCTAAGATTGACATCTTAGATCCTATAGTGCCAACTGCATGCATCCATAAAGCTGTCAGAATTCGGATCGTGAGGAATTCTGATGTCTTCATAGATGAATTCTTAAAGGATTTCATAGAAAGAACCAAGCTGTTCTATGATGGAGACCACGATGATGACCCTCGCCTACACGAAGATAGATTTGAGACTATTTCTTGGACAGACACCCCTCCGTCCAAAATCAAAGTCTTCGTGGGGAATCGATCTCGCTGGTATAAACTGATGCCTTAGAGATTTAAATTGGAGGGGGCGAAAAAATGGGCCGAACGAAGCGTCTCATGGCAGATTTCTGTCATTGACGCTTCGTTCGGCCCATTTTTTTGCGACGGTAGTAAGCCAACATTGGATGGGTACAAATTGAGACTTTGAATGGGGTCTCTGAGATAGACAATATTAATATTTCAATATTGAAACGATACTAATGCCTTTGAAACTGAGATAGCTAATGTCTTTGAATCTGAGATAGAAATTTACAATATTGAATAAGGACATTTTTTAAATGAATGCTGTACCAATATTGAATATATTTTTTTAACGATTCGATAAACAAATAATATATTTAGATAATAAATATTTAAAGAGTAAAATATTTATATAGTCAATCTGAAGGATTGCATAACTCATTTTCTACGAAAACAGGATGAGATAAGGCTTTTTATAGAATAATTTATCGCTGGATATTGCATAACTCATTTGCAACGGACATGGAAACAGGATGCGGTAAAGATATTTATAGACGCTGAAACAAATAAGCATTGCTGGACAATGATAGTGTATATACTTTAGCATGATATATATGTTAGCTAGAGTCAATCAACGAATCAACCAACCTTTAAAAAAAAAAAAAAAAAAAAATTTTTTTTTTTTTTAAGGTTGGTTGATTGGTTGATTGACTCGGATTCATTCTTTATAAATAGCTGTACTCAAACCTTCATTCCTTCATTCTGTCTGAATCTCTTCTAGCATCAACCTTCTACTAAAACACTCCTAACATTAAGATACTTTAGCATTATTGGTTGATTGGTTAATGTCTTTAAATCTGAGATAGAAATTTACAATATTGAATAAGGGCATTTTTTAAATGAATGCTGTACCAATATTGAATATATTTTTTTAACGATTCGATAAACAAATAAAATATTTAAATAATAAATATTTTATTATTAAAATAAAATATTTAAATAATAAATATTTTATTATTAAAATAAAATATTTAAATAATAAATATTTTATTATTAAAATAAAATATTTAAATAATATATTTAAATTCTAAATATTTATTATTCGAACCGAACGTGAACAATTCTGACGGGGTGGAGTTGCTCGAAGAATACTTCTGGCGACTGTAATATTAATGTTTAAATATTTAAAATATTTAATTATTAATGTTTAAAATATTTAATATCAAAATTAATATCAAAATTAGTATCAAACATTTCTTTATAAAGAATTATTTTGCATTTTTTCTTTCTTTCGAAATAAAACTTTAACAGTACGGCTAGTGTATTTTTAACACATTCAACGATCAAATATTTAAGTGATTTTTGTGTATAATATCTATTAATTTAATATTAGAATGAAGTTGTATATAAATTAGATCTTTTACTTCTTAAAGAAAGTTTACTGCTCAAACTTTGTTTAACATTAAGAATTGCTTAACTGTTTGTAGTCTTAAGTGGTATTTTTAAAAACTCGTTCAAACATGTAAATTTGGAAAAATTAAAGTTTCTGATGTTGCGTGAAAGAGAATAAATTTATGTAACACGAACTGATATTTGTAATAAAATGATTCTTAATGGTTAATAATAAAATAGACTCCTAATATACTATTTGTCATAATAAAAAAAATTATTATTTTAAATTCTAGCAAAGTATAAAATCTTATATAATTTTAAAATCTTAATAGTCTACATGATGTTCATTTAACCTACGATCATTTTATTACGAATAACATACAACGAATTTTCCCGAATAATTAATTTACCATTTCTGATTTAATATTTATGTATGAATGAAGCGTGACATAAAATACATTAATGTGAAACTTTTATTAAATTCTCTTATAAAAACTATTCGTTATTCTCGATTTATAACTGTAAAACCTGTTGTTCAAACTATGTCTAACGTCAAGAAAAGTTTTGTACATTTCTGTTCCAGTATTGTGAATTAAAATAGTAGTTATGATAAACGCATAGATATAAGTCTAGAGTTACTAATACTGTTTATTAAAACTGTACTTCAATGTAAAGCATAATGATTTTATTTTTAATAGAATGAAACTGTATTTTTTTAATACGTTCGGAGATGTGAATTTTATAGCATTCATTCCATTCTAATACAGAAAGGCATGAATGCTATAGCATTTTGTAAACGTTATTAAGTTTCGTAAACAAGCGTTGTACTAAAAAGTGTTAAAATTTGATATGATGACAATTTTTATAAAAATCTCGGTGATGTTGTTTTTTTAAATTATACACAAACAGTATCAGATTTTAGTATAATTAATGTAGAATAATTTTTACTTTCAGAATGGTTCAAATTTTCTTTCTGTTTTGTCATACATACGCACACACACTGAAAAAAAAATTAAAAATGAGTTTACTAAATATTTTAAAGAAGAACTTTGAAAATAATACATGTATTTCCATAAAAGCGTAAAAACATAATATTTAATATATTGCCATTAGTATTTATTAGCAAGTAATATCTTAAACCACTATAAATTTTTCCTAAGATTGTGCTTAAAGAAACTAAATTTGAAAAATTTTAAAGTAAGAAAATGTCTTTATATGACATATCCATAATGAAATTTTCTTCGGGAGAGAAATGATCTTTTAAATCATCCGGGCTTTTCAGGATCTTTTGAAATGTAGGATTGCTTTACAGTTTCTTTTAAAATAAATTTTTTTGTAGGTCATAATCTGGATTTCTATATGAAACAATCTTTTACATTGTAGAAAATCATATCCGTATATAAGTGGTTGCTTGTAAAAAGCGCATATCATTAACATTCTATTTTCTTATCTTCTTAAACTAATATAAAAAAATATATAATTGTCACTCTTAAGTAATAAAATTTTGTAAAATACGATTTATTTCTGAGGTATTAAAAGACTATATTAGTGTTTCAAAATTTCATATTTCTCTAATTTTTATATATATTTAGAATTATTACTTTAATATAAAATATATTTATGAAAGGTTAATGAATGAAGAATCTATCCGATTTTAATTATTATTCTTCTATCACAAATTTCTAATTTATTTGTAAATTTATTTGGACCAAGCATCTCACAGTTACATTTAAAAACTTTTAAATAAGTATTTGCCGGCTATATATATATATATATATATATATATATATATATATATATATATATATATATATATATTTATTTATTTATTTATTTAAACAAACTACCTAATTTTCATAGTCTGCAAAATTGAAAATTTAGGTTTTTGTGTTTCATTTTGTTCTTGTTTAGGTTATAATTGATTGTCTGCAAGACAGAGCTGGGTCTGAAACGAATACTAATACAGTAGTCTTTTATCGGGAGTCATATGCTGTACTCATTAGAGTTTTGAAGAAAACAACGAAAGATTTTAAAAGACGATAGAATAAAAATTACGTCTTATATTCGAACCAAGACTTCCCTTCTAACAGCTTCAACGGCAGAATATCTCTGTTATTATGTATAATTTAGAATACAAAATACAATAAAAAATTATTGTCATGATACTTTTACTATTAAACAACTTATATAATTTTTTATACAACTTTTTATTATTTACATCTAATCAATAATTAGTGTAATAAAAAATGCTAACAAATATTTGAATATGTATATATATATTTACAAGAATAGTAATTTGCTGCTGTTTTAAATTTTGTTCTAACGCATATTACTTTCTAAACATTCATATGCTTCATGTTTTAATACTCAAACTTTTTAGGCGTCTTTAGTTATATCTTAATGTACAACAGTCATAAGATTGGCTTAATATTTCCTACAAATATTTATAAGTTGCTTAAGATTATCTCTAAAATTTTTTCGTATGTCGTGTTTAAAGCTCGTCACATAGACAACAAATTTCCATAAATTCTAGATCTATAGATAACGTTTTATTCAAGTACAATTTAACATAATTCATTTCATTAAACATCGCGAATAAGCGTATATTGTTAATATTCTTAAAATCAAGTTTTATGTAGAAATTGCTGGTCTTATAATTAGTTTCTGGGACTAAAAGTATCGGTTATGGATAGAAGCTATTGTAAATGAATTTTTAAAAGTTTTTACGCGTAATAAAAAAATAAACCGAATATTCCGAAGTTTATTGAGCATAAGCATCTATCATGGTAAACTAGTATGTTCAAGAAGTCACAAAAAAAGTCTTCTATATTTTACTATATTAATTAATGCAGGGCAAATTATTTATTAAAATTATTGTGTTCATAATATATATATATATATATATATATCCAAACTCAATAGACTATTTTCATCACAGAAAAGTACGTATAATACTGCATACCGGAAGAAATTTTGTGCAATAAAGAAAATATCTTATTAAATGCATTTTTTTAAAATATTTTACATTATTTAAATAATAGTAATAATAACATTTTTCAGATTTATCGTTAATTTGTAATAGTTTTTAATTTTATTGAGAAGTTCTTTTGAAAAATACTATACAGAAAATTTTGTGAAAAGGAAACATCTCTCTTACATAGACATTTTATCCTATTTCTCTGTTATTAATATAAATAATCATTTTTTCATCCTTTTTAAATTTCATAACGTTTGGTTAAAAATAATCCTGATTGTGAAACCATTTACACGAAATTTGGTCTTATGTTGTCATATTAAGAATTTTGGAAAAATAAAATAGTTCATTATCTTAATGCCTTGTGCGATAGGTAGAAAACTATTAAACAACAGCATATGCCACGGCACAGAGATAAATTTACATTGAATACCGTTCACTTGTTCATGTGATACATATTGGGCTTAGAAGGCAGAGCACGCAAATTATAATGCATATTAATGAGTCCATATTAACACGAAACACTTTTAATTAGACGAACACTCACATCACATGGTACATACAGAGAAACAAAAATTCAACAAGGTACAGGTAAAAAGATGCGCCGTACGAAAACAGTTCAAGTGGTGGCGCGCCAGTCGTTATTGGAATGATCTATTATACAGTGAAGGAGGGTAAATACAAGAGGCATTGGTAATGGAAAATAAATGTAACCTAACACCCCCCCACAATGTCGACGTATTTACCTAAATAACAATGTTACATCTTCCAATCCCATAATTTTACAACAGTTGTAATGTTTTGATGATGTTAATGCTTTTGTAAGAATATCAGCCCCCATATTTTCAGTAGACACAAAATTTAAATCAATGATTCCATCTTTCAGTGCATCCCTTATGAAATGATGCCTGATGTCTATGTGCTTGGTGCGCTTATGAAAGATCGGATTTTCAGCTAATTTAATAGATCCTAAGTTATCTGTAAATATACTCACTTTCTCAATTTTGCCTTCAGATAACTCATTTAGTAATTTACATAAATATATCCCTTCCTTAGTGGCATCGGATAAAGCCATATATTCGGCTTCCGTTGATGAGAGAGCTACGGTACACTGTTTACGGCTTTCCCATGTAATTGCACTCCCGCAAAAAATGAAACAGTAACCTGTATATGACCTACGGTCATCGAGGCAATTTCCCCAATCCGCGTCAGTGTAACCGAACAAAGGCTCATTACTTTTTCTAAATACAAGTCCAAAATTTATTGTTTTCTTTAAGTATCGTAAAACTCGTTTAGCGGCAGTCCAATGAGTTTTATCAAAACAAGTTAGAAATTGACTTAATTGACTGACGGAATTTGCAATGTCCGGCCTGGTGGAAGTTGCAAGATACATCAAACTTCCAACTAATTCACGGTAGGGATATTCGTTTTCACAACATTTTTCGGCCTTTTTTAATCGAATGCTTGTATCCATAGGACAAGCTACGGGCTTGGCTTCTGTCATGCCAAAACGCTCTAAGAGCTCTCTAATATAACTATGTTGACTCATTGTTATAAGGCCATTTTCTAACTGAAAATTTATCCCTAGACAATATTTAACTATGCCTGAATATTTAACATCTAGTTTTTCATTAAGATGAATTTTGAAGTTTTCTAACATATCAGGGTCCTGTGACATAAACAATATGTCATCAACGTAAATCATTATAAGAGTCAACCCTTCATCACTTTTAATATAATATAAACATGGATCTGCATTTGTTTGTTTTGCTCCGAAATCATTCAAAATTTTATTTAATTTAGTGTTCCAACACCTCCCGGCCTGCCTGAGGCCATAGAGAGATCTTTTTAACAAAAGAACTTTATTCCCTACATTTAGATATTTAAGAATCTCGGCTGCTTTATTAGATATGTCCCTATCGCAATTTTCATTTATAATTATTTGAAGTATTTCTTTAAAGTAATCGGGAACTTCCATAAAAATTTCCTCATCTAATTTTCCATTCAAATATGCTGACGTTATGTCAAATTGATGTATTTTTATTCCTAATTTAGCAGCATAACCTGCTAAGATTCTAATAGATCCCATTTTTGCTACCGGAGAAAAAGTTTCACGAAAATCTATACCAAATTTTTGACTAAATCCGCGAGCTACTAATCTCGCTTTATATTTCAAAAGAGATCCATGTTGATCATATTTATTTGTAAGGACAAACCTACCTTTAATGCATTTTTTCTGGGGCCTTTCTACTACTTCGAATGTATCATTTTTTAATATTACTTTTATTTCGTCAGTCATTGATTTATACCAATTCGAAGCTTCCGGACTTTTTAAGGCATTATTTATTTCTATTTCCGAATTAAAACTATAAACAACATTCGCAAATGATTCCGGCTCCCTAATTATTTCGCGATTACGCAATGACAATATGTTTTTATCTTCGAGCGCCGAATCTGAGTCACGTGACAGCTCATCTTTTTCTTTTTTTATTTCAGGAGAAATTTTCTCTTCTGCCGGCTGCATGTGTGAGTCATTTTGCAATTCGCTTAATTGTATTTCTCTTTCAGAAATATCTGGATACAATTGACCTATTTTTGAAACATCATTAGATTTCTCTTCAAAAAATTTTACGCTACGGGATAAAATTATTGTTTTTGATTCAGGAAGATAAATACGAAATGCTTTAGAATTTTCTGAATAACCCACAAATATCCCTTTTTTAGACCTTGGGGAAAATTTATGTTTAGGATGGTTATCGAAAAAATAAGAAGTGCAGCCAAAAGATTTAAAATAGCTAACGTTAGGTGTTATATTATTCCATAATTCATATGGGGTTTTTCCATTTAAAGCTTTTGTTGGGCATCTATTTCTTATATAATTAGAAGTATTAATAGCTTCTGCCCATAAATTTAAGGGTAATTTTGATTGTGATAATAGACAACGGGCCATTTCAACGAGAGTTCTATTCTTCCTTTCACAAACACCTGATTGTTCCGGACAATAAGGGGTTGTTAATCTATGCTGAATACCATTTTCTTTTAAGAAATTTTCAAATTCAGTCCCAATAAATTCGCCCCCATTATCACTCATGAATTTTTTTATTTTTATAGATTTTTCATTTTCCCAAAGAAGTTTGATTTCTTTAAAAGCATTTAATGCTTCATCTTTAGTTTTTAAGAATTTTACTGCACAATAACGAGAATAATCATCAATAAAAGTAATAAAATAAAGGGACTTACCTATTGAGGGAACCCTAATAGGCCCACAAAGATCCGAATGCACTATTTCTAACATTTTTGTAACACGATCTGAGTGCTTAGGAAAAGGAGCACGGGTCATTTTATTTAACGCGCAAACTTCACAATTGAAGTCGGATACCTTTTTAATATTTAACCCCCTAATATGACCCTTTAAATTAGAGTCAATCAAATCTTTTACATTTAGATGACCCATTCTACAATGCCATCTTTCCACATCGGCGAAAATATTTTTAGAACTATCGATTGATTCACTCGAAAAATTAACTGCATTATTTATATTTGCGTTATTATCCCGCAGATAATAAAGTTCATTTTTTCTGTCCGCAATTAGAGTCACATTTTTTTGTCTGTTATTTATAACAGCACATTTGTCTTTAAAAGTTACAGTGAAACCTTTGTCGCACATTTGTGACACGGACAATAAGTTCGTTTTCAATCCTGGAACCAATAGAGCGTCGTTGATCTCTACATTTTGAAGTTTTGAATTGACTTTTGTTTTAATTAATATTTTACCAACACCGGACACATCAGTTGTTTCATTGTTCGCTAAATTTACAGATTTAAATCGTGAAAATCGGAGTCATCCTTCCCCATGTGTCGAGTACAGCCGCTGTCAACACAATAAAGATTCTCGGATTGTTCTTTGAATAATATGTTCGTATTCGTTGAATTTGTGCTGGCCAGTAGTCCTAAACTGTTTTGTCGATATTTAAATGATTTATCTTTTTCACACTGATTTGCACGGTGACCGATACGTTTACATTTCCAGCAAGTAATTTTTGAATTATCTCTTTCATTCTGAGTGTACTGTTCAGTAATCTTAGGATTCCTTTTATTTTTATTCCACGGAGCAGGTTTCTTTCGGAAATTCCCAGTCATGAACGCTCCATCGTTCGGTCTGTCATCATGGCGTCTGGCGTCGTTTTCTTCTACTATTTTTATTCGTAGTACTTCTGGTTTAGGTAGCTCATCCCTGGATTCTATTGCGCACCTGAAATTTTCATAACTGGATGGTAGGCTGTATAACAACATCACAGTTAACAAGTCATCATCTATTCTAATGTCCATTTCAGATAGTTTATCGACTATGTCAAAAAACTTTCGAAGATGATCTCGAATGCTCACAGAAGAGGAATCTGCTATTTTATGTTGAATAAGCGATTTTAACAGTGACGCTTTTCTAGCGGGGCCTTTAGATTGATATATTTCCTCTAATTTTTTCCATATATCCAAAGACCTTTCACAGTTTTTTATTTGTTTCAGTTCAGAAGGCGATATACACAAAATTATGTCGGCTTTGGCCTTTTCATCCATATCAGTCCATTTATCGAACGTTTCTTGTGATGTCGCATCACCTGCCACGAGCTCTGGCTTTGGTTTAGAGCCAGATACATAAATCCAGGATTCATTTTTTATTAAGAGTGCCTTCATTTGTATCTTCCATGTCTCGTAATTATCTTTGTTTAAAGTTTCAATACGTAGTGTTCCATAAGACGCCATTTTTAAACGTGGTCGTCTATCTAACAGATAAAAGTCTATTTATCGTAAATAAAAATTAATTTGCTCTGGGCCCATAACCTATTGGGCTTAGAAGGCAGAGCACGCAAATTATAATGCATATTAATGAGTCCATATTAACACGAAACACTTTTAATTAGACGAACACTCACATCACATGGTACATACAGAGAAACAAAAATTCAACAAGGTACAGGTAAAAAGATGCGCCGTACGAAAACAGTTCAAGTGGTGGCGCGCCAGTCGTTATTGGAATGATCTATTATACAGTGAAGGAGGGTAAATACAAGAGGCATTGGTAATGGAAAATAAATGTAACCTAACAATACAGAGTCCACAAAATGTTGAATATATAATACATAGACAAACATATCGACAAATATTTTCTAAAAATGATCAAATTCTGTTCAGAACATAGTATCAAAACTTATAAATTTCAAAAATTCAAGGTTTTCTTCTCATGTACATAAAATAAATTTTATATTAGGTAAGACGCATTTAATGCTTGACGATAGCCTCAGGGTTCCATGTGTTCAACTCTCTCGAACGTCGGTTACTTTCTCTTGTTTTCATACTGGTGATAACTTTTTTACATCTATTTTTAACTAACTTCCCTACTAGCTAGACGTTTGAAACTTTCACAGTAGCTCAGAACCCGGTTACAACACGATACTTCGAAGTCAGATTTTCGAATAGTTTTCTTTTAATTAATTAAAATATGAAAATAATAAGCTCTTATTAGCAATAAAATAGCCATTAAAATATTAGCTATTACACTAGTCGACAAAAAATATTTTTGGTGGGTAACAAAAATGAAATTAGCTATTTTCAACTAATTTTGTAGTGCAGAACTAAAAAATAATACCGAAAAATCTGTAACACGTACAGATTTTTTGTTACGATTATTTAATCTGTACTGGAAGCAATAATCCCTGTCTAAAAAAAGTACACTTAATACTGCTTTGTTAAATAAATCCTTGCCAAGTCATGTTCTTAGTTAGTCTAAGAAAATGATTCGATAAGGATTTATTTGACAAAATAGTATTAAATGTACTTTTTTAATATCGGAATTATTTTCTAGTGCTCGGATACTTTTGCTGTCGACTGTATTGTAAAATTAATAAAAATTATAATGATTTTTGCCATTTTCTGATATTTAAACAAAAACAAAAAAAGAATGAAAAAATGGAACAAACAGGGTTGCCGGGACTCTGATTTTTCAGGACTCTGGGATGCCAGGAGGAAGTGTTGCAACCTGTGATACTGTGAAAATGATAAAAATTCGTGAAAATTGCCATTATCTGATACTCTAACAGAAAAATGTGAGGTGGTGGGACTTTTTTGCTTGCAGATATTTAAATAAAAATTGGAATTAATAATAAAAATAATAATTTGACCGTTGTTACCGAACCGCTGTAGACCAGTGTTATTTAATTGTTGCTAAGAAAAAAAAAAAAAAAAAAAAAAAAGTTTTTTTCTTTCGACATAAAAATAAATATATTTAATACAATGTGAACTTTAAAAATTTTTAAAAAGTTAAATTATGCATCTCACAAAAATTTACGTCATTATAACTTTAAAAATTTTATACACATTGATAAGTGCTATAGGTCACGGTGCGAATATACATTGTTCTAAAAGGAGTAATATTTTATTTTTAAAACCAACTTTATTTTTATTTTTCACTATTATTATTATTTTACAGAACTGAGTCCGCGTGCTTAAATATTGCTTAAATATTATTTTTTATGCACGCGTATTTTATTAATGATTCATCAGAAAATTTAAAATCATGGTATATAAAATGGTTTTTTTTTTTTTTTTTTTTTTAAATCTTGTAATTATTTTTCTTTTACTTTTTTTTTCGGTTTTAATTCTGATTGTTAATTTTTTGTTTTCTTTCTATGCTATTTCTATGGATTTCTAATTATTAGATGAATTAGTTGTGCTTAAAAATTAGCACGTCTTTCCAAATTATTCTTTAATTTAAAACCATTATTGATGATATATTTGTATGAAACAAAGCCAAGAATATATATTCATATGTATTCCAATATCACAGGTCTGTATTTAATAAACAGGGCAGGACTTCTAATCTGTTTGTTATAAAATTTTAGTTACTAAAACTGAAAAAAAAAAAAAAAAGGTTAAAAATATGCATCACGATTTTTTTTTTTTTTTTTTTTCTGTAACGTATATATTTACTTTATATTTTAATGAATACATAATGTCAAACATCATATGAAAAACTTATGTGGATAATTATGACAAAAACAATATTTAATTCAATGTAATAAACTTAATATTTTTTTCACAATTTCCAATTACTTTCAAAAGATCATATGTAATGGAAAAAATGGAGGTTATTTCTAACTTCAACATAATAAATAAAAAAATATAATAACTTACTAAAATAAATTATGGAGCAGAATTTTTTCGACGAATGTATTTAATTGATAAAATAAACATAAGTAATTAGTATTGCATTCATTTAGTTAAAAAATTCTCTATTATTTTAACTGTTTAGCAGTTTAAGATATTTCAGACAGCTAAATACTCATTGCAATAAAATATCTTTATCTAAAATAAGAAAATGTTTCTAAAAATCGATTGTACAAATAAATAAAGAAAGAAAGAAAAAATTAATTAAAATAGCATTTCTCATTATTAGTTCGCATTGATTTTGTTATAAAAAGTATCTTATCCATTTATTTAGATTCTCCGAAATTAATTTGTTTAAATTAATACAAATCTATAATAATGCAAAAATACTCATTTTTTGTTTAATTCCGAATGTAATTATGATTTTTTTTAACCTAATATTATTTGTAAAATTAATAAAATTTCAACTAATTGCAGAAACATAAAAAAAAAAAACTATTATGTTGTGGCCTTCACAAAACCTTCTTCTGTATTTTCCTATTACAAATTCCCTCAGTTCAAATAACTTACAAAAATTATTGTTTATTAAAATTACCTACCATGATGAATGCAGACGATTTTTATCTTAGACAAAACTAACAATAAATATCCAAAGAAAGACAGTTTAACTAGCATCTTAAAAATTGCGTTTTCATAATGGTTATCTCATATATTAAGTTTCGTACAGTTAAAAGCCATAAAAGTTGAAATATAGCATTCCCTCTCTATGGAAAAAATGCACTATAGCAGGGTAACATATTTTTATGTATACAGGCAAAGTGATTAGGCATAATGTCTCCTAATAGCTTTCTGACATATCAAGTGTTATTTGGTTGTACGCATTAGAACCTGAGATACAGTCTTCCCTTAAACTAAGGAAATCGGAGTATAGCAGCGTCACCTGTTGAGCGATTAATACCAAAAGTTGATTCGCACTAACATATACAAGGATACATCTATATATAAAATTATATGCATTTTTATGCAGTTGTTCATGAAACCGAGCCTTTTCTCAAATTGTTAAAATCGCTGCATAACAGCGCCGCCTGTTAGGTGAGTGACACAAAAATTTGATGGGCGCTAACTGATATAAAGTTGCATCTGTGAATGAATTTACATGTATTTTTGTGCAGTAGTTCTTGAGATATAGTCTTACCTTATATTGAGGAAATTTCTGCACAACAGCGCCACCTGTTGAGCGTTTAACGCCAGAAGTTGATAGCCAGTAATTAATATCAAGTTGCATCTACATATAAATTTATATGAATTTTTGTGCAGTAGTTTCTGAGATACAGTCGCATCAAATTTTTTGTCGCACACACATAGACAGACATTTTCTAAAAATGGTCAAATAGTGTTCTGGATCTCTCAAAACCTATACATAAACTGAAAACCAGAAGTCGAAAATTTTTACGAATCCAATACTTTCTTCGGTTGAATACGGAAGAAAGTAAAAATTCGTAATTGGGAAATATTTTATTCATATGACCATAATTTTCCCTTTATATGTATTTTAATGGTTATATGATTCATTACGTATCTGAATATTTTCTCGATACATAGTATAGAGAATATCAAAATACTTTTAATAGCATTTACTTCCTTACAAAAAGCAATTTCATTCTGTTAAAATTATTCTGATTATAAATCTGCATGTACGAAATTTCATTTAAAAATATTTATGAAAAATTAATTTTGTGTAAAATAACATATAATAAATTTTCCTCTCTGGGATAAATGGTATATATATATATGCGTCATCTTAAAATGGATAGTCACACATTAAAATAAATTAACTATTTCAGTCATTGGCTTAGCATAAATGGTTCTTTAACCAAGTCAGGGTTTTACATCGCATATTCAGAAGATGAGTCTTTCAAAAAATAAAGCAAAACTATCTTAAGTCACTGTTGCCGCTGCTAGCTACATCCAACCCCTTTCTCCATACTTAAGAGTGACCATATTTTTTTCCTTGAATTTGTGGACAAAGATGGCGGTGTCCTCGAATTTCGAGGACAAAAAAATAAAAAAAATAATTAAATCACCTTAAATTGTAAAATTTTAGTAATTTTTATGTATAAAGCAACTTATTTCAGCTTATTTATTATACATATAATAAATTACTATAATAAAACTTTAATAACTTTATAACGGCGTCCCCAAATGTGTTCTAATTTTTTGGGGACGAAGATAGTTTGTCCACGAAATTCATGCCTGTCCTCGAAATTCGAGGACATATGGTCAGCCTATACTTAACTTCTCTCTTTCCCTCGATTCAGCTCAGGTCACGTGATCACGAGCACTCTGATTGGCTTAGGGGAGTCATACGAAACACAGGAGGGAGGAGACAGAATATTCTGGATTAAATTTACCTTTGCCTTGCACACTACACAATAAATAACGGTTTTGTTTCATCGGAAAATAAAATTAATTTAAGAATTGAGAACAAGTTAATGAATTTGAAATTAATGAAATATTTAGAAAATAATTTAATAAAGAATTAATTAGAACGCTGTAAGTGAATTAGTGGGAGGTAGAATCCTTTACTTTTGAGAAATGAAGTTTTAATTTTAAGGGGCTTTTAATTATATTTCAGATTCCCCCCGCATAACAAGGGAAAGGCGCGAATAGAAAGGCTCACCTTTTACACTATTTAGTTACATCACACAATTATTTATATTTACATAAAACAAAAGGAATATGAATATACACAAATAATGTATAATCTCTCAAATTATGCATACATTAAAAATACAAAAATACACATTTATAGCATATACAACTTTACACATTTAGTCTTAATTGTACATGTAATTAATAGAACATAAGAGTGTATCATCCAGTGTAGCCTGTCTTTCAGGTTTCAGACATTTTACATTCATATTAACTTAGGTTCGTATATTCCACTTATCCAAATCATTACCATAAAATGTAATGGATATAATTTTTTTGTAATATTAACATTGACATTGACTTAAATTAAGCTTTTTCCTATATCTTATTACATACTAGACATCTGCAAAATTAACACTTTCATTTATCATGAATTTAAACATAATCGCTAATGAATGTGGACGCTTTGTTTTGCATGATGTCGTTGGTTGTCCAACTTAAAAAAGTGTGTTTGAAAGCAGGACGATGCCCAAAAGTCTAATACACTGGCTAATGTTGACAGCCTGATTAGCAACTGCCAATGCTAAACTAATTTGTGTCCACATAACATTTATTTTATCTTTTTACAAATAATCATCTCAGTTAAGGATTGGAACATTGGATTAAATCCTGAATATCCTTAATTAGACTATTTCACATTTTTATTTATTTATTTAATTTTTCATATCCATATTAACTTTCTGTATTTTTCAGAAATATTGGTCATTTCATTTAAAACTAAATTTAATTTAAATTAAACCATTTTAATATTACAATCAATAACAGTCGACTTAATTATACACCAAAATAACGTGTTCATTCGTAATTTACATTTTTTTTTTCTTTAATACGAGATAAGAGATATAAATGAGTAAGTTAAAGAACAAGTGAATACAAAAATAAACGTAAAATGAATATGTAAATGAATAATTAACATAAGTAATTAATATGAAGGTTAACAAGAATAAGTGCTGCTAAACAAAAATTAATTACTTCAACATATTGCATGCAATGTTTTAAGATAAATTTTCATAGGTAACTCTTTCTCTGAAATTCTTTGTTTTTACTTTCAACATTTCATTTTAAATAACACAGGTAACTATTTCTCTGATATTATTATTTATTAACATTCAATCTTCCAAGCGAAAAAATTTGTGACCTGTTTCAAGATCCACGCAATTCTCATTTCTGTTTAACTATCAAAATTGAATTTAAGTTTGTGAGGTATATTAGCGTAATGCTACAATTAAAATTCACACTTTACGAGTAACACATGAATACGAAGAATTTAGGATTCAGTTGTCTAGTAGAGTTAGTTCTTATGGCAAAGTAAATTGTAATCTGCGATATGTTAATTTTATAAAGTATTCTGGAAAGTGATTGATATAAAAGGAGAAGGAAGATTGTTTCGAGGAGTTAGTTGGAGGGGAGTTAGTAGAAGGTTAGTTGGAAGTAAGTGAGTGGGAAGTTGATTGTTAGCGGCTATAGCAGGATATAGTAATTCGAGTAGTATCGTGGTGTCAGGGAATGCTCCCACGTACAAAAGATTACTGAGCCGCGAGGGTTAATGAAGTTAGATGTAGTGGTTAAAATTATTTGTGGTTAATTAAGTAAAATTAAAAGTATTTAAGAAGGCTGCCCAACAAATTTTAAAGTTATTAAATATAATTAAAGTCCAACGCCCACCTTTTCTTTAAGCTCAAAATAAAAGTTCATTTATTTTATATATCTGACTCTGTCATTTCTTCATAAATTCATTAAGTAATTAAGTAAGTTTCAGCTTCAAGCAAAAGTTAAATGAGCATGGCGACGACATATCGTTCGTCACACTGGCGCCCAACTTTGCTCGAATCCCCCCCCCCCCCCCGCCCAAGCTAGTGTTTTTTTATGGCACCACTAGCGTGCTTCAATTTTTTGATGAACTCGAATATTTTTTCCATTTTTATAAAACCGATGTTGCAGAAAAATATGCTTGGTTAGCATATTCCTTAAGAGGAGAACCGAGACAGTGGCATAAATTAATCGCCTGCCATTCACTTGGGCCAAATCCAACGTATGACGATTTAAAAAGCAAAGTTATGTCTTTTTGCCACTCGGTATGACAGACTAAGATTGCAACATGACCGTTCCCTCCCCCCTCAAGAACGTCAGTGGGAAGCAGTAATAAAAACAGTGGAAAAAACACAACAAGTTATTCAGTCGCAAGAAGTAAGCTCGAGTACATTAAATCAACCTAAAACTGGTGAGGAAATCTTTATTTCTAGTGACAAAAGTCAAATACAAGTCGAAGCAAACGAGCAAGCTTCGCCTTTAACCAGCACTACAGACAAATTAAAGTCTGTTTTTCAGCCTTTGACTCCGGATAAAAAAAATCCGAGAATTTATCTAGCATAGTGACGGAGATTGTAAAGGAAATTAAAATAGCTGTGGCTGCTGAAACCGTTAAACCCAGTGAAAGTGAAAAATCAGTAAATAATGCGGTTAATCTTGGTAACCCAACCCACCTTTACATAACCATTTTGAATCTATACAGCCAAAAGAGTCAATTATTTCTAATGAGACATTGCACGTAAATGGTCAAATTGACCCGCCGACTAAACTAAAAGAAAATGCGGTATTTTAAAGAAGGTAATTTCAAACGTGCATTTAACCTATTGTGAAGTTTCTAGAAACTCGACCAGCCCTGCATTCGACAATATGGAAGGAAAACAACCTTCTCCTAGAACTATGGACAGCGCCAAGATGACGGGTTTGAACCCCCCTCAATACAAGGACCAGATTCAGAGTTCACAACCACCTCCGAACAGTGAAAAGGTTTCGAGGGCGAAAACCCCTCCTGCGAGTGATCAGGCATTAGGTTCGAACTCTCCTCAAGACAACAGCGATCCTGCAACGTCTGACCTGAATCTGCAAGGCACCAACGCTGCAACTCTACTGACCAGTCTCACCCGCATCTCTAATTTTGCTGATATCAAGGAATCAATCTGTCAGGTGCTATGGTTAATTATTTTTTCCATTGTAAAGTATATTTCTGGTAGAGCAGTTACAAAATCTAGGATATGTATTAAAGCCATTTGGACTTTCAACCATGAGCTAAAAGCCATGAACTTTTTAAAATTCCAAAATGTAAAATTTAAACTTGGAGCATGAACTTTCAACTCCCGAAATTTCATGTTTTGATTTTATGTCATAAATTTTTTTTCTTTTATATAATATATGCATGTATGTACGTTAATGTTTTTTCTCCTTAGCCATCAACAGCAGAAATTAGTACGATAATTTTTTTTCCCTCTTCTTTGTATACATTTCCCCCTCTTTAGTTTTGTGAATGATCTATATATATGTACGTTAATGTTTTCTGTTTTTTCTTAGCCATCACCAGCAGTGATTAGTACGATAAAATTATTCCTTACCTTTGTATATAAATTTTCTCTCTAGTTTGTTTTACATGATCAATATGTATATACTCTAATCTTTTTCTATTTCCTAGCCAACAACGGCAGTTTTGAAAAAACCTTTTTTAAACATTTGTATATATTCATTATCTATATTTCTCTAAATGTCTTATAAATTGTCTAAAATGAAATTTGATAAGTGTATAAAATGAATATTTTTATTGTTAAAACTTTTGTATTCCACTAAAAGTCAATGTATATATTAGTATGGGGTAAATAGAATTTTTTTTAAGCTATTTTGCATGTAAATTCGCGTTTAAAGACTAACCTTACTAAAACTAACAATTTAGTTTTTTCCGTATGCAAATAGCTAGGTGAAAATATTGCTTATCTATAAAATTATTATGCCATTTATCTATTTACAATTGTAGTTCACGTCTATTTTTGATTTATACGTTAAAAAGAGTTTTAATTCTAGAAATTCTGATGTCCAATCCTTCATCTGAAAGTGCAATCTGTTTCCTTCACCTGTTACTTTTTGAACTGAAGACTGATCATTTTTGAAAGAGGTATTTTTGGAATCTTGCCAGCGTTTTTCTTTGCTGAAAGTCGAAGGTGATTTTTAGACGAGTGCCAACAGCGGATCTCTTTTTAAAGATTCATCTGATAGTAGATAATTGGAAATTTTTGACAGAACTCTTCTGATGCCTCCAGACATTTCAAGATTTTCTGTTTAATAAAATTATTATGTTACAAGGTGCTCAAGTCAAGACCTTAATGTCAGAAGTTAAATTGAAGAATGATCGCATTTTTGTGTTTAAGCAATCCCTTTTGTACTATTTTTTTTTTTTTTAATTAATGAAATTTTTCTCCTTTCCATGTAAGGAAAGTTGATCTGTCATTCCCCTCTGTATCGCTGGACTTTAACTAAGTTAGTGCATAGAGTTTTCTGCCGTAAAGCACCTCAGATGGAGCTTAAAAAAATATTTTTATCATAAATTTTCCTGAGTGGGCAGTTTTTAAGCTCGGCACTCATCCATTTTTTACACTATTAGATTTTTAAAAAAGCCAATAGTTATTGTTGGGCAGTTTAACTTAAGTTTTCCCCCTCTTTTTTTTTCTAAAGTCTTATGCAGTTTAATTTTAGCAGTAAGTAACTGCGGCTATTTTTCAATTAACATAGCATTGTTTTACTTTAAAATTTTCAAGGGTAAAAACCCGTTGGGGATTTTTACGTGAATTTTTTTTTCTTTTGGGGAGGAACTGTGAGGTATATTAGCGTAATGCTACAATTAAAATTCACACTTTACGAGTAACACATGAATACGAAGAATTTAGGATTCAGTTGTCTTGTAGAGTTAGTTCTTATGGCAAACTAAATTGTAATCTGCGATATGTTAATTTTATAAAGTATTCTGGAAAGTGATTGATATAAAAGGAGAAGGAAGATTGTTTCGAGGAGTTAGTTGGAGGGAGTTAGTAGAAGGTTAGTTGGAAGTAAGTGAGTGGGAAGTTGGTTGTTAGCGGCTATAGCAGGAGATAGTAATTCGAGTAGTATCGTGGTGTCAGGGAATCCTCCCACGTACGAAAGATTACTGAGCCGCGAGGGTTAATGAAGTTAGATGTAGTGGTTAAAATTATTTGTGGCTAATTAAGTAAAATTAAAAGAATTTAAGATGGCTGCACAACTAAGTTTACAAGTTATTAAATATAATTAAAGTCCAACGCCCACCTTTTCTTTAAGCTCAGAATAAAAGCTCATTTATTTTATATATCTGACTCTGTCATTTCTTCATAAATTCATTAAGTAATGAAGTAAGTTTCAGCTTCAAGCAAAAGTTAAATGAGCATGGCGACGACATATCGTTCGTCACAAGTTGATAAAATACTTCATACGTCTACGATAGCACTCATTCATAAGCCGAGAGTTAAAAATTTTGTAATATTTTCGATAAATAAGCTTTAAACATATTTAAGAGAATAATTCAATTGGTTATAATATTACCATTATTACTGTAAATAAATAACTAGCATAACTTTATTATTATTTTTCTTTTACCAAAATAAATATTATTAAAAGAATGACAAGTATTTACATCACATTCTTATTGTAAAGGAAAAAAATAATAATAACATCAAAATCTACTGTCAAAAGAAGTATTTTTTTTTTCTCAGATACGACGAAGTATTTTGCAGTTACGATTTAAAAAGTAACAAAAAAAAAAGAACAAAAATAAACATTTCATTTTGCCTCTGCAGTGGTAGGAAGAGGAAGGGGGGGGGGATCCTCTCTCCATTAAGAAGTAATCATTTTTGTTTTTTAACAGATGCCAGTATGGACGAATTACTTTTTTATTCATTATTTAAAAATATATATATATTTATATCGAAGCGTTACTATAAATAAGAATTTTTATACAAACAATATTTATAAGTCATAGAAAGAAGTTATACGAAAAATAATTTTCATGAAAACAATATTAAATCAAAAAATAATATATCATTATTGTATCACCTAATAAACATTTATTTAACATACTAAATATTTTCATTAAAATAATCTAATATCGATAAAGAAAAAGAAAAAGAAAAAGAAAAAGAAAAAGAAAAAGAAAAACAGAAATAAACTCAAAATTTTTAATATGTACGTTATTACTAAAGAAAAAAGAAAGCATGTTACTTACAATATAAGAACAAGTAGCATGTTTAGTTTCAATTTATTGTCCCCAGCTCAGAAGTCCTTTAAATAATCGGAAATATATCAAAATATTAGAATAATAAACGCTTATAGTCTTTCAACACGAAGAATGTACATGTTATTATTTACAGCTTAATTGTTCTCAGAAAGAAAAGAAAAATATCAGCTTCCGGAAAAAATGAAGTGAGAGGATACATAGATGAACCGACATCACAACAGTCATAAAAGATTTTATATAGTTTAATGGTTTAACATTAGAAATCCAAATATCATTACTTACTCAAAAATGAATAGAGCTCGAAAACTTTGATGGAATGCGTTCGAAGAGTACCGATAAAAAGAATAATATCTCAACGGAGCCATCACGTTCAATCAGGTTGGTTGGTTGGTTGCCTTTTAATGGCGCAAAGTCCACAATGGTACATGCTACTTTAAACAATTGTATAAAAAATAAAGACTAAAATGTAGCTACTCATTAAAAAATCACATTGAAAGTCAAAACAAGAATAGGTAAACAGCTAAAATATAAAAAATGACAAATAATGAAAAATAATGAAAAATAATGAAAAATAATAGAAAACAGGGTAAATAGTGTACAAAATAAAAACGATGTAAAAAGTTATGAACAGTGCATATAATAAAAACAGATGTACGGTGTAAATATTAAAATCAGATATCGTAATAAAAAGGAGCCTCTTTTAAAAAGTTTGTCAATAAATTATCAGAATACGTTCAATCAGGATCATACTTACATTTCTTGATTCGAAACGGTGTCCATTATATTGGAAGAGGGAAAACAGGAACCAACCTATGATGAGAGATATGTTCGTTATATTGGTAACCACTCCAGGAACCACTCCATTTAGAACACGATACTTCGAGGATATCATGAAGTTCAATCCGAAACGCATTTACAGTCTTTCATTAATAATTATGCTTATAATAATGGAAAAAAGCCGGAGAAAAAAATCCATTTTGAAAACGATATGGAGAAGTTCTTCTCGGCCCAGTAGTTCCAAGTTCACAAGAAAATGTGTTCGCACGTTAAAAACTCCAAACAACAAATTTGATATCTTAATGTTAAGCAGATTTTATAAATGACTGTAACACGTTACGTGGCCTCTACAACGCTATAGATTCATATTCTTTATCCTCATCGAACATGGTTTCAAATTCAGAGAGCGAACTTCCTTAAATAAAGTTCTTGTTTATCTGAGTTCGAATAAACATTAATCTAGAGAGATTTTTCTAACATCCTGACGACTGGTTACTCTCATATTAAAGTGGACAGCCGCACATTAAAATAAATAATTAAGTACAGTAACTGACTTAGCTTAAATGGTTCTTTAATCACTTCAGGGGTTCACACCCCATATTCAGAAGATGAGTCTTTCAAAAAGCAAAACAAAACTATCTTAAGTCATTCTTGACAAACTGACCATCTCTCTTTCCCTCGAATTAGCTGAGGACCCTGTTATCACGAGCGCTTTGATTGGCTTAGGGGAGTCATACAAAACACAGGAGGGAGGAGACAGAATATTCTGAATTAAATTTAAATTCGCATTGTACAACGGTTTTGTTTTAAAATAATGAAGTTAATAAAATAATAATAAAAAAAATTAATTGATTAATTAAAGACTTTTTTTATTAGCTTGATTCGTATTAAAAGGTATGAAAAGACAAAAATGAAGTGTTGCCACCTAAATTTCATACTTCAGTTAATTAAAAAAAAAAAAAAACTCAATTGTCGTGTCGAAAAACTGTTTGCACCCCTGGATTCAGAAAAATCGCGTCTTTCATTTGGTACCGAATTTGTAACGAACCACGTACTTTTTAAAATGACTGAAAGGAATTAAAATTAGCTATTTTCAGTTAAATTTCATACTTTAGTTAATTTTAGAAAATCTAATTGTCGTATGAAAATGTGTTTGCACCCCTGGATTCAAAAAAATTGCCCCTTCCATTTGGTACCATATTTATAACGATAGGACTGATATATCGAGTTTATTTTTCCTTTTTCTGTTTTTAACCCAGATCCGGCAAAAGGTTTATGACAGAGAATGTAAGCTATAAAAAAAGTCAAAAATTGAGAACAAGTTAATAAATTTGTAATTAATGAAATATTCAGAAAATAAATTAATAAAGAATTAATTAGGGTTCTGTCAGTGCGTTAGTGGGAGGCAGAATAATTTAAGTTTCAGAAATGAAGCTTTAATAAAGGGGGCTTTTATTTTCCATTTATATATATATATATATATATATATATATATAGAGAGAGAGAGAGAGAGAGAGAGAGAGAGAGAGTGAGAGAGAGAGAGAGAGAGAGAGAGATGTCATAAGTAAATAGATACCATAATTTTTAAACAATATTATTTGTTTCATAGTATCTACTTGATACAAAACAAAATATGTACATTAGAGCTTAGTTGAACCCCCGCTTGATTTTTTCAAAGCCTTTACTCTGTCTGGCATGGAGGCAATGAGTTCTGTTATCTTAGCTTGAGGAATTTTACTCCACTTCTTACGTAAACATTGCAAAAGTTCTTTACGAGAATTAGTAGGTTGTCATGGACGTCGTTTAACTGCAGGATTGAGTAGAGCCCATACGTGTTCTATGGGGTTCATATCCGTGATTGACTGGGGCATGGATGCTTTCGTATGTCCTGTTTTGCTTTCCATTCTTTGGTTCTTTTAGCCGTATGGTAAGGAGCGCCACCTTCCATGGAAACCGTCAATGATTTATTCAGTATCCCACCTGAGAATATTAGCAAATGCCCCTTTTCCAAAATGGCAATGTATTTTTCACTATTGACATTTCCCACACATTCCACTAGCTCTGATTTTCTAGTGCTCCAAATCGTACCCCACACGAGAATGGAAAATCCGCCATGCTTTTCTGTTGGCTGTAATCGATTTAGGCTAAATTCTTGTGTAGGTTGTCTCCAGATTCATATGCGTCCGCTATATGAACACTGAACAAAAGTGTACTCATCTGAGAATATAAAATGCTCCCAAAATGTCAAATCACGTTTGGACATTGCAGTTACCCATTCTGTTCTTTTCTCTCCCATGATATCCTAACTTACGAAGATTCTGATAGCTGTAACGGCGACTCACATTCAGCTGTGCTCCGACATCTGCAGCCTTGCAAAGAGGATCCTTTTCGACGATCCTTTTGGCAGCTCTCAGATGACGAGATTTTGGTCCAGGTCAACATGGACGGTGCTTAACAGTTTGGTTCTTTTTCTTTTTTCAGTTTTGAATTGCACAATCACTCGATTGACAGTTGAGAGAGGAATCGGCAACTTTAAGGGGATTTGCCTCTGACTTCTACCAACTTCATATTGTCCAATTATTCCCCCTCGTTAAAAATCACTCAGTTCATTACAACCAGGGTTTCGAGCCATATTTTAAAAGCTTGACAATTTGTTACTTTATACAAACCGAAAAAAAAATAATTATTATATCAGTTGTTGCTTCGAAATTCATTAATGTTCATAAAATTCAGGGTGTCTATTTACTTATGACATGTCTCTGCGTCTGCATACAAATATATATTTATGGAAATGTTATTTAGCTCTTTTTCAAATTAACTTTTATACAATTTTTAATTTTTTTTTAAATTTTCTTTTTTTCCATGTATGTTCTAACTGAAACGAGCGGGTAAAAAGTATTATTTTCTTTTTTCGAGTAAAAGACAAAATATCGTACTCAAAATATTTCAAAATTTTCGCATTTTTAAAAGCGTTAGCACGTCTTTTTGTAACTTCGAGGAACCCTTCTTTGGGTTGACTGCATTAAGGGAAGTTGGCGTCTTTCTCTTTGGAAGTGGCAGGTTATTAGCGACGAACGGTTATCAATTTGTTAATTCAAAACTCAGGTAGGATAAGTTCTCGTCTATGGCACTAAATCGTGAGATGTGCCGCTCCATGGCGGAAGTTTTCCTTTCCTTGGCAAATATGTTGTTGGTTAGGTGATTGTTTTAATGTACATGTACATTTTAATGTACATTACCTTACCCTTACTCTCCAAATCTATCTTTATAGCATTAAATTTCAGAGTAAAATTAAGTCATGTGAGTGCCACACCAAATTATTTGTAATGTAATAAGACTAGAACGAGGAAAATTTCAGAATGTATTTCAAAATATGACCAAATATATTTATATACATATATTTTGAAATGGCACGGCGCACATGCCACAAGCATTGGCCGGGACGGGAAGGGGGGGGGCGGACGTCGCCGAATTGATGACCATTTACGAAGGGGCTCCCAATGGGTGGTCATCGCTACCCCTAACAGGGACAACACATCCATGCCTTCTCCGCGATTCGAACCCAGGCCCAAACGTGTAGGCGTCAGGGACGCTACAACTACACCGTCTGGGCGGCATAACCAAAAATAAAAGAGATCGTAAATTTTCAAGTGACACGTAAGAAAATGTACTTCGAATAACTTTATCCGCTTGCAAGATATTTTGTGTACGATTCGCATTGTTTGATTAAACATTTGAACTAAAATTTTCAAAACCGTTTAAACAGTTATTAATCCTTATTCGAAAATTTTAAAAAACAATAAATATTATTTTTTAACTGGAGGTACTTTAAAATTCAATAGAATTCCATGACTGCAGTTCATTTCTATGAGAATTCAATTATTTATGCAGTATATTTTTTCAAGCTGTTCTTCAAAATGAATTTCAGTTACAGGAGCAAGTGTAAAAAAACGGCAACTTAATGAAACACAATACAAGCATTTGTTATTTACATATTAGAAATGAAACAATATTATTTTCATTCTCACTGATGTATGTGTTATGGTACAGTTGAAGAGTAATATCAATTTCTTCAAAATTATTTTATCTTTATAAAAATGTCAAAAATTGTATATGTGCGCACTGTCTACTTAACCCTAGATAACTAAACTTAAATGAGAGTTATTCTGTAACTAAACATTCGACTCATAGACTACGGATTAAAAACAAATATATATATTTTTTCCTTTATTTATTTTAAACAAAATAGCGTAACTTAAAAAAAAAAGTATTATGATATTTCAATTAAAAAATAGAAAAATAATAATGCGTTTGCATTCTTGGCAGATGTTAAAAGTGTGATCTCCACAAATAGCCTTGTTGCAGTAGTTGCATACGTATTTTGTCATTCTGCGTTTGTTAGATGCTCAGAAAGTACAAATTTTGTGTTTTTTCACCACACTTTTAGTCCTGTCTTCTGTGGGCTTTTCAATATTCAAATATCTTCGATATTAATTCTTATGATCACTAAACATTCTCCTGTTAGACAAAGTTTACAGCAAATCTCGAAACATAACAAGTGTACAGCTGTGATTATCAGCTTCAGAAAACTCATTTTATTTGTTATGGAGGTACTGTGAGTGAGGTGGTGGAAGTGCAACAGGAACAACTCGAATTCACAAAAGTGGCAGGTGTCAGTAGTGTATCAGACGAATGTTTAGTTATCTAGGTTATAGGGAGTTTGACGCCTCACACAGAATTATTTGACATATGAAGCCGTTCCGAATCCTAACTTTTTTTAACATAGGTTCACGTAACAATACACGTTATTTTACACCTTAATATCCAATCAGTCTTCATAACATTAAAATTCAGAGTAAGAGAAAGTTGTGATTTTCAAGTGACACGTAAGAAAATGTATTTCGAATAACTTTAACTGCGCGCAAGATAGTTCGTGTAAGATATGCATTGTTTGGTTAAACATTTGAACTAAATTTTTCATGACTGTTTAATTATGTAAACAGTTATTAGTCATTATTCAAAATATTTAAAAACCGTGATATGTATCCTTGCCTCGACATATTTCCTTGCTCAGGGTACTTTCAAATACAACAGAATTCCACGATTGCAGTTTCCTTCCATAAAAATTTAATTTTTTATGCAGTATATAACTTTTGAAGCTATTCTTGAGATAGATTTTCAGTTATGCGTGCAAGTGTAAAAAAAACGGAATTTTGAGAAAAAGTCATATAAATATACGTTATTTACATACTACAAATGAAACAATATCATTTTCATTTTAACTGATGTCTGTGTTATGGTACAGTTGAAGAGAAATATCATTTTATTCAAAATTATTTACCTTTATAAGAATGTCAAAAAAAATATACGTGCGCACAACCTACTTAATAGCATTTAATATTAATAATTGTTCTGAGAGAAAGCGATATTAAATAGTAGGTAAAAATTTCCATCATATTAATCGCACGAAGCAGATATATCTGCTAATATGTTAATTAAGAGGAGAATATAGATGCGGTAAAGAAATGGGATAGAAGTATTAAAATTCGAACGATTTCTCACATAACTGTTGAAAAATGTAACTGTAGTAATGATTGTAAGATTAGATAGCATTTAAACTCCTATAAAAATTTAAAAATATATATGTTATCTTTTATAAAGGAAACAGAGCCAGTTGCAAATTATGTACATGTCTCTTTTGAAAGGATTTTGCATTTTTTCAGGTGTCACCGGACGCTACTTCAACAGCGCTTTTCATCTCTGTCACTAAGTCTGATTTGACTCAATAAATACTTTTATGTATATTTAGGCATATCTAACACCAGGTCATCTGAGCCTAGAACTTTTTATAAAAATCTCCGTTTCATAAGCTTTCTACTCCAGTAAACTATTCATTTTACTAAACATATATGTTTTACTCTAAAAGGTAAAGAAAAAAAAAGAATGTAGTTGTTCTAATATTTAACCCCTAAGTCAATAGTGTCTCAAAAACGAAACACTGTCATTAGTATCTAAGTATTAAACATAGTAAAAGTTTTACTTTTGGCTGTATACAATATTATCTTCGTCAATTTAAACAAAGTATATAAAAGCATATATAATAAAAAAAATAAATCCGCACACTTTTTAAGGTGACAATTATATCGACTTTTTTTTTTTTTTGTGTGTGTGTGTGTGTACGAAAAAGTTCGTGCAATTTAACGAATTTTATTTTGGAGAGTTTAGAAATCATACATTTAATGGGTTAAATTGTTTCAGTTATTCCAATGACATTTGTGTTATATTCCTTTTTACGTTCTTACTGTTTTAGTCTTTAACATTTGCATTATGACTCGATAGCCATTTTTGAAAAAAGAATAACTTACGTTTCAATGGGATTTTAAATACGCTTGAGTTTGAGTTAAATCACTGCTTTCGAAAGGCTATTTTGCCGCAAATTTCGAGGTATTTGTTAAAAACTTTCTTTATTCTCTTTCCCCTACTCTCTCTGTCCTATCTATTTCACCTTAACAACTGCAATAAAAACAACAATAATAATTATATTAAAAGACATATTATCATTGTTGTTGCAGTTGTTGTTGCTGTTGCTGTTAAAGCAACTGGATATTTCTTTTAAAAAAATCTTTATTTATCTGCCAACTTATCTTATTAATAAAATTTATTGCATTATCTTTACTTTCCTTCACCCATATATATGGTAATGAAAGTATTGTTATTGAGTTTCTGCTATATTTCTAAGTTTTATGATCTCCGAACGGTCTGCTTTTAGCGGTTGTATGCCTGTGTTTCTGTATGTCTATGTGCTTGTCTGTTATCACCATATCTAAAGAACAAATACTGGCATTAAGTCCAAACTCAGTATTCTAAATCTATATCGTATAATGATAAAAACACTAAACTTTTCGTTGAGATCACGCAAATGGTTCGTGTACAGGGGCATTCAAGAGAATTCAAATACATTACGTCTATGGGGCAAATTCCTTTTAAATACATTGTAATCTTTATAGGTTTCCTTAAACAAAATGAAATGAACATGTTTATTTATATATGCATAAAAGTATATTTTGTGCAGATTGAGGCACTGAAATCATTAATCATTTGTTTACAGGACTGACCAAAGTATTTAGATATAATGGGTCTGTACTTAGAAATTGGTGGAAGAGTATTTCATTTTGTGTTATGTGTTTTTCGCATAAAACTAAATTTTAGAACACGTATAGTTTACAGACAATATACAGGAATACCTAAATTTATGATAAACGTACTTTTCTGTTGAATGTAATTGGTGAAAGTTCTTGGCTGCATTTCACTATGTAGATGAACACTACTCAGGGAGAAAAATTAATTTTCCTTACCCATACTGTAAATAAAGTTTTTTTTTTTTTTTTTTTTTTTTTTTTTTTTAAGTTCTATTTTCTGCTCTCTTTTTTTTTCTTTTTTGTAATACCATGATTAGAGTTACCCTGAATATGAAAGTCCAATATTTGGCATTTGGTCTGTATGCATATCTGATAGATAACTGCAGAAAATTCAAATTTAATATTCTGATGTTCGTATTAGGATGCCACTGAAAGGCTAAATATTGGCATGTTTCAAGCTGAATTAATTGTAGCTTTCTCTCTCTCTCTCTCTCTCTCTCTCTCTCTATATATATATATATATATATATATATATATATATTTAAATAAATATTGGCACTATAATTGAACGGAGGTTCGAGGGGTGTGGAGAATTATAGGTTAAATAATACTGTTTCTAAACCTATTTCAGATTATTTTAAAAGTATATTGGACTTTCTTATATTACGCTATTAATTTTACGATTTAAGCTTCAATATATAGAGAAAGTCGTGTGAGTGAAACATTATTTTCGTTTATAAAAGAATTTAAAAAATAAATGTGATTGATTATTAAATTATATTGTAAAATTACATAATTTTAGTTAAATTACAGAATATTAATGAAATATTCAAGGAAGTTCTGCTTCGGTAAATTTTCAATAAATCTATTTATATTTTGTGGTGTTCACATAATTTATATTATTATTAATGAAATTAGAATTATTATTGAAATATTTTCTCTTGCGATGAGAGACAAAGGTTTTATTAGCATTTTTATTAAGTATAGATTATGTGCATTCAAGCAGAACTATAAAATCAAGTTCATTGTATAATAAATGAATATTTAAAATGAGACGATAATAAATATCTCTAGTTATTTATGGATCGTAAGATTAAGTTAAATTGAATAATAAATTGTTAATATGAAATATTTTACAAACAATAAAATTAATTTTACTAGGTAGTTTTCTTTCTTTCTTTTTTTTTTTTTTTTTAGTACACATAATTCTATAACATTTTTATTCATTAAAACTACATATAAATTTAGATTTTTAATTGAAATGTTTATGTATACGATTAGAAATTTCACACAATATACTCATTTAATAATATTTTCTGAAACAAAAATATACCCTGCATAGCAATATAGCAATCAGTACCAATGAAATTTTTCTACAAAAAAAAGCATTTTCATGTATAAATACTATTAAAATCATTTTTACTAAATGAAGTCTAATAAGATATACATAATACAGAGTGGCGGCAAAATACTGTTACAAATATTGAACCATTTTATTGTACAAATATAAAATAGAAACTTATAAATACACGAACACGATAAATACCGTCAATGAAAGTTTACCTTGAAATAATTTGATTAAAATTGACCACCATTTTTATCTATTACTAAGGTTGATCTCTTACGTCTTTGTCCGATTGCAGCACGAATCATTTTAAGAACACTTTAGAATGATAGAATAAAAATATTGGAGTGGAGGGAAGTCAAAAATCGATAGAAAATACCGTGGAAAGGCAAGAAAAATTTCGCACACTCACAAGTCGGAAAAAAAAAAAAAAATCAAACACTAGTAAAATAATCTGGTGTGTCACTCACACGACTTTCTCTTACCCTGAAATTTAATACTATAAATACAGGTTGGAGATTAAGAGGTAAGATAACGATGTTATGTAAACCTATGTTAACAATTCAAATTAGGCTTCGGAAGAGTTTTATATAATAATTAATTCTGTGTGAGGGGGGCTACCGCCCCCCTCAACCCCCCGTTTCATTAATACACCTAGATTTATATAAAATTTAATTCGGTTATTAAAAAATAATTCTTTTTTAAAAAATAATTTATTAAAATTATTATTTAAAAAAATTATCTTTTATGATAATGCACACTATTTCCATATTAGAGAAGTAGTATAACACAAAATATCCAAAAAAAAGTCCATTTTATTCTCAATAAAAAAAAAAAAAAGATTTTTTTTCTAAGTTTTTTTTTTTTTTTTTTTTTTTTTTTCGTTAAAAGTAAAAAAAAAATCGATAACTTTGTTTTAAATTATGACAGATAGATGGTTCAACCATTCGTTTTAAAGGTATTAGGGAGTTCTTTTGAAAGATACCCATCATGAAAATTTACTCCAATCGAGGGGGGACTTCCCCCCCAGGGGGGGGGGGAGGCGAGGCTCCTACATACATAATTTTTTTTCCGGTTGACTATCTCTATTACAAAACATATATATTCATTTGGTTTCGTGCAGTCTATAGGGGTTAAACTCTACTTACCTGCAATTTCCCCCATATACGTAATGTATTAGAATTCTCTTGATTGTCTCTGTACACGAACCATTTGCTTGATCTTAATGAAAAGCTTACTGTAGCATCTATATAAGATACACATTTAGAATACCAAGTTTGGAATGTCTGCTACTATTTGTTCTTGAGATATGCTGATAACAGACAGACACACACACAGACCATTTGCTAAAAACATGATTTTCGTATTCCGGGCAACCTCAAAACGTGTAAATATAACAAAATCTCGCGTTCGAAAATTTGACCTAAAACAATTCTTTCTCTACCTTAAGGGTAAGAGAAAATAAAAATGGTGGAAAAATAGACACGAAAAAGAAACAGAAGCGCGAGAATAGTGGCCTCAAGGTCTGTGAAGCTATCACAGAGACCTAACCACATCTGGCTTAAATTGTGCCCTTACATAAAGTTGTCAATCACAGAAGTAGAGAGAGAAATTGTATCACCAAATGATTAAAATTAACTCTTAATTTTACTGTTACAGTATTTAATAGCCACCATGTAGAATTTTTAATAATTATTATTTTTTTTTCTGGAAGACACGTTTCATTACTGCATAGTGTGAACCATATTTGTTTAAAAAACAAGAAAAAGAACATACAAAATTATTTCGGATATATAAATTTTCCCAAAATACATTATTCGTAGTTCCCTTTTTTATAACTGTCAGAAAAAAAAAATAACATTGTTCATAATATTATAAACAGCGTCGAATAATTGGAAAATACCTAAATAAAAGTTTTTGCATTTTAATTTAACACGCTGCTTTGAGTAGTAACACACTTCTAGTCTCTCTAAAGGAAAAATATAATTGAAGTATTGCAAAATCTTAAATGCATACCTTTGAATTTATACTGGAGGACTAATATATATATATATATATATATATATATATATGTGATAAGAAATAGTTAAGATAATAGTTAATCAAATAATTAATATTTAAATGCGTAGTTTATTTTGGTTTAGAAAATAAGAAACAACATTCTCAGAATTCCAGCTCGGCTGTCGAAGTAGAACTTTGAAATTTGATAAAATCTGTAAAATCTGTAAAACCAATTTTTACCATACTATGTTTTTGTTCAAAGAATCGGAATAGTGTTTAATGCAGATTTTGCGCAATATATTGGAAGAAAGAAAAAAATATATTTTGCATATATTATGCAACACCTCACAAATTCATAAGACTATTTTACGAAATTTTCATACTTTCGAAATTAAGCATCATTTGTTGAAGTTTCCACAAAATCCAATTAATTGTTTTGTAATACACTACTGTCTCAAAAGTAAGTAAAGTTGTAACGAATTATTAAATATACAAAAAGTGGTAGTTGCGAAGAATCTATGACTTTGCAGAACGTAAACGCAGTCTATTAACACTGTCTTGACATGCTGCGGATAAGTGGATCACTGGAATTAAATAATTTTACTCGAGGACGCACTGTTGGCCAGTTTTAAAGATGTATATCTTTGCGCGATATCAGTACTGCATTAAACGAGCCTTCATTAACTGTTAATCGTATAATCGTGTATTTCAAAAGATATGAAAAGGTAAGTGTTTCACCAAAATTAGGGAGACTTCGATACTGTGACAGACAAAAGTGACGGTTAGTTAGAGAAGTTAGTTTTATTAAGTTTTGTTATGTTATTCCCAATAGAACCTCAGATATAGATTTTCTAAAATTTCTAAAATCTTTATGCAAAAGCTCCATCTATCGAACAAATAATCAAAAGCTTTTAGACACTAACTTATGTTAAGGTGCATATGCATATGAATTTATATGCAATATTGTTAGTTGTTCCTCAGATATAGCCTTCTTTGAAACTGCGAAAGTCGTTGTATGGCAGCACCAATTGTTGAACGATTGGCCATAAAAGTTGAAAGACTCTACTTTATGTCAAGGGGGATTTACATATAAATTTATATGCAATTATGTGCAGTAAGTTTCTGAGATATAGTCGCCAATTTATTTTTATTTTTTTGTTAGAGAAGTTTAAGGAACCCAAAAAATATTTGTGGAACATGTGGTTACCTATCTCCTAATATGAATCCGATCCGAAATGTTTAACATATTATACAAAATAATATTTCTATAAGACACGTGAATCTTTCGAATAAAAATAATTGGAAACAAGAGCAGATAAACAGTTTGAATTATGCTAAGCGAGCTAAAATAAAAACCTTATTTGATAATAAATTAGGATCGACAGGTTATTAACAATAATATGTTAGTTTATCAATTAAGTGCTTAGTATTAGTTAATAAATATATATATATATTTAATACCTTCTTACTTTTGTCAAAGTAGTGTATAATATTTTGAAATAAGTGAATACGATAGTCCAGTGTAAATAAAACTATTAAGTATTATTTTTAATCTCTAGATATTTATTCAGAATGGCATTTTAATATATATATATATATATATATATATATATATTGAGTTTTTTGTATTCTATAATAAACATGTAAGATGCAAGAATATAATTAAAAAAATATGTTAATATGTACAAAACTTGAGCTATACGAGTAATTAAAAAATACTGTAGTCTAAAAATATTTTTTCTTTATAAATATTCAATGTTAGTATATAAAGTTACTGTACTATTAATTTAAAGAAATAAATAACAAATATTTTTAGTGCATACCTATAACGATAAAATGAAGAATTATTATAATTCAAAAAATGACAGAACAATTAACTACATATAAGAAAACTTACATTTTTATTTTATTATTATTATTATTATTTATCATTCATTTAAAAGCTCATTTAAAACATTCCAACACGCTGGAAATTCAACAAGTAAAACATGATATAAATTCATTAATCTATATACATATCATAATAGTATTTTAGTAGTGTTATTTTTCTGTATAAATGTCATAGTATAACAAAAATGTTATTACAGAAAAGTTCTTTTAATCCTTAAGTAATGATATTTTTAAATTGCAAAATTACATAAATCGCAAAATGCTTTAAAATTATTTTTTACATAAATATAAATACTATATATATGTAATCTTCGCAAAAAAAAATAAATAAAAAAAAATAAAAAAAAAAAAATAAAATAAGCTTTTTAATGTAACATTTAGAAATAATTTTACTTTGTGCAACATCTAAAACTGATTTATTCTAAATGGCAGATTTAACAGATTTACTAATTATTTCTTTTTAAAATTTTAAAACGTCGTTTCTGATGATATTAAATTTACAATGAAATTAAATTTTAATAAACATTTCCTGCTGTTTCAAACTCAAGCATTTGTGTAATAAATCTTTTGATTGTTAAGAAGCTTTAAAATTTTAAGATAAGACAATGAATAATAGTATATCTCAAAAGTCTAAATCGAATAACTATCCGATGTGAAATTCCTTCTGTATTTGCCTTTCATGTTATCTATTATTCAATATGCCAGTTCTATATTTAGCTTTCTCAGATAAATGGGAAAATTTAATTAAAATGTAACTGAACATGATAAATTCTAGTCATTTAAAAATGAGGATATATGTTAATTTGAAAGAGATCAAAATTACAATTATATTTAAATCTGTAAAAGCAAATTTTACCTTTTTTTTTTTTTTTTTTTTTTGTTTTTTTGCAAAATAAATTTTATTTTAATATTAAAATTTAAGATGTGTGTGTGCTATGCATGTTAAATGAATGCAAAAAAAAAAAAAAAAAAAAAAAAAAAATATCTTTAAACAAAACATAACTAAATTACAGATTTATTTATTTTATTTTTTCATTTAAAATACACAGAATAGTTTTAATTTAGATTTTTTTTTTTTTATCATGCATTTATAGTTGAAAACACTTATAATTACAGCAAGAAAGGAATTAAAAACATTTTTGTTATGATTAACGTAATTTCAAGACAATTGTTTAGTATTTTTTAATATAAAATTTCTAGTAGAAGAAACATCTTAAAAAAAACTAATATGATGCTGCAGCCTTTTTTTTTTTTTTTTTATGAATGCAGGCGATTTTTTTCTCAGAGAGATATTACATTAAATGGACGTGCCAAGAGGAATGAATTTTTAAAATGCAGATGGCATCCTCCCTGAAATATTCAAGTATAACAGCACCACATTTAGGCAAATATGCACCTATACTGAATCAGTATAATGTCTCATAATGACGTTTCCACATATTAAGTTTTGTTATGTTGTTCGAAATAGAACCTAAGATATAGCCTTTTCTACAAGTTCGAAAATCTTTATACAAAATCTTTATACTATCTATCGAACAATTATAATCAGAAGTTTTTAGACACTAACTTATGTGAAGGTGCATATGCATATGAATTTATATGCAATATTGTGAGTTGTTCCTGAGATATAGCCTTCTTTGAAACTGCGAAAATCGTTGTATGGCAGCACTAATTGCTGAACGATTGGCCCTAAAAGTTGAAAGAGTAGGGATTTAAATATAAATTTAAATGCAATTATCTGCAGTAAGTTTCTGAGATATAGTAGACAATTTATTTTATTTATTTATTTTAATTTTTTGTCACACACGCACAGGCAGACAAACGGATAGACAGATATTTTCTAAAAATGAAGATATGGCGTTCTTGATTACTCAAAACGTGTAAATCCATCGAAAGCCAGAAGTAAAAAATTTCGCCTAATCCAAAACATTCTGCTACAGTGTGTGTCGTAAACATATCTACATTCGGCTCTTTAGTTTCGTCGTCTTGACATTAATTTTGTATATTTTTACTTGAGATTAATTTTGTAAATTGTACCTCTATAAATAATGAATAAAAGCAATTGAATTGAATCAGAATTTTTTTTTTTTTTTTTTTTTTTTTAGTCAAGAGGTAAAAAAAAAATTAAAAGCTTGCATTTACAGTGAGCCAAAAATTTAATCTAAAGCAATTTTTTTTTCCCAATGGCTAGGCAAAAGTTACAGAGGACTATAAAGATACGAAACAAATTATAGACAATATAACATAGAACAAAAGACCGAAGTCATTGCCTAAGGAGCGATCTTGCCTCCCAATATCTCGACTCTTCTGTAGAACATCGAAGAGCCCTACAACGGGACAGATGGTCCCGGTCCATTACTTCTCCAGAATCAAAAAGTGGGCAAATAGGGTCGTTTAAGATACCTATGCGCTTCAAATGAGCGGCAAGGCAGTCATGTCCTGTAGATAGGCGGAAAGTCGCAACTGCCTTACGTCTTGGTTTATCAGGAATTAGACAAGGACTTAAATTCTTCCATTTCTTTAGAGCTGTACGATTCTCAAGATCTCGTAAGGCATTAGATGCATATAAATTCTTTAAAAACAGTTTAATCTTCCAGTAAGAAATGGCTGTATTGGGATGTTGTAGTAAGGTGGCACCTCTTTTTGCAAGGAAGTCCGCTTGTTCATTGCCCCAAAGGCCACAATGGCTGGGCACCCACTGGAGAACAATTTGTTTCCCCTTTAAAGTGAGAGTTCTTAATGATTCTTGGCATTGGGAAATTTCCGATGTTAAGGAATTATCAACAGCGCTTATTGACTGGATGGCTGCCTGAGAGTCAGAAAGAATGACCGCCCTTTCAAACTTGCAATGGACAGCTAATAGCTGCTTTAAGGCTAAACGTATCGCCACAACTTCACCATCAAAGGAGGTTCCAATATAGCCCGCAGGAGCATAGAAAGAAAAAAGATCTGAGAACACGCCAGCCCCTACATTGAGATGACAATCAAACTGGGAACCATCTGTAAAAATGTGCAGCCACTGATATGGTGGATATCTGGCCGCAATGGTCTCTAAGGCAAGACATTTCACCACACTTGGTGCAACATCTCTCTTTCTATGGATAGTTTCAACTAGATCCAGCCTCATATCGACATTTATCACTTCCAAGGGATTTCTGGGTGTCAGAAGTGGTTGTATATCACCTGGAATTACAAGATCTTTCTTAATATCCAGGACTATTTGAATAAATCCATTTTGGGTTTTTAAATTCCTTGGCTTAGTCACAGAGTCTCTCCAGTAGGGATCCTCTATACGCAGTAGCTTTTCACAGAGACATAAGGCCTTCAATTTCATAATATCTTTGAAGTGTATATTCCCTGTCAATAACAACATCGCATTGATAGGAGTGGACTTCATACCTCCTGTGATCAAGCGTAAAGCCTGGTTTTGCAACACTTCCAGTTTATTGACCACAATTTGTGGGCTGTGATCAGAGCTTCACAGCAATACAACATTAAAGGCTGTATAAAAGTTTTAAAAGTAGTGGTAAGAGTGGACCGAGCGCATCCCCAAGTGCATCCTGTTAAGCGCTTAAGAATACTCATTCTATTTGAAATACGCTCGGTAAGCTTTTCAACATGGAGCTTCCAGCTTAATTTATTATCAAAAGTAATTCCCAGGTAGGTAAAGCTGTCTGTGTTGGCGATCGAAGAGCCTTGGTACTTTAACTCTAGCTGGAAAGCCTCATGGGTTAAGGAGAAAGACTGTGAAGCTGTCTTTCCTAAATTTACAGCCATATTATTTTCTTCAAACCATTTCGAGAGCACGTGCAGGGCTTTATTTAAATGACTTTCAATAACATTTTTAGCAATATTTTTTGGTGCTTGGGTCCAAATTACCAAATCATCAGCAAATAGTAAACATTTAACATCAGGTATTGATTTAAGTGATGAAATTAGATCATTGACATATATATTGAACAAGGTGCAGCTACTAATTGCTCCCTGAGGGAGCCCAGTTTGAAGATTAAAGCTTTTGGAGAATAATTCACCGAATTTAATCCTGCATGTTCTCTGGTTTGTGAAAGATCTAATCCAGTGAAATAATTTGGAAGAAATTCCAATATTTAAGAGCTTCTGGTAAAGCCTTTCCCTCCAGACAGAATTATATGCCCCCTTAAAGTCAACATAAATAGCTGTTAAAATGTCTCTGTTATCTAATGAATCTTTAACGAATTGGCTAAATTTTGTCACTTGGTCACTCGTTGACCTATTTCTTTGGAAGCCAGCCTGTTCTGTATCTAATGTATAATATTCCTCAATATACCAGTTCAAACGGTTAACCATAAGTCTCTCCATGACTTTTGCAAGGATACTCGTAAGTGAAATGGGCCTATAGCTATTCAACTGTCCAGAGTCCTTGTTTTTTCTTTAGAACTGGAATTATGATAGCACTTCTCCAATGCGCCGGAATCTGACTCGACTCCCATACACGATTTAAAACATTCAGTACTGTTTTTCTTGCCACACTGCCCAAATGGTTAAGAAATTCTGCATGGCTATAATCCACACGAGCAGATTATTTCATTTTGAGACGTCTTAGTGCAAGTTCCAGTTCTTGTGCACCAAAGGGAGCATCGAAAACAGCTCTCCATCCGGGTTCCTCATCAGTCTTCTGCATTTTTAGTAACTTCTTCCATTCAACATTAATTTTTCGTGACATTTTTCTTGCATAATTTCCCTTTCGCTGGGACTGGGAGTAGGATTGCCCAAAGGCATTTGCGATGGCTTTATCAGAAAATAATTTATTTCCAACAGCAATCGGATTCTTCTTACACGAGGGTCTACGATTCTGGCTATTAGAGATAAATTTAAAAACTTTTAAGCTATCTTTTTTATAATCTATATGTGTAATAAAATCGTCAAAGGATTTGCGTTTGGCCTGCAAAACAGCTTTTTTAACCACGCTAGCCTGTTTCCGCCATGCAACAATATCAGATTGTCTTTTAGTGAGCTCAGCCCTTCTTCTGAAACTATCTCGTTTCTTTTCATGTTTTTCCAATTCAGGACACCAGAAGCATTTATAGCCTCTGAATTTTCCCCGAGGTATGCACTTTTTTGCACAAAACAGGATTGTCCTTGTTAAATTGTAAACCAATTTTTCCGTGGGAAGTGAAAGGTCAAAATTATCTTCCTTAAGTTCTCTATCGGACAATTTCTCAAAATAATCCCAGTTTGCTTTTTTTTAAATTCCAGGACTTCTTTAAGCTCGATTTAAATCGGCCTACTGGGACTCTAATATTAATAGAGGCCACGACTTGCCTATGTCCTGAACCTGGATCCTCTACAACCTTCCTTTCTGTGAAGGCACAAATATCTGCTGAAACACATAACAGGTCTGGCGAAGTGCCAGAACCATTGTAATGGATATAAGTAGGAGGGTCATCTGATTTGAAAATAAGCTCAAGAGGACTGGAATTCAAGAGGTCTTCAAATTCTATTCCAGCAGCGTTTGTTTGACTATATCCCCATCTTCTTTAATGTGCATTCATATCACCAATAATAAGTGTTTTAGATGATATCTCAAGATTAGACAAATCTAGCTTAAAATTTGGAGGGACATAGAGAGCATAGATCTTGAAAAGGATCTCATTCTTCCATAGTTGGATCTTTACAATTTCACTTTTATCAGTGTTCTCTCCCATATATTTAATAACTTTAAAATTAGAAAAAAGATCTTTTCTGACACCGATCAAAATGCCACTAGCAACTTGTCTATATTTTGGGAGCAGGTACAAAGTATATCCTGGAAAAGGATAGAACTTCAAAGAGTCCTCAGTCAAATTAGCTTCCATAATTGCAAAAAGGTCGATATTATACTTTTGTAGAGATTGTTGTAACTGGATTTTCTTGGACTGGGAAAAACCACCCGCATTCCACTGTAGGACCTCGAGTTTCAGGACTAAAGGTAGGGAGGTTGTAAGCCAAAAATGTAGATCTCTTTGCCGCAAAGCGTTACCAGGGTGCACCACGGGGAGGTAGATCTACATCGCACCCCATCTAAAGCAAAATAAAAATCATATAAAATTTATTATACCTTTAATAGTCAGTTGCAATTCCATTTCTCTGAATTAATTTAAAAAGAAGATTATTCATACTTTGCACAAGGCTATTTGTTATTTTTTCATCAGTTTTGGATTAGGCATTGAAAATGTTTGTCTGTAGATTGAAATTGCTTGTTATTTACATGTGTTTCGCGTACAAGCATTCTTCAAAGATTTAACATAGTATTCAGATCAGGTGAGCAGGGTCTTCATTCTGATACTAAAACGTGTTTGGTTGAAAACCATCGAGAATTGTTTTAACTGTTATGGTTGCTTGCATTATCTAATTGAAAAGTTTTCTTTTAGCAGTAAAATCTCCTTATGGCAATAAATTTGTGCCTGGTACATTAACGAAGTCGTTTCTGTTCATCTTTGAAAAAGTGAAAGAAACTGGAAGCATTCCTCGGCTACAGAATACACTTCATACCATAATACCTCCACCACCAAAATTTTTACTGTAGAAATATCGTTTCTCTTTCCTCAGATCTTTCCAGTAGTGTTTAATTCCATCAGGTCAATCCAGATTAAAGTTTTTTTTTTTTTTTTTCGTCGCTAAATCTTTCCTGTACAATAAAAATAAAAATATATAAGATATTATACATATACAAGTGATTAATATAAAATAAAATATCTTTAAAGTAAGAACCATATCCCAGTCTGCGCGCATATATTTTTTAGCAAATTCCAGTCTGTGAATTATGTGTTCTAACTTTAATTTTGGAGCAGATATCATTTTCTCTGTCTTCATATTAGAATTTTGATTTATAGCTCGGATTATGGTTTTTTTACTCACTTTCAATGGACAACCTCTTTTAATTTAATTGCCAAATTTTGTTGAATTCAATGGAATTCTCAAAATGTACCTTTCTTCTCATTCAGTCGGTTTTTTAGGACAACCACTTCGTCTTTTTACACCACATGACAGCTTTTTTGTAACAAGATCTTGAATAAGTCCCTTAGATCGATGTAGTTCGTCTGAAATAAATGTATCACTTTTACCTGCTGTACGCAAATCTTCTATTTGAGCTTTTACAACTAATGTAAGTTCTTTGCCAATTGGCTTTGTCGAAATGAATCCCGATAAGTTTTCCACGAGCTCGAAATTTGTAAAAAAAATAGCGTAGTAGGTATACTTAAGACACGATACAAAAAGCACAATTTGTACACTCATTTAATAATATAAAAGTTTTCCAGCTTCTGTTTCAAAATCAGATTATTTTTTCAAAATGCAATAATATTATTCAAAAATTACATGCACGATATCCGAAATTTTATGTTTCAAAGGAAAATGCAAGGGTAAGGAATATTTACGACACGCAGTGTTTTGAATATAGAAGAAAATAATCATTAAATGTACATATAAATTATGTAAAAGAAATATCACATATAAATTTCCTTAATGCAGTTGTATTCTAAATAAATTTGAAATTTCCTTTTCAACAAAATCTAAAACTATATTCAAAAATTGTGCTAAATATCGTCCAAACAAATATAAATGTGAATGTTTAAAACACATTAAACAAACATGCAAAAATATCATAACGTTTAAGACGCAGTTAAATTGGAGCGTAACATTTTTTCATCAACAAATCTAGAAGCCTTTTTAAAGGGTTGGTTGGGTTTTACATCGCACTAATACTGCGCAGATGGGCAGCTGGCGAAGGTCTGGGACACAGCCCTAGAGGTGATCCGGAGACATGCCATCACAGTTTTGATCCTCCACGGAAGGGATGGGTCTCCCGCTTCGGTGACCCCCAGATGTATAATTTTTCATGGGAACATGGAGGACTTTGCAGCCACGACAGATTTTACGTGCACCAGCCACCATTAGCCTTTTTAAAGGAAAAAATATATATATAAATTTGTGTAAAAAACCTATATTCGTATAAGGTTTTTAAAGGCTTAAATTTTAGTAAATGCCGAAATATAGAATGTTATCCTTCACAAAACTGCATTTTTAAAAGAAATTTCCATAAATTCCTACCAGTGAAATAAAATGTTAAAACTTAACTTTGACTCAGCAATTATTAAAAGAAAAGTAAAAAAAACGTTAAATTTTATGTCTGTACCGATTTTCTTAGGTTCCTTCCTCAGTACTAACGACAAAAGATTCTGAAAGTAAATATAGATACATATATATATATGTATAATAAGAAACGAAAATTAAACAAATCCGTCCATCTCATTTAAATGGGTAGGTGGATTTATTTTTCGTATAAAGTTGCGGTCATTTTAAAACAAGATGGTGGATAAAATTTATTAATTGACTTGGTGGAGATATTTAAGATCATCGAAAACTTGATATCACACAAGGCGGATCTAGTTCAAGTATGCTTGCTGATCTATATCTGTATTTTTATTAACGTAATTTAAATTTATTAATTTTCAATTTTTTTCGATACATTGATGATATTTTATTAATTCCACATGATAATAGTAATCTTGATTACATTAATTTTAGTTATCCCACTAAATTAAAACTTAGTATAAACTGTCTTTTTAATAATTACATCTATTTCCTTGATTTAGAAATTAAACTTCATTAAAATAATAAAATACTTACTGATATTTATGATACATGCAGTAATTTTTGCTTTACGAGTAATATATTTTTTCATTTAAAATTAGACTTAGAGGTTTCAGTATTTCGAAACATAATCCTCAACTTTCTGTTAGAATTAATAATTTATGTTCAATAAATTATAAATAAAATGAAATAAAAGTAAAATTAAAAAGATGAAGCATGGGCGGCACTTGAATGATTGCGGATGATAGGAGGCTTTGTTTGGCTCGGCAGGTTGGGAGAATAGCTGAAACTATATTTTAATTAAATAAAGTGAATAGAAAGGAGTAAAAAGAAAATTGTACTTGTGTGCATCATTATTTATTTTACTTTTCACTCTTTTATTATGCTGTTTGATTGCGGATAATCTTATACTAATTTCAAGTATCTTTATTTTGTTTTATGGTAGTCTATCATCATCATGTTTAGCTGTACAGAGTGTACAAGATTTTAAAATATATTATAAATATTTGATTGAGTTTTCATAACATTTAATTATAAATATAACTAATTATTTTAAATCGTAACATAAAGGATTGAATCTGTTCACCAAAATTGATTTATAAATATAGATAATTATGAAATATTTTTTTTCACCTAATAATAAAAAACATTTCATCATAACAAGTGATATATATATAACTATATGATAAAACCTTCATGAAAATGCCATGAACTCTTTATGACTAATAAATCCTTCTTATCATATAGTCTTGCAGAGATTATAATGAAATCTTTTCGCCCTGTTTAACCTGCTTTACCTGCTTTAAGCCGTGGTGGCACCTGCTCCTTTCTTATTGTTATTTCAATTTAATATCTTGGAATACTTTCCTTGTTTCACACAGTTTTTAGTTCTTACATTAAATATAGGAAATTAATTTCTTACTTCAAGTATATGTATTATTCATTTTAATTTATGCATTGCCTTCAAAAAGTGTAATTTTCGTATAAAGCACCCTTTTTCTTTCTTTTTTTCTTTTTTTTTTTAATCAAGAAAAAAAGTTTACATAATTGTTTCTAAAGAAATTTACTTAATTTTCATTAAAAAAAATGTATATATTTAGAAAGAGAAAAAAAAAAAATCCTACTCTTTTTATTACTTTGTATAGCCAAATGAAATAAAGAAATGTAGAAGAAATTAATGATATTCTTCAGAAAATACAACTCAATGACATTACCTTTGTAAGTGGTTTTAAAGATGGAAATACATTTTGACATATTTACAAACAAAAAAGAAGTGTTTTTCAATTTTTTTTGGTCTTCTTTTCAATAATAACAATTAAATAAATGTTGTATATTCTAAAAAACTAGCTAATTACTCAGCATCATTGTTTTGCACTACTTAAAATGAAATTGTATTTCTTTTTGAGTACGTATTATATATATATATATATATATATAATTAAACGTATATAAAAATGAAATGCCGACTGTTGCATGATTAGATATTGCTAAAAAAATAATTACTTACATGTTTGTGAAGATATTTTAATTATTTATTTTACATAAAAACGTTTATTTTAAAAATATGTACATATATGAAGAACAAATAGATAATAATTTTCATTAAAAAAATATATTCCATTTGAAAAAAAAAAATATGTATATACATATATTTAAACATATTTATATATATATATATATATATATATATATATATATATATATACTAATAAAAAAAAATGTCCTTTTTATTTAAGAATTTTTTACTTCATATTTTAAAGGTATTATTATTATTTTCAATATATATATATATATATATATATATATATATATATATGTATAGATTTGCATACAACTGTAAAAACATAAAAGTTAAGATATTGCCATTAATGTTTATTTGTAAATAATATCTTAAGCCGATATAATAATTTTTCCTGAGATTCCGCTTTAAAATAATAAAGTTTATGTATTTCAATGTAAGAAATTTTCTCTATATGTGTTATCCATAGTGACATATTCTTCGATAGTGAAATGACCTTTGTAATCACCAGGGCTTTTCAGAATCTTTTGAAATGCAGAATTGCTTTACATTTTTTTTTTTTTTTTAATAAACCTTTTTGAGAGGAGTAATCTTGATTTTTATATGAAAGAGTCTTTTACATTACGGAAAATGTGTTCGTAAATTGTTGCTTGTTAAAACAAAACTGTAAAATATATTCTGATAAATTTATTATTTAAACTACCGAAGAGAAATAATGAAATTCGCTTCTTCAAGATTAGAATTTCGAACTTTTAAAAATAGAACTGATACTTTACATACTTGGATTTGGTAAACAAAAAAAAAAAAAAAAAAAAAAAAAAAAAAAAAGCAAATCTGTTTTTGTTGTATATGCAAACCATACTAATTACTCATACATTTTTATATATTTCTAAAGGATGGGGGAGGCGGAGGGGATGTCTTATGTTAATTTTTTTTTCTTCTATTATAAATTTGCATTTTATTTTATCCATTAGAAAATGCCTAAACTGTGTGTCAACTTATATAAGCCAATCATTACATACTTATACTTCCCAATGCGACCCCGGACTGCAGGACGCATCGCGTCGGTTCCCCCGGATGCGGTAGTATTAAGACTAGAAGACGATATTGCACTTGTCATAGATGGGTTCGCCATTGCCTCGAGAGGTTGGACTTCTACCTGTTGGTCCGCGGAAGGTATTTTATTTTCCTTCTACCACCCACTGGAAAACCAGCGGAGGCATTCCCCTATCCGCCAGCTGGGGACGCGCTCTCTAGGGGTTACAGGCTCCCCCGCTCATGTCAACATCGAGGGGAATGAACAAGCTGACTCCCTCGCCAAGGAGGCTAGGAATATAAATCCCCCTCCCACGCAAACCCATAGACCTTATATACTATAGACCACGCCACCAATACGGCTGACCATTACAGCGAATGTCTTCAACATGAGGGTGTAATCTGATACCTCCATCCTTTGTTCTGAGTCTCGGAAGTCACGTGATCTTGGCCTAGGGGTGATTCCTCTCTCTCTCTCTCTTTTTTCCCGTATGCAAGCATAATCTCATACTTCTCTGACTGAAGTAAGAATTCAAACGCAATTTTTTCGCTTGCAAAATGATTTATCATAATTTTTTTTTCTATGTAATTAATCTATGAAAGTTTAGCTTTCCATCCATGTGTAAATCTAAATGCTAAAATAAAAAGTGCGTGCACAATAAAAATATTAAAAAACACAAAATTCGTTCCTACAGAAAAATAACATAGTGATGATTCTCCACTCTTCCTCTAGACCAACATCACGTGACAATTTTGCTGGGGAAGCTCGTTCATGATGCAGTCAAATAACGAGGGGAAATGCGTTGTCTAGTATATAAGGTCTATGCGCAAACCACTTGCTTTGATGCAAATGCCGTCGCAAAACATCAGCTCTGCGGCGAAACTCGGAAGAAATGGTGCCTTCCGGAGCTTAACCTCGACCGTGAAATCACCACTACCATCAGCAGATTACGGACGGGGCACATCAGATGTATGAAGATCATGCCCGAAGGCTCTAGAACCTACGCAGAATGCAGGCACTGCCCAGGAACTCAGCTGGATCTGAGGCATCTCTTCAATTGCATCTCTGTTGCCTCGACCCTCTTCAACATCGACCTCAACTGCTGCCATGACACCCTTTACACCGAAAAAGTCGGAGATGTGGCCAGGGCTGTGCTCCATGCCTTTGGTCCCATTTGACTTGCCTATACACTTTTTTTTTCTGCACTTGTCACACGACAACAACAACAACAACATTACATACTTATAGTTTAATACTTCTCAAATAATACTTATCATTTTTTAGAATAAAATTAATTTAAAATACCGTTTACTACATTAATATTTTATTTAAAAATATTATAAAAATGTATACATTCATAGCTTTTTGCTTTGAAAACCAAAGCAACATCAGGAATTTAATACATATGTTTCTAATTATCAGTTTGTATATATATTGTTACATTTGATGGAGTCTTGGGCATAACGAATGGTAACTTGCGAAGTCTGGTGAAGGTTGTTTCCTAAGATTTACTTTACGTCAGGAAATCAGGGAGTGAATAAAAGGAAAAGTGGATCTTGTAGGGTTTCCATGGCATTGCATGTAGGCGCTGTAACTATTGTAGGATCAACAAAGTGCTGCCTGTAGGACTCGTCATTATTGTAGGATAATATTTGTAATGCAGGATCATACTTCAACAATCCGCAAAGCAAAAATGAATAGATATTATAGAATCACCAAAGTGCTGCATGCAGGAGCAGTAACTATTATAGAAGTTTGCTGAAATACCACATGAGGCTAATGTAGGAGTAGAACTATAAGAAACTACGAGAAACAGAACATTAATTATCTTATAACAGTGTGCCAAATTATTTGTAAAATTGCAGCATCTTTAGAATTTATTGCATTTTTACATTTAATTATATTGATAGCTTCAGACATATACAGTTCTTGAATATTAGGTGGTGCTGAAATAATTTTAGAGTTAATCCATATAGGATTAGTGTTTGGGTTAGCATACATGAAATCGACCAGAGTAGAGCTATTACCTTCATTAATATTATGTATATGCTCTTGTATTCGTCTGGTTAAAGTTCTCTTAGTTTGGCTGATATAAAACTTTAACTTTGGTTTCGTTTAAAAATATCACATAACCGAATTATTCTGATTTACCAAAATTAATACATGTAAATTAAAAATAATCTATAGAGATGCAAACACACACGCGTTCCCTTAAAAAGCAAATGTCATGACAATTTCTTTTATACTTGTTTAACCCGCTCCACATATCTTTAGTCGTGGTGGCCCCTGCTCCTTTCTTATTGCTATTTCAGTTTCATATGTTTGAATATTGTTTATATTTTACATAATTTTCTGCTCTTACATTAAATGCATGCAATTTTTTTATTTTATCAAATGTGTATTTATTAATGCAATGCCTTCTAAAATTGTAATTTTGCACTGCGAAAAATATATACCGCCTTCATCTAAAATGAATAAGTGGTCACTTTCTAAATCCCTTTACTAGAAATATAGATTTTCGAACTACGCGCATAAGGGACGCCAATAAACTGAATAGACGAATTTATCAAGAATTTCTAGTGTACACATTTCTAGATGGTGAAACAATATTCTGATTATTCTGAATATTCCGAATCTTTTGTAGTGCAAGAAATTCTCGCTTGGTTTTCTAGAATTGGGTAATAAAACAAGATTATAGTTGCTGAAACCCGTCTCTTGTATTCGCATTTATTTGTAGAGATTTTTAAGTAATTTAGCCCCCGAGAATATATGGCAAACGCTCTAGAATTCTAATAGGAGTTTCTAGAACTTGCTTTCACAGGGAACTAGAATTTATAAGGATGACATGGAACTATTTTTTCTAGAGCCAAAATTTAGATTCTAGATGTCAGTTACAGAATTTTTTCTCAGTAGAAAACAATCTTTTTTTTTTTTAAGAATATTTTAAAAGAAGTCTACTTAATGGAAAATATATATTCAAAAAGAAAAAATCCTTTTTATTATTTTGCATAGCCAGATAAAATAAAGATATGGGGAAGAAATTAATGATATATTCAGGAAATACATCTCAATGGCGTTATCTTTCTAAGTGGTTTTAAAGATGGAAATACATTTTGACATACTTCCAAATAACAAGTAATATAAAAGAAACATTTTTTAAATCAATTCCGACTTAAAAACATTATCGAAAAAGTTTTTTTTAAATAATTTTGAATTAGGAAATAAAACGCGCGCGTGCAAAATGAAATAAAAATAATTATAAGAAAAAAAAAACTTTTTATATACCATGGTTTAAATTTTCTGATGAATCATAGAGCTTTTATCAATGAGCATAAAATTTTTAATATGACAATGACGTCAATTTTTGTGAGATGCATAATAATAACTTTTTATAATAAGCAAGCGAAGTGTGACGTCACTGAACGTCCGTGGATGCAAGAAAAAAATTTCTCATGTTAATCGCCCATTGGATTTTTTGTAAAAAATTATTAAAAATCGAGGAAAATTATTTTCCGATTTTAATCGCCATATTTGGGTATAGATTTGTGTGAGTTATCGTATTCATGCGTTAGATTGAGTTATTTTTCTGTCAAATTGACAAAATTAAATTTTAAATTTCAAAACTGTCATCCTTGGCATTTTTTGAATTTGGCGACCAAAATCGTGATACGAATATATACATGCCAGATGTATATTTTCATAATACGTATTGTAAGAAATAAATATGTTCGCCAGATAATTTGGCGATATTTTTTTTATTTTCCCCCAAGGATGACAAATATGAAATCTATTCCGCTACAACATATGAGTATCTTAAATCAGACACTTTATTTAGACGCTTGAAAACAAATTTGATTTAAAATTATGATACAATATTTATCATTTTCCTTTTAATTAGTATATTAGTTCGATATTTATTGTGTAAATGTCATCCTTTGAAATGAAATGTTTATGATTTCAATCGAATATGGAAGTTTGTCATTTTCTTTTCTAAAGTTTTGAAATTTAAAATTCAATTTTTATCAATTTTGAAGCAAAACAACTTAATATAAAGCATGCACACGATAACTAATACATATCTACATTCAAATATGGGGATTAAAATAGGGAAATAATTTTCCTCGATTTTTCATAATTTTTTTTTACAAAAAATCCAATGGGAGATTAACATAGGAAATCTTTTTCTTGCATCCACAGATGGCCAGTGACGTCATCACTTAGCTTGCGTATTTTTTAATGTTCACGTTTAATTAAATGTATTTATTTTTATGTAAAAAAAAATAAAGCCGTATTTTTTTTTTTTTTTTTTTTTTTTGGGGGGGGGGGCAACAATTAAATTATAGCTACTATTTTAATGGCTATTTTAATGCTATTAGGATGTTATTGTTTTCATATTTTAATTAATTATAAAAAAAAAAACTAATAAAAAATTCGAAAATCGGACTTCGAAGTAGTGCATTGTCACCGTGTTTTGAGCAATCCTGAAAGTTTCAAATTTCTAGCTAGTCGGGAAGTTAGTTAAAAATCGATTGCAAGATTTTTTTAAAGTGAATTTCTACTTACAAACTATCGGAAAGGTTTTTTTTTTTTTTTTTTTTTTATAATTTTGAAATAGGAAATAAAACTTTTTATATCCGCGATTGTAATGAAATGCTCGCCCTCTGGTGGGCTAAGGTGAAATTATCATACCACTGCATATAATCATATTATGCAATCGATTTTCCATGATGTAATGGCGGAGTAAGAACAATAATAAATACACGTGGCTATTATATTTACTAACAACTGCAGTTCAGAAAGCGCCATCTGTCGATCATTACAAACGCGGATACCATGTTTTAAATTTTCTGATGAATCATAGAGTTCTTATCAATGTGCATAAAATTTTTAAAATGATAATGACATCAATTTTGTGAGATGCCTAATTTGACCTTTTATAAAATTTTTATGTTCACGTTTAATTAAATGTATTTATTTTTATGTCGAAAGAAAATGAACTCGTATTTTTTTTTTTTTTGGTAACAATTAAACTATAGCTAATATTTTAATGGCTATTTCAACGCTATTAGAATGTTATTATTTTATATTTTAATTAATTATAACAAAACTAATAAAAAATTTGAAAATCTGACTTCGACGTATTGTGTTGTCACTGTTTTCTGAGCAATCCTGAAAGTTTCAAATTTCTAGCTAGTCGGGAAGTTAATCAAAAATTAATTGCAAGATTTGTACAAGATATCTATAGGGAGAGTGGGAAATAATAGTAGGAATGGAAAATAAAGAAGTGTTTTTTGATTTTTTTTTTTTTTTTTTTTTTTTTAAACATCTTTTCTATAATAATAATTTCAAAAAAATTGTATATTCTAAAAAACTAGCTAATTACTCATCATCATCTTTTTACGCTACTTAAAATGAAATTGTATTTCTTTCTGAGTGTGTATTATATATATACACAATAAAACGCATATAAAAATGAAGCGCGGACTGTTGCATGATTGGATATTACAAATAATAATAATAATAATAATTGTTTACAAATTTGTCAAAATATTTTACAACGCATTTTTTGCCATGCACTTTCGTTTATTGAATACGTTATTAATTAATATTATTATTACTATTTATATATATATATATTGTATTTACATAAAAACTTTTATTTTAAAATATGTACATACATGAAACATAATTATATAACAGTTTTTCTTAAAAAATATATTTATTTAGAATTAAAAAAAATTGCTATTTTAAGATTATTTTTCATTATTAATGCATTTACATTCTTTGAAAACTTTAAGTTTTATAAAATAAATAAAACATGTAAAAATTCAAGCGAGACAGTTACCTCAACTAAAAATACAAACTACACAGACGAATAATTGGATAGATACAAAGCCGAACTCATAAAGATTTTTTAACTTTGTTCGAGTGTGTTGAAAATACACTACTGCGATAACATCATTCAAATGAAAGTATCTCGCGCTAGAACCTCTTGTCCATATTGTCTTGGTCTGTAAAATATGCACTTATTGAAAACGCTTGCTAATAATATTTGTATTAGATATTTTAAACTTGATAAATCGCATAACAAATAATTTAATACTTATAATTGAGTTTAAATGTTGCATCAACTGAAGAAATGTAGCAGATTTTTCATTTCACTTCTCAATTTAGACATTTTTCTCTCATACACACTCTTATATACACGTGTATAAATAAAAAAAAAAAAAGAAAAAAAAGCACCTTCCAGATAAGAATCTTTTACTGTATATTTTAAAGATATTTTTATTATTTTGAAAATATATATATAGCTTTACATACAACTGTAAAAACATAAAAGTTAAGAAATTGTCATTATTTATTAGTATTTAATATCTCATACCAATATAATATTTTTTCCCCTAAGATTGCGTTTAAAAATATTAAATTTTAAGTACATTAAAGTAAGAAAATATTTTTTTTTTTTTTATGTGTTATCCATAATGACATATACTTCGACAGTGAAATGACCTTTTAAATCATCAGGGCTTTTCAGGATCTTTTGAAATACAGAATTGCTTTACAGTTTCATTGAAAATAAATATTTTCGAAAAGAATAATCTTGATTTTTATATGAAAGACTATTTTACATTACGGAAAAGATGTTCGTAAGCAGCTGCATGTAAAAAATAAATCAGTAAAATCTATTACGGTAACGTTATTCTTTAAACTACCGGAAAGAATTGTAAAAATTCACTTCTTGAAGATTAAAATTTCGAACTTACAGAAATAAAATTGATACTTTATGTAATAAGATTTCATTAAAAAAAAGTGTCAAATATATATATATATATATATTTATTTATTTAATGTGTCAGCAAACCCTACTAAATATTCATACATCTTTCTATATTTTTAAAGAAGGTAGAGGGGAAAAATATATTGTTATAATTATTTTTTTTTAATTATAATTTTTTAATTATTTCTTTTTTTTTTCGTCCATTAGAAAATGTCTGAGCAGTGGGAAAACTTATTTAAGCAAAACATCGCATACTTATAATTCAATAAAAATAGAAGTTACGATAAACACACAGTTATAAATTTAGAGTTACAAATATTGTTTATTGAAACTGTAATTCAATGTAACGCATAATAGTTTTATTAAAAACTAGTATGTTGTGGCCACCACAAGACTTTCTTCTATATTTTCCTATACATATTCAATCAGTAACAATATAAAAAAAAAAAAAAAAACGATTTTTTTTTCTAAGTTTTTTTTTTGTTAAAAGTAAAAAAAATCGATAACTTTGTTTTAAATTATCACAGATTTATGGTTCAACCATTCGTTTTAAAGGTATTGACGAGATCTTTCGAATGATACCCATCTTCAAAATTTAACCCCCCCGGGGGGGTACTTCCCCCCCAGGGGGGGAACCGATGCCCCCCCCTGCACAAATTTTTTTTCCTAGTTAACTACTACCATTATCAAAATTCATATTAATTTTACAATCACAAGTTTAAAATAACTCTCATTATGCCCATTTATACGGAATTTTGTCCTATAAAATGCGATCACAGCGCCACCTGTTGAGCTATTGATCCCCAAATCTAATGGGCACCAGTTCATGTCAGGGTGCAACTAAATACCAAGTTTGGTTAAATTTCATTCATTGGTTCGTGAGATACAGCGTCCACAAAAAAATGATACAGACACACAGACAGACAGACACACACACACAGACAGACAGACAGACATTTTTTAAAAACTATCAATTCGTGTTCAGGACATCCCAAAACGTGTAGATCCGTCAAAAAACGGAGGTCGAAAATTTTCGCGAATCCAATACTTTCTCTATATTACATATAGAAGAAAGTAAAAAAATAATAATAAACTGTATTTTTTAACACGTTTAGAGACCTCAATTTCATATTTAATTCTACTACAGAAAGGCGTGAATGCTACAGCATTTCGTAAACGTTATAGCCAGCGTTGTAGTAAAAACGTGTTAAAATTTCACAGTCCGACTAGTATTACAAAATGCAGGCATCACAATGTTTTTCCAGTTTTAACTTATACACAAATAACATTAGGTTTTAGTATAACTGATGTAGTAAAATTTTTACTTTTAGAATGGTATAAATTTTCTTTCTGTTCTGTCGTACCTACACACACTGAAAAAAAAAGTTTACTATATATTTTGAAGAACTTTTTAACTAATATATTTCCATATAAATGTAAAAACATAAAATTTAATATATCCATTAGTATTCATTAGCAAGTAATATCTTAAACCGATATAAATTTTTTCCTAAGATTGCGCTTAAAAAAATTAAATTTGAAAAATTTGAAAGTAAGAAAATGTCTTTATAGGAGATATTTATAATGACATGTTCTTCGGGAGAGAAATGACCTTTTAAATCATAAGCGCTTTTCAGGATTTTTGAAATGCGGAATTGATTTAAAGTCTATTTTAAAATATTTCTGTATATATATATATAAAAGGAAGTTGTAATGTAGATTTCTACATTATGGAAAAAACACATCCGTAAGAAGTAATTTCTTGTAAAAAGCTAATCACTAAAATTCTCTGAATAAAAAATATGAGCAAATTGTCTTCTGTTTTTTTACATATAGTGGCTTAAAATGATAGCATAGTTCTTACTAGAAATGGTGCAAAAAAAAAAAAATAATAATAATATTTTAGTTAACACAGGGGTCAAGTGTCCCTAAGCCTAGGGACACTTGGATATATTTTATTGGTATTTACTTATAAGTAATTTTTTATTGTTACGCTATAAACATTTTTTTTTTTTTTAATTGTTACACTATAAACTTTTTTGTTTAATTAAAACTAAATTTTGCATAACATATATAAAACCTACTTTTTTATTTTGTTACCCTACAAAAGTTTTCATTAAACTTGTGTATGTTCAGAAATTATCCGAGTAAAACTAAATTTTGCAATATATAAAACTTCTTTCGCAAAAGAATTTTTATTGTTTAACTATAACTTACTTTTATATTTATTTATTTCAATACCGTTTAAGTGATACGTAGGTAATAATCGTTTAAACTCATTGTATCATATGCTTTGTGAAAGAAAAAAAAAATATTGCAAATTCCTAATTATTCGCTATATTGATTTAATGATTTTAACTGAATCTTTATATGAGATAGTGTTGATTACTAATATGCATGACTCGCCAACGTATATAACACATGATTCATCAGCTATAGGGATTTTCCGTTGCAGGTGATGACTCATAGAATATTCCGCATTATCTGTTTTTTAAGGAAACTGTTTATTTTCATTTAAAATGATACATTGAATTTTTATGCAATTTATTTCGAAATTTTAAATAGAAATGTTTAATACAAAATAACTTTTAGTAACTGATAGTTTTTAAATATAACTAATCCTTTTTATTATTATAGTTTATATCAATTATTTTATAAAAAAGAACTTATTTTTATTATTTCAAGTTTAAAAGTACTTACCTGTTTCATTTAAATCAACTAAGATAGTTTAAATTATATTACAGCGTTAAACTCGAATAAATGTTAAATAATATTTGTGTAGTATCAATATAATGTTTAATTTAAATAACATATTCATGTACTTATAGCTTTTTTGCTTATAAAATTTATGTAAAGTTTTCGTGTTAGGATAAATTTATTTAATAGTAACAGCATAAAGTTTAGTTAATTATAATGTATATAAAATTTAATTGTTGATTTTAAACATTGTATGTATTTTTAAATTAATATTATTATAGGATAGTCATTTTTATTTTATTTTTATTTTTATTTATTTTATTTTTTATTTATTTATTTATTTTATAACTTTACTGTATATCTTTGTATGCATTTTTTTAATTAATATTATTATATGAAAGTAATTTTTTTAATTTATATTATTATATGAAAGAAATTTTTTAAATTTATATTATTATATAATAGTATTTTTTTTAATTAATATTATTATATGATAGTATTTTTTTAAAATTTATAACTTTACTATATATCTTTGTATGCATTTTTTTAATTAATATTATTATATGATAGTAATTTTTTTTTTAAATTTATATGATAGTCATTTTTTAAAGTGCATGTGTTCAATTTTTAACGAATGTAAGTTAGAGTTTAAATAACTGTGAAACTTATTTAGTGAGAATATAAAGTTTAATTCATATAATTTTTATTATACTTAGTTTAATTTAAATAATTTTTATTGTATTCAGTTTAATTTATAACATATAAATTATTTATACTCTTCCAATGGTAACACCCAAATTTTAATATCAAAGTCTATACCATTCACATTCAATGTTTTTAATTATATCGTCATTATTGTAGGATAATACTTGTAATGCAGGATCATAGTTCAACAATCCGGAAAGCAAAAATAAATAGATATTTTAGAATCACCAAAGTGCTGCATGCGGGAGCAGTAACTATTATAGAAACTTCCTGAAATACCATATGAGGCTGATGTAGGAGTAGAACTATAAGAAACTAAAAGAAACAAAACATTAATTTTCTTATAACAGTGTGCCAAATTATTTGCAAAATTGCAGAATCTTTAGAATGTATTGCATTTTTACTTTTAATTATATTGATAGCTTCAGAAATATACAGTTCTTGAATATTTGGTGATGATGAAATAATTTTAGAGTTAATCCATATAGAATTAGCATTTGGGCTAGCATATATGAAATCTTCCAGAATAGAGCTATTACCTTCATTAATATTACGTATATGTTCTTGTATTCGTCTGGTTAAAGTTCTGTTAGTTTGGCTGATATAAAACTTTAACTTTGGTTTCGTTTAAAAATATTACATAACCGAATTATTCAGATTTACCAAAATTAATTCATGTAAATTAAAAAGAATCTATAGCGATGCAAACACACACACTTTACCTTAAAATGCAAATGTTATGACAATTACTTTTACACATGTTTAACCCGCTCCACTTATCTTTAGTCGTGGTGTCCCTTGCTCCTTTCTTTTTGTTATTTCAGTTTCATATGTTTGAATATTGTCCTTATTTCACATAGTTTTCAGCTCTTACATTAAATAAATGCATTTGTTTTTCTTATATCAAATGTATATTCATTTATACAATGCCTTCGAAAACTATAACTTTGCACTGAGAAAAAAATATACCGCCTTCATCTAGAATGCATAAGTAGTCATTTTCTAAATCCCTTAACTAGAAATATAGATTTCCGAGCTATGCGCATAAGGAACACCAATAAACTGAAACAATATTCTGAATATTCTGAATATTTTGAATTTTTTGTATTGCGAGAAATACTTTGCTTGTTTTTCTAGAATTGGGTAATAAACCAAGATTATAGTTGCTGAAACCCGCCTCTTCTATTCGCATTTGTTTGCAGAGATTTTTAAATAACTTTGCCCCCGACAATATATGGCAAACGCTCTAGAATTCTAATAGGGGTTTCTAGAACCCGCTGTCAAAGGGGACTAGAAATTATAAGGATGTCATGGAACTATTTTTTCTAGAGCCAAAATTTAGATTATAGATGTCAGATACAGAATTTTTTCTCAGTGTGGCAGAAAAAACTCCTATATATATATATATATATATATAGTCTCTTAATAAGAATATTTCAAAAGAAGTCTACTTAATTTCCATGGAAAAAAAAATATTCAAAAAGAAAAAGATCCTAGTATTTTTATTATTTTGCTCAGCCAGATAAAATAAAAATATGGGGAAGAAACTAATGATATTCTTATACACCTTAATAGCATTATCTTTCTAAGTGGTTTTAAAGATGGAAATATATTTTGAAAAACTTACAAATAAAAAGGAGGTTTTTTTTTTTTTTTTTTTTTTTTTTTACTTTTTTCTATAATAATAATTTAAAAAAATGTTGTATATTCTAAAAAACTAGCTAATTACTCAGCATCATCATCTTATGCTAGTTAAAATGAAATTGTATTTCTTTCTGAGTGTGTATTATATATATATATATATATATATATATATGTATGTATATACAATAAAACCTGTATAAAAATGAAGCACGTACTGTTGCATGATTAGATATTACTAAAAGAATAACAAATAATTGCTTACATATTTGTCAAAATATTTTGCAACGCATTTTCTGCCATGCACTTTCGTTTATTGCATACGTTATTAGTTATTATTATTAAATTTATTATTATTATATACATATAGTTTACATAAAAACTTTTATTTTAAAATATGTACATACACGAAACATAATTATATAACAATTTTTCTCAAAATATGTATTCATTCATTCAGAAAGAAAAAAAAAATGCTGTTTTAAGATTATTTTTCTTTTTTAATGCATTTACATTCTTTCAAAACTTTAAGTTTTATAAAATAAATAAAACATGTAAAAAATTAAGCGAGACAATTACCTTAACTAAAAATACAAATTACACAGACGAATAATTGGATAGACACAAAGCCAAACCCATAACGATTTTTTAACTTTGTTTGAGATTGTTGAAATCACACTACTCAGATAAGATCATTCAAATGAAAATATCTTGCGCTAGACCCTCTTGTTCAAATTTTCTGGTCTGTAAAAGATGCACTTATTCAAAATACCTGCTAATAATATTTGTGTTAGATATTTTAAACTTGATAAATCACATAACAAATACTTATAATTGAGTTTAAATGTTGTATCCACTGAAGAAATGTAACAGATTTTTCATTTCACTTCTCAATTTAGCAATTTTTTTCACATACTCACGCATATATACATGTATTAAAAAAAAAGAAAAAGAAAAGAAAAAGAAACAGAAAAAATCATGCACTGTCCAAATAAAAAAAAATTACTGTATATTTTAAAGATATTTTTATTAATTTGAAAATATATATAGCTTTACATACAACTGTAAAAACATAAAAGTTAAGAAATTGTCATTAATATTTATTAGTATTTAATATTTAAAACCAATATAATATTTTTTTCCCTAAGATTGCGCTTAAAAATATTAAATTTTAAGTACTTTAAAGTAAGAAAATATTTTTTTTTTTATGTGTTATCCATAATGATATATACTTGGACAGTGAAATGACCTTTTAAATCATCACGGCTTTTCAGGATCTTTTGAAATACAGAATTGCTTTACAGTTTCATTGAAAATAAATATTTTCGAAAAGAATAATCTTGATATTTATATGAAAGAGTATTTTACATTAAGGAAAAGGTGTTCGTAAGCAGCTGCATGTAAAAAATAAATCGGTAAAATCTATTACGTTAACGTTGTTCTTTAAACTACCGGAAAGATTTGTAAAAATTCACTTCTTGAAGATTAAAATTTCGAACTTACAGAAATAAAATTGATACTTTATGTAATAAGATTTCATTAAAAAAAAGTGTCAAATATATATATATATATATATATATATTTATTTATTTATTTATTTAATGTGTCAGCAAACCCTACTGAATATTCATACATCTTTCTATATTTTTAAAGAAGGTAGAGGGGAAAAATATATTGTTATAATTATTTTTCTTTAATTATAATTTTTTAATTATTTCTTTTTTTTTCGTCCATTAGAAAATGTCTGAGCAGTGGGAAAACTTATTTAAGCAAAACATCGCATACTTATAATTCAATAAAAATAGAAGTTACGATAAACACACAGTTATAAATTTAGAGTTACAAATATTGTTTATTGAAACTGTAATTCAATGTAACGCATAATAGTTTTATTTAAAAAAAAAATAATAAACTGTATTTTTTAACACGTTTAGAGACCTCAATTTCATATTTAATTCTACTACAGAAAGGCGTGAATGCTACAGCATTTCGTAAACGTTATAGCCAGCGTTGTAGTAAAAACGTGTTAAAATTTCACAGTCCGACTAGTATTACAAAATGCAGGCATCACAATGTTTTTCCAGTTTTAACTTATACACAAATAACATTAGGTTTTAGTATAACTGATGTAGTAAAATTTTTACTTTTAGAATGGTATAAATTTTCTTTCTGTTCTGTCGTACCTACACACACTGAAAAAAAAAAGTTTACTATATATTTTGAAGAACTTTTTAACTAATATATTTCCATATAAATGTAAAAACATAAAATTTAATATATCCATTAGTATTCATTAGCAAGTAATATCTTAAACCGATATAAATTTTTCCTAAGATTGCGCTTAAAAAAATTAAATTTGAAAAATTTGAAAGTAAGAAAATGTCTTTATAGGAGATATTTATAATGACATGTTCTTCGGGAGAGAAATGACCTTTTAAATCATAAGCGCTTTTCAGGATTTTTGAAATGCGGAATTGATTTAAAGTCTATTTTAAAATATTTCTATATATATATATATATATATATATAAAAGGAAGTTGTAATGTAGATTTCTACATTATGGAAAAAACACATCCATAAGAAGTAATTTCTTGTAAAAAGCTAATCACTAAAATTCTCTGAATAAAAAATATGAGCAAATTGTCTTCTGTTTTTTACATATAGTGGCTTAAAATGATAGCATAGTTCTTACTAGAAATGGTGCAAAAAAAAAAAAAATAATATTTTAGTTAACACAGGGGTCAAGTGTCCCTAAGCCTAGGGACACTTGGATATATTTTATTGGTATTTACTTATAAGTAATTTTTTATTGTTACGCTATAAACATTTTTTTTAATTGTTACACTATAAACTTTTTTGTTTAATTAAAACTAAATTTTGCATAACATATATAAAACCTACTTTTTTATTTTGTTACCCTACAAAAGTTTTCATTTATGAATGAATTATAAGTGGGTGGTTTACAAGAAACCAAGCACTGCGACCAGAGGTCTATTGTACTAACCCACAAAACCTAATCTTTAAAAAGACCTGTGGCAGAAAGAAAACCCAGCAGACATCTAACCGGAATATCCTGAAGCTCCCAAGGCTCAATTATATGCCGCCCCAAGTGCTCAAACCTATAGGCAGAGAAGACTTCACATTCACGTAAAATATGTGTTGCAGTTTCCTCCTTGTACTTGCAACCCCTACAAAATGGATCACTAGCAATACCCATGACATAAAGATGTCTTTTTAAGCGACAGTGTCCCGTAAGGAGACCAATCACCTTGCTGATGCTATTTCTATTGAGCTTCATGAGCTCCTTAGCCCTTGCACTAGGATTACCACAGTTAAGCTCTTTAGCTTGCCTGCTCCCCTCAGTCTTGAGCCAAGTAGAGTACTGCAAGTTTCTCATGATGGAGAAAATAGTACCCCTCAACAAACTATCAGAAATACTCAGGACAGGTTCAGGACCAATAAAAGGTGTATCAGAACCCTTCCTAGCCAGCTCATCAGCTAACTCATTTCCCAGGATACCAGTATGACCTGGTACCCAATACAGGAAAATTTTATTGTTAGCAGCAAGAGCACAAAGAGTGAGATAACACTCCCAAACAAGAGAAGAAGTCATTACTGACTTCTGTAAAGCCAACAGGGCAGCCTGACTATCAGAATAAATGTCAATATATCGATTCTTATAGCCCCTATTCATGCAAGTCCTACAACACATAAGGATCGCAAAGACTTCAGCCTGAAAGACAGTAGCATACCTCCCCAAAGGATAGGAAAGTGAAGTACCATCCTCTGGACAGCAAACACCAGCACCAGTGCCATTATCCATCTTGGAGCCATCAGTGTACCACTTAATGTGATTCGTATTACCCCAAGGTGGAGTATTCATCCAAATGTCCCTAGAGGGCAAGTGGATAATATACGGCTTAGAAAAAGCATACCTAGGGAGAACCTTATCACACTGCATAGTAAAATGCGGGTGATCCGGAATCTCCTTATTAAGATGCTTCCAGTTCAGATAATTGGAATAATTATTCCAATGCCCAAAACTTCTTAACCTCTTTACACACAAGATAGCCCCAGCCTCAATGCGCATATGCAGAGGGATAAAGCCCAAGAGTAACTCTAAAGCTCCAGTTGGTGTTGTCCTTAAACAACCAGTCATCGCAACACACACCACCCTTTGAACCTTATTAAGATTCTTCTTAGCAGTGTCAAGCCTAGTCCTAGACCACCAGGCAATAGAACCATAAGTGATCATTGGACAAATGATCATGGAGTAAATCCAGCGGATAACCATAGGACTAAGACCCCATGACCTACCAATAGCATTCCTACAGGCCCAAAACGCCCTTTTAGCCCTAGAAATACAATAATCAAGATGACTCCTCCAGTTGAGTTTCTCATCCAGATAGACACCAAGATACTTCACCTCACTTGAACAAGTGAGGTTATGACCAAAAAACTTGATATTTTTTAAGATAATGGTCCTTTTTCTATTAAAGGCAATCATATGTGTCTTTGCAGGGTTCTCGGAAAGACCCCTGGAAGAACACCAAGACTCAACCTTCTCAAGGGCATTCTGCATGATACAGCAAACAGTATCCGGAAACTTCCCCTTGGTTACAATGACAATATCATCAGCATAACCAATGCAATCCACCCCCGAGTGACCAATCTCATTCAGAAGTGAATCAACCACGAGACACCACAGCAGTGGAGAAAGAACACCACCCTGTGGACATCCAGTATTGGCTTTGATCATTAGAGAATCACCAAGCAGTGTTGCAGAGGCAAACCTGTTGGTGAGAAGACTCTTGATCCAATTCACAGTGGTACTATTGATATTCCTATTAGAAAGCGCATCAATGATGGTGTCAACAGGAACCTTGTCAAAGGCACCCTCGATATCAAGAAAGACAGCAAGAGCCACCTCCTTAGAGACCAGACACTTCTCAACAATATGAGTTAAGTGATACAACGCAGTGTCAGTTGACCTGCCAGGCTGATAGGCAAACTGAAAATTGGAAAGTGGCCGAACACATAAGACCTCTTCCCTGATATACCTATCAACAAGCTTCTCAAGAGTCTTTAAGAGAAAAGAAGTGAGACAAATAGGTCTAAAAGACTTTGCCTCAAAATAATTATCTTTACCAGGCTTAGGGATAAAGATAACACTGGAATTTCTCCAAGCCATTGGTGTATAACCAAGTGCCAAACAGGATCTAAAAATCCTGCAAAGGATGGGCGTCAAAACCTCAGCGCCTTCTTTCAGAAGTGCTGGAAAGATACCATCAATTCCAGGAGTCTTAAAAGACTTGAAGAAGTTAATAGCCCAAATAATTTTTTCATATGTAACAACCTTCCTGGCAGCATTCCATTTCTCTCTTCCACAAGTACGAGTGTTGAGAGGAGTAGAAAAACTTGTCTCATGGCAAGTACTGGAGTTCGGAAAATGGACCCTAAACATTTCTGCCAGGGTCTCCTCTCCAGACTCCGAGTAATCACCACTAGGCAACTTAACAGCATTAAGATTGCACATCCTGTCCTTAGACATCACGCTAACTAGCCTAGCTGTGGCTGAAATATCACTGATGCCAGAACAATAGCTGTTCCAGGATGCCCTTTTGGCATTCCTGACAGCTTTATTATAAGAGGTAAGTGCAGCCTTATAGGTTTGCCACTCACCATTCTTCTTAGCTCTATTAAAGAGCTTTCTACAATTGCTACGCATACAACTAAGCTCTTTAGACCACCAAGGAACAATCCTTGGTAAACTAGTGTGCATAACCTTACAATTTTGGTGGTAGGATTCTAAAATCATCTGTTGCAACTGGTCAACAGCCAATTCGAGATCCAGCACCGAAGACAACTTACCAAAGTGGCCAAAAGCAGCTTTCTTTAGGTCTTCACAGTAGGAACCCCACTTGGTATGACGTGGATTCCTACCCTTGGTCTCAAGTCTTATTGGACCTGTAACAGTAAAACAAATTAGCCTGTGATCAGAAAGAGTTTCTTCATCAGAGACTCTCCAATCCCTGACGTTGTCATAGCATATACTATTACAGAACGTAATATCAATGACCTCACTCCTGTTAGAAGTAACAAAAGTAGGTTCATTGCCATAATTTAGAGTATACAGATTAAAATGCAAAATATACTCTAAAAGGTCCTCACCCCGCTTGTTGCAATCACTACTACTACACAATATGTGGTGAGCATTCGCATCACAGCCAATGATGAGCTTGAATTTAAGATTCTGACAATTTTCAATGAGATTAATTATCTCTTTTGAGAGAGTATCCTTATCCTTATATGGAAGATAAGAGGACACAAAAGTAAAACTATCTTTGTTACCCTGGTGCTGGTATTTCACTCTAACAGCAACATTGTCACCATTAAGATGATTTACCAGGAGCAGAGCATGTAGCTTAGAGCTAACATAAATGCATGCTCTGGGCCTACAACAGGTTCTATCAAAGAAGATCCTCTTGCTGTCTGTACCAAGACCAAGGATCTTACCATCTTTAGCCCATGGCTCCTGGATAAGTGCTATGTCCACAGCACCACTAGCCAGCTTCTGGCCAAGAAGGGCAGAAGCCGATTGGCTATGGTGCAGATTGATTTGCACTATCTTAATGCTACAATCCATAAATCAGGGAGGAAAAAGGCACAACTAAGTGCCAGTTAAATCTCCCTCAGATGAAGGAGTAGCACTAGATTCCTTTGAGGAGTTACCTAGCAGCGCCTCAACCTCAGTCAAAGACATAGGTGGTGAGGGAGTAAGCGTGCCTTCAGAGTTAGATTCAATATCTAGCTCACTTAAAGTAAGCGAATCAATATTAGTTTGAATAACTGTTTCACTTACCTTGGAAGAGGATGCTTCACCAGTAGTGACACTATCCTCTTCATCCTCCTTATCTCTACCTACATCTTGCGCAACAGCAAGGGTATGTGCATTTGGATCCTTCAAAATTTTGAAGGCTCCTCTGTCCAAACCAGTATAGGCTTTTTAGTCAGCAGCCCTGATTTCCCTAGCAGACTCGATACTAACCTCAAAGATCCATCTAATGGACTGTGGTTCTACAAGCCGGTGCAGAACACGCCAGTCTTCAGACTTCAACTTTGGGTTGTACCTAGAGATCCGCTTCAGAAGATCTTTGGGCTCCTTATTGACTACATCCTTTGTTTTGAAGGCTACCTTCACAGGCTTCGGAAGTTCGCTCGCAAGAATGACTCGCAGGGACTCTTCCTTCAGGACATTCTTGTTTTGGTCGAATATAGGAGTCTTTATAGGAGATATTTATAATGACATGTTCTTCGGGAGAGAAATGACCTTTTAAATCATAAGCGCTTTTCAGGATTTTTGAAATGCGGAATTGATTTAAAGTCTATTTTAAAATATTTCTGTATATATATATATATATATATAAAAGGAAGTTGTAATGTAGATTTCTACATTATGGAAAAAGCACATCCATAAGAAGTAATTTCTTGTAAAAAGCTAATCACTAAAATTCTCTGAATAAAAAATATGAGCAAATTGTCTGCTGTTTTTTACATATAGTAGCTTAAAATGATAGCATAGTTCTTACTAGAAATGGTGCAAAAAAAAATAATAATATTTTAGTTAACACAGGGGTCAAGTGTCCCTAAGCCTAGGGACACTTGGATATATTTTATTGGTATTTACTTATAAGTAATTTTTTATTGTTACGCTATAAACATTTTTTTTAATTGTTACACTATAAACTTTTTTGTTTAATTAAAACTAAATTTTGCATAACATATATAAAACCTACTTTTTTATTTTGTTACCCTACAAAAGTTTTCATTTAACTTGTGTATGTTCAGAAATTATCCGAGTAAAACTAAATTTTGCAATATATAAAACTTCTTTCGCAAAAGAATTTTTATTGTTTAACTATAACTTACTTTTATATTTATTTATTTCAATACCGTTTAAGTGATACGTAGGTAATAATCGTTTAAACTCAGTGTATGATATGTTTTGTGGTAAAAAAAAATATATATTGCAAATTCCTAATTATTCGCTATATTGTTTTAATGATTTTAACTGAATCTTTAAATGAGATAGTGTTGATTACTAATATGCATGACTCGCCAGCGTATATAACACATGATTCATCAGCTATAGGGGTTTTCCGTTGCAGGTGATGACTCATAGAATATTCCGCATTATCTGTTTTTTAAGGAAACTGTTTATTTTCATTTAAAATGATACATTGAATTTTTATGCAATTTATTTCGAAATTTTAAATAGAAATGTTTAATACAAAATAACTTTTAGTAACTGATAGTTTTTAAATATAACTAATCCTTTTTATTATTATAGTTTATATCAATTATTTTATAAAAAGAACTTATTTTTATTATTTCAAGTTTAAAAGTACTTACCTGTTTCATTTAAATCAACTAAGATAGTTTAAATTATATTACAGCGTTAAACTCGAATAAATGTTAAATAATGTTTGTGTAGTATCAATATAATGTTTAATTTAAATAACATATTCATGTATTTATAGCTTTTTTGCTTATAAAATTTATGTTAAGTTTTCGTGTTAGGATAAATTTATTTAATAGTAACAGCATAAAGTTTAGTTAATTATAATGTATATAAAATTTAATTGTTGATTTTAAACATTGTATGTATTTTTAAATTAATATTATTATAGGATAGTCATTTTTATTTTATTTTTATTTTTATTTATTTTATTTTTTATTTATTTATTTATTTTATAACTTTACTGTATATCTTTGTATGCATTTTTTTAATTAATATTATTATATGAAAGTAATTTTTTTAATTTATATTATTATATGAAAGTAATTTTTTTAATTTATATTATTATATAATAGTAATTTTTTTTTATTAATATTATTATATGATAGTATTTTTTTAAAATTTATAACTTTACTATATATCTTTGTATGCATTTTTTTAATTAATATTATTATATGATAGTAATTTTTTTTAAATTTATATGATAGTCATTTTTTAAAGTGCATGTGTTCAATTTTTAACGAATGTAAGTTAGAGTTTAAATAAGTGTGAAACTTATTTAGTGAGAATATAAAGTTTAATTTATATAATTTTTATTATAATTAGTTTAATTTCAATAATTTTTATTGTATTCAGTTTAATTTATAACATATAAATTATTTATACTCTTCCAATGGTAACACCCAAATTTTAATATCGAAGTCTATACCAGTCACATTCAATGTTTTTAATTATATAATACTCACCAACCCTTTGTTTTATTTTGTCAAATTCCATGAAATACATAGGCAAATTTCTATTTATTCTGTAATAAATTTACAATCTCCGAATGGTAATGCGCAGATATTAAGATCAAAGTCTATACCATTCGTTAAATTCATCTACCTTTGTTTCAGCGTTCAATTTTAACGATTGTATTTATAATAGTATTTATAAGTTAGAGCTTAAAGAAATTTTAAAAGTGAAACTTATTTAGTGTTAACATAAAGTCATGATGTGTATAAAGTTTAGTTTAAACAACTTTATTGCTTATAATGTCGTTTTTGTTTTAAAATAACTAATTATACGTATAATTACATGATATTCATTATTAAAAAATATGTGTTTTAAATTATTTATTATTGTTTTTAAATTTATGCGTATCGTTTTGTTTTAATATAATTAATTATACATATAATTGTATGACATTCATTATTGAAAAATATGTGTTTTAAATTATTTATTATTGTTTTGTTTTTAAATATGTGTGTTAATCCACTGATGACACTTATCCTCAAAATACGAAAATTTCTAGTTAAATCTGTAAAAATTTCTAAATTTCAAGCTCTAAAATACTAAGTGTACTCATTAACCAATTAGAATGCAGTATTAGAATCATCTTGTTTCTATAAATTCTGTAAAAATTTCCAAATATAAATTTACAATGACAACACTAAAAGTATGAACTCCTATTTAAATTCCTTATTTATTATCTTAACGCAATATATTTTTAATCTCTAAAAATGCTAAGTTTCTAAAATACTCATAAATTGTTACTGATGTTAATTAACTTCAGTCATTCAAAAATGTTAAGTCCTACCGGAAATTATTTATATTCTTCCAATGGCAACACCTAAATTTTAAAGTCTATACTCTGTTTTTAATTATATAGTACTCATCAACCTTTGTTTCATTTTGTCAAATTCCCTGAAATACATAGGAAATTTTCTATTTAATTCTGTAATCAATTTATAATCCCCGAATGACAACTCTTCAAAAGTTTCTATTCTTCCGGTGGCAACACCTAAATATTAAAGTCTATACCATTCATTAAATGTTTTTAATTATATAATACTCACCAACCCTTTGTTTTATTTTGTCAAATTCCATGAAATACATAGGAAAATTTCTATTTAATTCTGTAATCAATTTATAATCCCCGAATGACAACTCTTCAAAAGTTTCTATTCTTCCGGTGGCAACACCTAAATATTAAAGTCTATACCATTCATTAAATGTTTTTAACTATATAATACTCATCTACCGTTGTTTCAGTCAATCAACTTCCCTGACCATTGCGAAAAATGCGTGAAACTATTTTACCTTCGGTTCGAATCTAACCCCCTGCAAAAATTCGAAAAAATTTTGAAGTCCCCAAAATTGTGAAAAAAAAAATACTAAGTCCCGAAATTTAGGAAAATAAATCTAACTCCTCAAAATTCCCTATAGATGGCACCACCAAACCTCATCCAAGATGATACCCAAAGTTTCTATTCTTCCGGTGGCAACACACAGTTTCTATTCTTCCGGTGGCAACACACCCTCGTCCAAGATGATGACTAAGTAGTGTAAAAAGGGGGCGTTGAGCTGCAGGGTGGAGGCGCGCGCGCCACCGCGCCTCCACCCTGCAGCTGAACCCCCCTTTTTACACTACTCCTTTCTAATTATATAGTCCGTTTTGACGAATGTTGGTCGCCCTTAAAACTTGTTTAACCCGGTCCACCTGCCTTAAGCCTGTTTGAATATTGTTTCACGTAGTTTTAAGTTCTTACATTTAATATATGCATTTTAGTTCTTACATTAAATATATGCATTTTAGTTCTTAGATCAAATATATATGTAGTTCCTTTTATATTATGCAGTGCCTTCAAAAAGTGTAATTTTGATAGAAAGCAATATATATATATTTTTTTCTTCTTTCTTTTTAAAAAAACAACATGAGAATTTAACATTTTTTATGAAAAAAAAAAATACTTAATTTCCTTTAAAGGGAAATATATACATATATATATATATATATATATATATATATATATATATATATATATATATATATATATATATATATATATTCAAAAAGAGAAAAAAAAAATCCTAGTGTTTTATTATTTTGCGTATTTGCGTATCCCGATGAAATAAAGAAATGGAGAAGAAATTAATGATATTCTCCAGGAAATACAACTCAATGACATTACCTTTCTAATTGGTTTTAAAGATGGAAATACATTTTGACATATTTACAAATACAAGGAAGGTTTTTTTTATGTTTTTTAAACTTTTTTTTTCTGTAATAATAATACTAATAAAAAAAAATGGTGTATATTCTAAAAAACTAGCTAATTACTCAGCATCATTCTTTATGATACTTAAATGATATTGTATTTCTTTCGAGTGTGTATTTTATATATATATATATACACACAATTAAACGTAAATAAAAATGAAGCGCATGATTAGATATTGCTAAAAAAAAAAACAAATAATTGCTTACATATTTGTCAAAATAATTTTACAACGCTTTTTTCAACTTAAAAAATAAATAAATAAATAAATAAAATAAAATAAAATAAAGCCATGCAATTTTGCTTATTGCATACGTTACTATTTTTTTTTCACATAAAACTTTTATTGTAAAAATTTGTAAATATATGAAGAATAATTAACAACATAAAATTTAACAACATAAAAGTTAAGATATTTCCATTAGTATTTATTAGTAATTTAATATCTCAAGTCATTATATTTTTTTCCCTAAAACTGCGATTAAAAAAATTTAATTTTAAGTATTTTAAAGTAGAAAAGTCTTTAAATGTGATACCCTTAATGACATATTCTTCGACAGTGCAATGACCTTTTAAATCATCAAGGCTTTTCAGGACTTTTTGAAATACAGAATTGCTTTACAGTTTCCTTCAAAATAAATCTTTTTGAGAGGAGTACTCTTTATTTTTATATGAAAGAGACCTTACGTAAAAAATATACGTAAATAGTTGCTTGTAAAAAACAAATCAGTAATATCTATTCTTTTAAGTTTCTTCTTTAAACTACCGAAGAAAAATACAAAATTTCATTTATTGATGATCAAATTGTCAAATCCTTAAAATTAGAACTGATACTCTACTATATTTTAAAAAAGGTGGAACGAAAATATCTATTGTTAATTAATTTTTCGTTTATTATAAATCTTTCATTTCATTTTATCCATTAGAAAATGTCTAAACTGTGTGACAGCTTATGTATATCAACCATCTCATACTCATAATCTAATACTTCTCAAGTAACACTTACCGTTTAGTACAAAAGTTTATAAAGTGCTCAATCAAATCACCTGTTTTCTCTAATTCAAGCTTCTGCAAAGCATTTTCTTATTTACTTTTCTTATTGCTGTTTTAGTTTAAACTAGTTGTCAGCGCAAGAGACCTGGTCTGGAAGCATTGTGTTCAATGTGGTTCTTTCTACGGGTTCATAACATAAATATCAGTGTTGTGCAAGTTCACGAAAAAAACGAACTAGTTCAAACTCAAGGTCATCGTGTAAAAAACGAGCTAGTTCGCGCTCAAACTCATGTCTGAAAGAAATGAACGCGTTCAGTTCAAGTTCATTTTTAAAAACGAGCAAAGCTCACTAAAAGTTCATTTTTGCGTGCATTTTTTTTTTTTTTTTTTTTTTTTTTTTTTAATAGATCTTATCCTCTGTGAACTCTTTCATAGGTAATTTCCTTTTTTACTTTCTCTTACCCATAAGGTAGAGAAAGTATTGTTTTTGGGTCAAATTTTCGAACGCGAGATTTTGTTATATTTACACGTTCTGAGGTCCCCTGAATATGAAAATCATGTTTTTAGCAAATGGTCTGTGTGTCTGTGTGTGTGTCTGTGTGTGTGTCTGTGTGTGTGTGTCTGCGTGTGTGTGTGTCTGTCTGTCTGTTATCAGCATATCTCAAAAACAAATTATGGCAGAAAGTTCAAACTTGGTATTCTAAATGTGCATCACATAGGGATGCTACAGTAAGCTTTTCGTTAAGATCAAGCGAATGGTTCGTGTACAGGGAAAATCAAGAGAATTAATACATTACGTCTATGGGGGAAATTGCAGGTAAGTAGAGTTTAACGTCTATAGACTGCACTAAAACAAATGAAACGAATATATATTTTTTGTAATAGAGATAGTTAACTGGGAAAAAAAAAATGTGTATATAGGAGCCTCGCCTAGGAGTAAATTTTCATGATGGGTATCTTTCAAAAGAGCTCGCCAATACCTTTAAAACGAATGGTTGAACCATCGATCTGCGATAATTTAAAACAAAGTAATCGATTTTTTTTTTTACTTGAAAAAAAAAAAAAAAAAAAAAAAAAAAAAACCTTTAGAAAAAAAAATCGTTTTTTTTTTTTTTTTTTTTTATATATTGAGAATAAAATGGACTTTTTTGGGATATTTGGTGTTATACTACTACTCTAATACGGAAATCATCTGCATTATCATAAAAGATAATTTTTTAAAATAATAATTTTAATAAATTATTTTTAAAAAATAGAATTTTTTTTAATAACCGAAAATTCTATATAAATGTAGGTGCATTAATGAAACGGGGGGGTTGAGGGGGGCGGTAGCCCCCCCTCACATAGAACTAATTATTATATAAAACTCTTCAGAAGCCTAATATGAATGTTTTAACACAGGTTTACATAACAGAACTCGTTATCTTTTCTTTTAATGTGCAATCTGTATTAATAGTATTAAATTTCAGGGTAAGAGAAAGTCGTGTGAGTGACACACCAGATTATTTTTCTAAAATTACCAATTACCATGAAAATTATTTTTAATTTTACGCTTAATTAAACTTATTAATTTATAATTCTTAATTATAACTTATTAATTTAATTGTAGTGAAAATTTATTTAGCAAACACTTCTAAATAGTGACCCACTGTTTTTGCATGGTTTATTATTCTAAAATTTTCAATACGTTTTTCTATGCGCATGAGAACTTATTAATAGGAGACAAATTCTATCATTTAGAGGTTCCGTTGTTTTAAATCAGTGTTACGCAGGACCACGTTCATGAGTTTTATTAAAACTCTTTCAATTCTGAGCTGAATTTCGCTCGTTTTTTAAATTGTGAACTTGAGCTGAGCAAAGTTCGTTTTCTCACGAATTTGAGCGGGAAAAGTAACTCAAACTCATATGGATTTTATTCCATTGGGGAAAAATTTTATATTCTTGGTAGAAATACTTTCTACCCATTTAATCGGAAGAGAGGACGCATTTCTCACAAGAGAGAAACGCATCGGGGCGGGTAATCGCTTATTACCTGCTTTGCTGGTCGGGTGCAGTTAAAATTTGCATTAATTTTATTCACAGAATGTTTTCTACGAAGATTGTTTTATGCTTTACTTATGAATCTAAACTTTTAAATGAAGAGATTAATGACATTGTCTTCCTTCCTAGTAATTGAAAGACATGACTGATAACATGAATTTAATTACATTTACCTAAATTTTAATACATAACGTTTAAAGCTTTATATGGAAAACTATTTTTTTTCCCGACCTATATTTGCTTCCTTATTTTACTGTCAAAATACTTGGAATAGTGGATTTTTTAAATATATGTTTCAATATAGCTAAAAGTTTGTTTATAATTAGATGAATACACCGTTGTAATATTTTTATACCATATTTAATTGTCTGAACGATTTCTTCAATAATATAATTGTAGTTTGTTTAAAAGAAATTTTATTCAGTTTATTATATAACACAATTTTAACAATATAGCGGGTCAGAAGCTGCAGATTCAGTTCGGGTTGAAGGACAAAAACCATTTTGCAGGTCGGGTCGGCTGTGAGTCAAGTTTACTCGAACCACGCAGGACTCTAAGCCAGTCCTTTCATAAGAAGAAATATAAATTCCGCTGATCACCTAATACGATTGAAGACTTAAATGCCTTATCCAGTAGGCTACCCTTTTTCTTGCTACTGTAATTTTTTTCGTGCCCAGTTTTCCACGATATTATACTGTTGTCAATTTTATATTTCAGTTTTCATGCTAGCAAATCCATGCTATTTCAATAACAGAAATTTTTGCGAAATACCTCCTATTATGAAAAATTATGAAAGTTCTAAGAGTAATTTAAGAAAAATTTTAAGAAAGCCTTTCATTATAAATAAAAATATAAAGATTTAAAAGTATAATATTACATCCCAATAATTAAATCCTGTTTGCTAGTATCATAAATGATATTTTAAAACTAGCTGTACATTAAAAAAAACAGAAAAATAATCTTTAGTTTAGTACACGTATATTTGAATTTTTGTGGATGCATTCGTGGATATATATATTCTTAAAAAAAAAAAAAAAAAAAAAGAATAAGAGAATTTAAATTAGATTATAAATAGCTTGTTGTAATAAGGAAGATTATTATTCTGTTTTTATTTATATTTATATTTATCTTATTTTTTATTTTATTTACTTATTTTTACTTATTATTATTTGCATTTCCCAGAAACTGCTGAAATTAAAATAATCATTGATATAAAATCTATTTCTCTGATTTGAAATTATTTCAATAACTTGAATGCATTTTTATTTTTAATATTAAAAATATAAATAATCATTAAAAAATATACTGTTATTCTATTTAATCTATGTGTAACATGTGTTAAGCCAGTAATCTTTGTTTAATCTTTTATATTTTAAAAGATGCTTATCTTTCAATGCAAGAATTATAAAATAAAGATAAGAATCATTTTCGCAAATAACAGGAATCTCATTTTTAAAGAAAAAAATCTGTGAACATGGACTCACGCCTACAGAGCAAGATATCATAGTCCTATGATAGCAGATCCTTTCATTGATTATCATCGTCTATCAGCGAAATAAATGTCCATTTCTTTTATGAGAGGGCGGCAATTTGTCACACTGCCTCAGGGCTATGGGGTATGGTACATCTCCCGTACCTCTGGGTGGTCTTGCCAAAGATCTTTGCATCGTGGCACCAGCGTAAACCAATGTTACTAGTATTTATAGTATTGTAGAATGCAGGAAGTTGTCTGCAACCGTAATTACCTTTAACCTATATGTTCGAATTGTGCTGAAAACACAAAACAAATCCCTTTCTTCAAAAATGGTCAGGAAACTTACCATATAACTGTTATTTATAAAGTGTATTTATTCGCAATAATTTCCAAGAAATTTTATAAACATGTTTAATTTGTTGTGAAAAAAAAAATTTCAACCTCAGATTTATCAATATATATTACTATGTTAAAGGATGAGTTTTTATTTATTTATTTATTTATTTATTTATTTATTTATTCTTTTAAGCTTTTATTAAGATTTATTTTTAGTTCTGTAATATACATTTAATAAAGTTTGAGCTTTATAAATCAAAGATTGAATTTTAGGATGTATATTCAAGATGAGGTTCAAGGTATGAGGTTCAAGATATAACACTTTCAGATCATTATCAATTGATATTTCTTGAATATATATTCTAAAATTAAAAATGGTTTGAATTAAGAAGTTTTGTTTATATAATTTTGGAACAATTTAAAGTAATAATCTAAAATATTTTTCTTGCTATAGTAAAATTTTCGTGTACATGTATTGACAATAGCAGAGATTAAATTCATGAGTGAGAAAATCATGCATTTCAAACTATTAGATAGTCCTATAAACACCTTTTAAATTGATTTCTTATAAATATGTTCAGATTTTGATACCTAGTAATTCCACGAAGATTTGAAAGTTTACAAAAAGTACGCATTTTTTCGCACTAATATTTCTGAAAAAATTGAATAAATCTTAAAAACTGGTTACAAAGTGAGAGGGAGGGAGAGACTAATTCTTTTTTTAATATGTAGTATTTTGTAGACGAAACTTATACAAAAAGTTCGCTCATTTTTTGAAAGAAGACTTTATTTCATGTTTATTGGTTATTGATATAAGGCGATTTCTTTGAATATATGGGAAATGCATATAAAGGAGAACTCATCGTTTTTTGTCAACGCTTGCTAACGAGAAGTAAGAGGGAACCTTCATCCCTCCCCCAAGTCCTACACACACAATGTTAAAACAAACTGACACATTTGGTAAATTTCAAACTTAGTTGGACGACCTCTTAAACACTTTTCAGTCAAAAACTATAATGCATTTACAGATTCTAATTTTGCATTTCTTTCCCCCTCCCTTTTTTTTATTTTATTCTATATTCAATAAAAGAAAGTACTGGATTCGTAAACATTTTCGGTTTCCGGTTTTCGATGAATTTACACGTTTTTAAAGCTCCAGAACACGATTGGACGATTTTTAGAAAATGTTTGTCTGTGTGTGTGCCTCAGAAATTTTCGGGAACTGTATCTCAGGAACTACAGCACAGAATTACATGTAAATTTATATGCAGATGTACCTTGACTAAAATAGCGCCTACGAAATTTTTGTATCAATTACTCAACAGGTGGCGCTGCTAGGCCGCGACTTCCACAGTTTCATGGAAGGCTAAATCTTAGGAACTGCTGCACGGAATTGCATATAAATTTATAAGCGGACGCACTTTGATCCAGGTTAGTGCCTTTCAACTTTTGGTGATCATTACTCAACAGGTGGCGCTGCTATACCGCGATTTCTACAATTTCAGGGAAGGCTATATCTCAGGAACTACTGCACTAATTTGCATATAAATTTATATGCAGATGCACTTTTTCATTAAAATCACTAAGAAGGTAATATAAAGAAAATTATTATCTTTTAATCTGCGTTTGACTCCCCCTTTCCCCAGGTATATACTAAGTGAAAATGGTAACAATTTAATTGATTGAAATTTCTAAAAATGTATTATGAAATAATTCTTTAAATTTATTCTTTGATGTTTATTATTTTTGCAAATGCCCTTTTTTCCTGTGCTCTTTTTTCCGGGTGCCCTTTTTATGAGTGCCTTTTTTTCCAAGTGCCCTTTTTTCCGGGATCAATTTTGCACAATTATTATCTTTTCTGTCCTTTTCTTCTTCTACTTTCCTTTTTATATTTCAGACAGAAATATTTAATATGAGTTTGAGTTTAAATTGCTTTTTCACGCTCAAGTTCGTGAAAAAAAACGAGTTTCGCACAACTCAAGTTCAAAATATAAAGAACGAGCGAAGTTCAACTCAAAACTCAAAATTTTTGAGCTACGCTCATGAACGCGTTAGTGCACAACACTGATAAATATGCATGAGATTTCTAGAAATCAATGACGACTACAGAAGGCTAACTAGCACCGGTCCAAATATCTCCTTTTTATCATATGCAGTCAAGTTTGACTGCAGTCGGATAACAGTGTAATAACAGTACGACTGTTAATCCCTCTGTCGTTGTGCAAAATTTTATGTTTACTATAATGAAAATTCTATTATCATTTTATTTTTACTACTATTCACCTTTCAAACACATTAGGTAATAAATTAAAAAATTCCAAGGTTTCTAGAACTATTAATAATATCGGTTTTTGTTCACATTCCCATTTAAGCGAAATCATTAAAGAATACAACCAGAAATTCTCACAAATACTTTAAGTATAAATTTCTTACATAATCAGTCATCTGTTGCAATTAAGAATTTCGTTTGTACTTGTATGTTTGCCAAACCTTCTGTGAGACACTATTGTCCAGATTCGAATGCTTTTTCTGCCTGTAAATCTGTGTGCATGGACCTTAATAGTAGAAACAAACATTATCACATAGTTTTAAAAGTTAGTATATATATATATATATATATATATATATATATATGTATGTATATATATATGTATCATGCAGAATTATCTGTAAAAAATAGGGTGTATGTTGTATTTATGTCTCGTGTACTGAAGCAAAAAATTTGAATTCATTGGGTCTATGGAGGATTTTTTTAAAGTGCACTTTATCGTAGTTACATTATCACTTCATTAAGCGTAATGAAATTAATTTACACAATTGCTTTGAGTGCTATGGACGAACATATGCCTCCAGCGAAAGTCATTAACATCGACTATGGACACAAATACGCGCTTAGCAGATGTTCTCAGTATGGACTATGGACGCAAATACGCGCTTATCAGATGTTATCAGCATGGACTATGGACGCAAATACGCGCCCGGCAAAAATGATCAGTGTACTATGCAACACTCGCATACCTCGTCACTTAGTAATGATGAAAAACAAACTTTTGTTTATACGCTACTTCAGTTATATTCTAATAACTCATTTCTCCTGTTACGCCGTACAGTTATAATTGTTGCTTAAAGTGCACGTAATTTTTATATTGATATTCACCCCTGTTTCATACTTAAAAAATGTGTGCGAATTTTAAAGAAAATATTACAAGAAACGACAGCGATGACGACTTGGATGAATCGGCAGATTTAAGCGACAGTTATGATGACGAAATACAGGTACCACACGAATATGTTCTACAGTCATCAGATTCGGAAGATACAGAAAATTACGTAAATAATGGGATAGTTAGATGTAGAAGGAACAATAAACAGCAAAGAATAGTTAGCACATCTACCGATGAGGATAATTTAAATTCAAATTCGAATTTAGAAAGATCCGACTTGAATGAAGTGCTTCGAACATTATTATGGTCGAAAAGCGATTCAAAAGAAGCATATAAAACATTCCATTTCGTTTGACTGAGAGATATTTCCCTGCAAAAATTTAAATGCACAGGGAAAATCGACAAGAAGGAAATGTGTTGTCTGTAGTAGACAGCAAAGAAGGAAGGATACACCATATGAATGTAAAAAATTTGACATCGGATTATGTGTGGATATTTGTTTTGAGATTTATCATACGCAAATGAATTTTTAATTCTTCCTGTTGCTTTTTCTTTAAATATCTATGTATTAAATGTTATTTTAATGTATGTTACGTTTAATGTACATGTTAATTTAAAATATAAATATTTGATGCCTTTCTTTGATTATATAAGCCTTCTTATGATTTCTTTAATTTTCTGGTATTGAATATCCAAATACATTATAATTATTAAATTAATGGGAATTCAAATTCTTCAGGTCAGTAAACAGTATATATTGAAAATAAAAATGTTTTCATTTACTGTGAAATAGACAACGGAATAATAATTGTATACTATATTATAATGTATCATACACCGTCAACGAGGTCCATACTACGCGAAAAAGTATGCAGTCCCTGGCGATCGTCAGCGCCAACCGCGCGCCGTCCGTATTGACCCCACAGGCTTTGAGTATTCAGCACTCAAAGGGTTAATAAGCATAAAAGCATGTTTATTACAGCATAAAATTAATAATTAGATTAATGAGATGACATGGAATTATTCCAACAGATTTTGGATAGCAATTACATGTAACACATTTTTGAAAGTTTTATGTTCATGCTCATGAATAATAATAATAATAACAAATAGTAGTGATAATAATAATAATAATAATGAAATAAAATAAATAAATAAATAAAACTGTCTTTGAAGGAACTTAATTCAGCACGACAGGACTAATTTATATGTTGCAATCTCGTAACTAAAAAGAAAAAATAATGTTATTAGCTACCCTGTCTAATAACAAGCTCGACATTTCTCCTTAATATCCCGTCGGCATGTCCGCGTATCTCCAAACGCAGATGTAACGGTTGTTATGTGAGAAATGACGAGCTGGTTATCAGCCAGGGTGGCTCAGTGGAAGGGCATCTGCACGTTAAGCGGAGGGCCTGGGTTCAATTTCCGGCTTTGGTATTTTCATATAATTGTTATAAAAAAATCTAAAAAAATCTCCAAACTATTTAAAATGAAATTTTATGGTTGATGAATATATCAATAACATTTCTAAATATTTTAATATAGTTTAAGAAACTAAATGGTAAAATTAGATATTGGCAGGCATTCTGGAATATTGGAAGTGCGACAATGCAAAATCGCTGTCTGAAAGAAATAGCCATGTCGCACTTATAAAAAACCATAATGCACTGACGATTATCCCCTTTTATGACTAATACATCTTATTACTAAAAGAGTTTAAATAATAACACAAAATCATCTCCCCAAATGCAAGTATCGTTATTTTATGCAAAGATAATCCTACTGTTGCATTTGCATACCATAAAGTTAAAATAGCTATAGAAGTAGTTATTTCTTCTCATTTTGACCGTCATAAATGATAAATAAGACAAAACTAATTAACATCGTGTCTATTTACAGTCGGAAGCAAAATTATTCGAGCGCTAGCAATAATTCCTATATAAAAAAAAAGTACACTTAATGCTGCTTTGTTAAATAAATCCTTGTCGAGTCATGTTCTTAGTCTAAAAACATGATTCGACAAGGATTTATTTAACAAAACAGTATTAAGTACACTTTTTTTACATAGGAAATACTGCTATCGCTCGAATAATTTTGCTGCAAATAGTAGTCTTGAGTAAGTTATGATTTGAGTAAGTAATTATATTATAGATTATTATAGATTATTTGAGTAAGTAAATATCTTGAGTAAGTTAATTATTTATAAATTCAAGGTATTGTAAATACCTAAATACACAATGCAATAAATTTACTTTAAAATAAGAAAAATTGTTTCTAAAAATCGATTTAAATTTAGCTACACTGTAAAAAATAACGGCAGATTTTGATAAAAAGTAATAATTTCCATCAGAAACATTCATAAAAGAATATCTCTTTACAGATATTTTCGCTGTAAATTACCCTATTTAGCAGAAGAATATACGGTCAAAAACGGGTGCAAGCACATGCTGATGTAAATACTACCGTTATTTTTTAAAGTGTACATAAACATAAATAAATAAATACATATATAAACTTATTAATTCGGATTGTATTTTACATTGTCAGTTTACTTCGATTTCGTTAATATATATATTACGTTATCTAATTATTCAGATTCGCCAAAATTAAAACATGTAAATTAAAAACAGTCTATAAAGATGCAAACACACACTTTATTCATTAAAATGCAAATTGTATGACTTTTTTTTTCTCTTTTACTGTAGTTATTTGTAAAGATAATGAATATTCAAATGATATAAGAAACATAAAAATAATTTCGTGTGGGGGAAATGTTTTATGCATAACGTGATAATTTTTGCGTGTTATGAATAATTTTGTATTATTGATAGCTTATCTATTACACATCTCAACTTTTTTCACGAAATTGTAGTGCATAGCAAGATATTTTTAATAGCACAAGTTGCATAAAAGTATGGAATGTCAACCAATTAAACCGTTTTTATTATATATCTTCATATAAAATACTTCTTTTAAACACATCAAAAGGAAATTTCATGTTGTTTAAAATGAATAAATAATAACTATCATACTTTAGAAAAAAAGTTCTAGTCTTTTAAAATGATGTGATTCTATTTTATTTAAAACGTAATTAACCTTTAAAAAATTTCTCCATAATTCTTTTTTGGGAAATTTTTACTTACCAAATTTTAACATGGAAAATATTTATAAATTTTGCTTTGTTTTTCTATCTTAGGTCGACGCTTAACATTTTATAATGACTTGAAAAAATATATGCTATCAAATTTCACTGAATAAAGAATGTAGTATAAATAATATGATTTCAAATTCATGGTCAAAATAATAGCGGTGGAAGTAGTATATTTCCATCGAAACACGGAATATTCATTGTATATGGAATTGGTTTGATATAAGCGAAGAAATACTAAGTAGCAGTTTCGTTCTAGGTAGCGAAATTATTGAATGCATCAGCCCCTTATAATTACACTCAAATTTATTTCCAGTTACGATTTTTATATAAGATTAGTTTTTAAATAAATGGAAATAGACGAACAGACATGTATGGTACTGTGGATGGGATATTCTGGAAGCTCTATAAATATACTCCGAGTGTTTTCTGACAAACCGGGTACCAGGTTTAATTAAATTTGAACAGTTGCTACGGTATCTGTGAGAAACGGGTTGCTTTATCAGACGCTTGATAAAAACAGGCTGTGCAAGAAGAATAAGAACGCCACATTCTGACACAGGAGAGATCTTGCAAAGGGTTGCTGATCGTAAGTAAAATAGTACGCGGAAGTTTTCCCTGATGTACGGCTCTCCCAAGTGACAATGCGGCAAGTACTATGGGAGAAATGTTTACACTTGTTCCATATATTCAGGTGGTGCATTTCTCCATATCTGTAAATTATTAGTCGCGTATTCAATTCGTGAGATAGATGATGCAACAAACAGCACTGTAGTCATTGCACATACGTGTCTGATTACAGAAGAGTGCGCATTCTCTCCATGAAGGTACGTTCAGCAATCGTGTGTGCACACCCAGCAGAAAATCGTTTGCACGTTCATCAAAGGTGTATATAAAAATTTATAACAGCGATGAAATCGCATTTATAGCACAAATTTTAACTTACGCATTTATCTCATTTATATCGCATAAATAGAACGAACTGTTATACTAAAAAGCTCATGTTGGATTTTACTTTCAAATGCACTTAACTCTGAGTTAAACTACTGTATTTGAAAAATGTTAATTTATTGTTAAATAGAAGCTTTTCTCCTTCCCTTAAATGCTTTTTCTAATAATAACAACAACAACAATAACATTAATAACAATAATACATTTATGTTAATAATAATAATAAATTATAATTATTATAAAGTTATTTTAATAATAATAACTATTATTATTCTTAATGTAGCAGAATATTTCTTTAAAATATTTCATCAGTCAACTTATCTAAATAATAAAACTATTCATTGTTTTCTTTTTGAGTAAAAGAAGTATTTAAATATATATATAAGTAATTATTTAATTATATTCCAAACTTTCTTGTTTCTAGTTTTATTATAACCTTCTTCATAATATTCTTGAATTACTCAAGCAAATTTGGTGCAGGTTAAATTTTTAATAACTTTAATAACATTTTGTGGCTTTTACATAATATCCAGGATTATCATTGAAAAATTCTCTTGCCACGAAACACAAAAGCCTTATTAACATTTTAATTAAATATAGATTCATTCAGCTACGCGTATAGTGTGAAGTTTATTGTATAATAAATGGACATCTAAAATGAAGCGATAATAAATAGCTCTAGTTATTTATTGATCATAAAAGTAAGTTAAAAACAATGATAAAGTATTAATATGAAATATTTAACAAACACTGAAATTACATTTTTTTTCTTTTAATATTACTTAATTTTATAAATGTTTATAAGTTAAAAGAATTTATTTTACAACACATTTGTTATTCATTTTATTAACAACCAATTGCACAAAAAAAAAAAAAAAACAGTTAAATGATTTTTCATAATAATTTAACAATATTTAGTAAAAATATACCTTTCAAAGCAATAAAGCAATTAATATTTGTGCAATAATCCGTCAATAAATAATTTTCTAATTTTCATTTATGTAGTTTTATAAAGAAGAAAGGGAATAATAATATATACAATATCAGGATTCCGCCACTAAATTTAGATAACAATTTTCATAATTGAACATAGAAAAGTACTACAGTGCGTTGCATGAATATAAACGCACCTTAGCTTTAAGAATTAGAATGGTATAGAAGTTTAATAAAAAAAATATGAATGTGTGACACTTGATGCAAACTGTATGGCATGATTCAAGAAATGAAAATACGAGTCAAAACAATGAAAGACCAATATGATTTTTTAGAAAATAATTTTATTGAATTTATGACAAAAATACGTGTTGCATGAATTTAAACGCACATGTAAAAAATAAATAACTGAGTAACAAACACTGTATCTAATACTTTGTAAAGCCACCATGTGCTTCTAGAACAGCCAGTAAACGACTTGGCATTGACTAATATAGTGGCATGTGGACATCCAAGCTGATTGTCTTCCAAGGTAATAGAATGGCCGATTTTAGTTCATCTTTCCTGTTAAACTGCCTTCCGTTTACGTAAACACGGCGAACCAGAATACCCCATACGTTCTCCATTATGTTTAAATTATGGCTTTTTAAGAGTCAATCCAGAAGTTTAATTTTGTTGTCACGGAACCATTTTTTTACGATATGTGTTGTATGTACAGATGCACAATCTTGCTGAAAAATATAATTTCTTCCAGCTTTCTTGACTGGTTCACGGCGGAGGTTCCTTGTGAGCATCTGGACATAATCTACAGAGTTCATAATGTTCTCCACGAACTCTAATTTGAAAGTCCCTTTTAAAACCTATGGCTGCAACACCATGACAGACCCACCTCCAGATTGACGTTTTGAACAGTACATTTCTTCGGTTCTCAAATCGTGCCAGTAGCTATGAAATCCGTCTGGTCCATCGAGATTAAACTTTTTTTCATCTGAGAAGATGACTTTTTCTCAATTTAGTCGATCTACAATCCATTTTCATGCCCATTTCAACCGCATGTCTTTGTGTTTTTCAGTGAAGGGTGGTTTCGCCTTCATTTTCTTAAATTTAATGAATGTTGCAGCTTTGATAGTTCTCCATATGGTTGTCCGATGAACACCCAGCTTGTATTGAGCCTTTATCTTCGCACAGAAAATATTCTTATACTTTGCTGCGTTGTATATTCTACGTTTGTCGTAACTGGTGAGCTTTTTTGTTCGCTTCTTATACGCTTTTTCCCATAATTTGCTACTTTTTTACATAATTTCACGCAACTCTCTCCCTTCTTCCAATCCGGCGCCCAGTTTCATGATTGCTAAAGCCTTTACCACGCATAAAGTCGATTTTTATCCCCTCGTCTACTGTCAAAGTTTTCCCCCTTGCCATCCTGAAAAACTCCGTAAATTTTGCACTCAATCATTAAAACTGGTTTTAGAGAACTTTAGCTACACGACTACCTGTGTTTTAATTTAATTCCGGTGGCTCTGTTAAATTTTAAACGCAAAATACAGAGTGCGTTTAATTTCGCGCAACAAACGAAAAACAGTAAAAAATAAGAAAATGCTTAAACACTCATTTACATAAGCTTGCATGAGTCTAAACATACGTGCTCAAAGAACCTTATTCAGTTGTTAGTCATATGCAATAACTGTAAGTCACATTCCTTATTTCGAATCAATCGTATATTCGAATCAATCGTATATATTGATTCGATCGACTTGTTACCATAATCAGATACGTTCCTGAGGAGGGCTGCCGCCCCCCTCAACCCCCCGCTGTGTCTCTATTTGCAAATCTTATTAAGTGTTACGGAATTGTAAATAACTACATTTATTTTTGTATCAATTCTTTCAAAGAGGTTTAGTAAAGTTAATAAAATGCTAACTTTGTGCATTTCTAGTCGTTTTAGTGTTAAAATAGCCTAATTTTCCTTTAAAAACACTTAAAAAAGCTCAAATAAGGGAAGAAATGGATTCGGCGCCAAATTTGGCGACTGTTTTCCTCCTTGGCGATTTTTTGGCGATCTTGGCGAGAAAATCCTTATTAGGGATATACCAAATATGGAAGCTCTAATCTCATTATGAGATACGAGAATTTTCCAGAACAGTTTGTGTTCGATAGAAAAGTATAAAAGGAGCATTTTTTCGCCAAGGCAGTCAGTCTCAGATCTGTGTCAGTTTCGTCAAATGCTTGCTTTGCTGTGAGCCTCTTTAGATGAGACTTTCTGTATGTGTTATTGCTAAACAGTTTGTACTGTTGATTTGCTGTTAACGGCTGTTGTTTAAGCTGTGTTTACTGGTTGAATTGAAGCTGATACTTGGTTTAAAGACCTGTATTTTTCTGGAACTTCCTGTGAATACATCACTGAATTTTTGCAAGTTCTGCCTTTCATTCTCGGACAACTTACGGACCCCCCAAATACGCAACAATATGTATTCTTAATAAACGACGGTCTTGTACTATTTCCCTGAAATTCATAATTACCAAATTTCATAACTACCAAATTTCATACAAAAAAATTAAATAGCATATCGGAAATATTTTGCGTAACCTTTAAACTAATTTCCAATTCTATGCCCACAATTATCAACAAGAAAACATGCTTTTAAAATTCTAGCAAAATTTCATTATATTTGATGGGGTGTAACCATGTTAAAATAATCTTTTAAGAAATATCGACTATAGACCGTAATAGTACGAAATTGTTTTTGTATCCCGGAAAAGTAGCCACAGTCATTATAAACGCCAATAATAAGAATAAACCTAATTAATTATAACTCATTAATTTTTCAAACTAATTTGACATCATTTGGATGATTACAGTACATACTCGGAATTATTTTTTGTGGTCCCGTATATTATTTAGTCTATACATAACCTTTTTTAAGAGTAAACATGATTTTAACCATATTTATAATGTATGTTAACTTTATTAAGTTCAATTCAGCATAAACGCAAGTGCGCGCTTAAAGTAAAAATTTGTCCATAGGCTCTAATGTTACGAAATTGTTTCGTGTGTCTTTGTAAACGAACCATAAACATTGGATACACCAGTAAAAACTATTCAGCTTATTTTGCGTTTAAAATTAATAATTGTTCCAAATTTAACATCGTTTGAATGACTACGTGACATTGTCAGAACACTTTTGTAAGATTCTGTACATTAATTAGAAAGCATAACAGCACATATTTGCTTCAAACAACATAAGTTTAAGCATCTTACTCACGTATGCTAGTTTCATTTTCTTCATTGCAAAGCAATGATATTAAAATGCGTTTAAACGAAATTCACCACATACGCCATAATGTTAAAAATTTTGGCGTGTCCCTGTAGACAGTTTATAAAAAATATAGCAATAAAAATTATACAGCTGCTTATGTGCAAAGCTGGAACGTGTGCGCCAATTTGCAAGTCAATCGAAGGATTTTTGCGGCCGCTATGCAATTGCTTGATTGCAAAGTAAAGATGTTAAAATGCGTTTAAACGCAATTCACCTCATACGCCGTAATGTGAAGTATTTTGGCGTGTCCCTGTATGCAAGCCATAAAAATTATAGACCTAAGAAAATAAATAGCTATTTCTATACCGAGCCTGAATATATTTGTCATATATTTGTCAATTTGCAAGTCAATCGGAGAATTTTTGCGGCCGCTATTGCGGTACATACAAATTCATCCCATAGGCCGTAATGATAAAAAAACTTTGGCGTGTCCCTGTACACGAACTACAAATGGAATGCACACCCAAAACTATACAGCTAATTTCGTGGGGATCATGAACATGTGTAACCAAATTTCAAGTCAATAGCGTGATATTTGCGGCCACTATCGCACGACAGACAGACAGACAGACGGACAGACGGAACACGAAATCCTTTTGAGTCTCAACAGAGGGCCTCCACTGACGTTTCGGTAAAAATTGGAAGTCAATAGCTTGATTTTTGCGGTGGCTATCGCGGTACATACAGATTCATCCCATAGGCCGTAATTATAGAAAATCTTTGGCGTGTCCCTGTACACGAACTACAAATGGAATGCACACCCAATACTATACAGCTAATTTCGTGGGGATCATGAACATGTGTAACCAAATTTCAAGTCAATAGCGTGATATTTGCGGCCACTATCGCACGACAGACAGACAGACAGACGGACAGACGGAACACGAAATCCTTTTGAGTCTCAACAGAGGGCCTCCACTGACGTTTCGGCAAAAATTGGAAGTCAATAGCTTGATTTTTGCGGTGGCTATCGCGGTACATACTGATTCTTCCCATAGGCCGTAATAATAGAATGACTTTGGCGTGTCCCTGTACACGAACTACAAATGGAATACACACCTAAACCATAAAGCTAATTCCGTTGGGCTCATGAATATGTGTACCAAATTCCAAGTTAATAGCGTCATTTTTGTGGCCGCTATCGCAATACATACAAATTCCTCCCTTAGGCCGTAATGATAAAAAAACTTTGGCGTGTCCTGTATACGAACTACAAATGGAATACATACCAAAAACTATACAGCTGATTTCGTGGGGTTCATGAACATGTGTACCAAATTTCAAGTCAATTTTTGCGGCCGCTATCGCGATACATACAAATTCCTCCCATAGGCCGTAATGATAAGAAAAACTTTCGCGTGTCCCTGTATACGAACTACAAATGGAATACATACCAAAAACTATACAGCTGATTTCGTAGGGCTCATGAACATGTGTACCAAATTTCGAGTCAATAGCGCTATTTTTGCGGCCGCTATCGCGCGACAGACAGACACACAGACACAGCCCAAAACCGTTTAGAGTCTCAACAGAGGGCCTCCACTGACGTTTCGGCAATAACGCTCTTAAAAGGTTCAGTAGACCTACTTGTAAATTCTACTCCTTCTAGTGATGCTAAAATTAAACCCAATAAACTTATTCTCTTCCCTTTTATCGACCCTAATGTTTTAAATTAGCGAAAGGTTTAAAACGTTTCTAATTTTCGTGTTATTTTAACCTGTGTTAATAAATTCATTTCCCTTCAACTAAACCTCCTGTTCCCGAGCTTCATGAGTGGGGTTTCCATGATGTCTCCTATAATAACTACCATCTGTCTTAAATAGATAAAAGTAAAATTAAATCTTTAATGCCATTTACGTGAGCTTTCTCAGTATGTCACTAAGCAGAAAATCTCTGAATCTTCTATTGCAAAACATAATTGGGAATCTCATCATTGTTTCAATTTTCAGCAATCTAAAATTATATTTAATGCCAAACACGTTTCTGAGTTAAATTTAATGCAAAATTTAGCTATTCATCTTAATCGCGATAAAATTGTCAATGAAAATTATTTTAAGAATAAGTTGTTGTTAGTGTATAGGATGAGGTATTTTTATCGATAAAGCATATCAGAAATAAAATATTATAATTTTATTTACATCTAGCAGGCTTTGCTTTCTTCGTTATTCATTAAATTTTTAAAAAAATTCAAAATACATTTAACACTACATTTTAAATGTCTTTGTAAAGAAAAGCTTAAAAATTTTTTCATGGATCTACGCTGCCTTTGTCAGCATGTTCCCTATCTTTTCTACTTCGGTTCCGAGTCTTCACTGCTTGCATTAGCGTTTTAACCGGTCATTTCTAATTAGGTGCTAAATAGACGATGCGTTGCGCTGCTCAAGAACTACATTTTCCAGTAAAAACATTTCTCGGACAGTTTATCATCTTTCCTTTATGACAAAATATGCAGTACCAGACAATCTTCCTACATGAAAAAAAAATAATTAATTAAAAATAAAGCTATTTAAATATCGAAAATTGGGTTTGGAAGTGCATCAGGAAAGGTCAAAACGGACCTCCATGCAAAAATGTTTAACTCTGCGATCAGCCGTTTAACTACAAATTGAGCAACACAAAGATTTCTTTTTTTTTTTTTTTTTTTTTTTAAGACTGAGGACTATTAGTCTCAATCTACGGATTTTTTCGATACCAGTTTTGCGATAGTTGGACATTTATTGAAATCGAAAATTTATCGAAAGTATCATTGAATAATTTGAAAGCGTTGATATAATTTGAAAAAAAAAAAAAAAAAAGCTAATAGTCCTCTGTACTAAACTAAATTCTGCTTTTGTCAGAATTTCATCAAAATCTTTCTTTCTTCCTTCCTACCTTTCTTTTTTTTGAAAGAAAAAGAAAAGAAAATAATAATAATAATAATCAGTTTTGAAACGGACAGTATCGAAAAAGTTTTTTTTTTTTTTTTTTTTTTTTTTTTTAAATAATTTTGAATTAGGAAATAAAAAGCGTGCGTGCTAAATGAAATAAAAAATAAAACAAGATAATTACGTTTGAGTTTGAGTTGGTAATTTTTTAATATTATATTTAAAAATATATAGATATATATTAATATAAAAATATTAGGTGTGCCGAAGAATGTTGTTCCTTTTTGGATTTAAAGAAACTGACCACGGAAAGTTTCCTGAACAACACTTAAATAAGCTTTAAGAAGGTATTTGGTAAAATATAAGTATTTTTAAACTGAAATTTCTGGTGCAATTTTATTAATTAAAAACAACACGAATTTCGGATGCATCTAACAATAATAATTAGTTTTATTTTAAAAATAAGATTATTGTTTTAATGATATCAATCAATTTTTAACAGTTTCACCATGAAATAAATGCGAGTTGCTGTAGTTATATATATAAATATATAGATTATAATACTTATATATATACAACAGGGCCTGAAATTTCAACTCAGATTACACTCACCCCAAAAAAAAGTTATACTCGCCACAAAATAGGTTTTTTTTTTTTTTTTTTTTTTTTGTGTGTGTGTGTGTGTGTGCGTGTGTTTTACGCATTTTGGGTTTCTTATTTTTTCTAACTATTTGAAATGCTTTTACAAATATGCCTGCAATTATATATATTAAAATTGTGTCGTATATCATCATATCTCATAATCATCGATAATCAAAAATCATTATAATGCATTGTCTTTGAGATCTAAAAAAAAGTTAAAATATCTATAAATGCGAAGAGTCATTAAAGAAAAAAAGAAGAGGAAAAAAAAAACTTTGTCAAACAACATCCTGTGAAAATCTTTTTATTATGCAAGATTAAGATTCCTTATTTACCTATTTATTTATTTAAATTTTTACATCAGAAATGTCTTTTTCGTCCATTTCATTTTTATGATCAGACATCATGTCGATGTGTATAACTTGTTCATTGTTGTCATTTGAAATAGCCATTTCGGAATTACTTTTTCGATAAAATCGTTGCTTGCAAATCATAACAAGCGCAAATTCTTGGCGTTTCAGGAAAAACTGGAAAATGTTAACTGTTTTTTGGTTATTATTCAACAAAATAAACGTAGGCAGCAACTTTAAAAGGGCTCGGGCTCATTTTCATGCGCCAATATCAAAAATCATTATAATGCATTGTCTTTGAGATCTAAAAAAAAAGTTAAAATATCTATAAATGCGAAGAGTCATTAAAGAAAAAAAGAAGAGGAAAAAAAAAACTTTGTCAAACAACATCCTGTGAAAATCTTTTTATTATGCAAGATTAAGATTCCTTATTTACCTATTTATTTATTTAAATTTTTACATTAGAAATGTCTTTTTCGTCCATTTCATTTTTATGATCAGACATCATGTCGATGTGTATAACTTGTTCATTGTTGTCATTTGAAATAGCCATTTCGGAATTACTTTTTCGATAAAATCGTTGCTTGCAAATCATAACAAGCGCAAATTCTTGGCGTTTCAGGAAAAACTGGAAAATGTTAACTGTTTTTTGGTTATTATTCAACAAAATAAACGTAGGCAGCACCTTTAAAAGGGCTCGGGCTCATTTTCATGCGCCAATATCGCATAGGCAAACTTTCGCATTTTTCTTCTCTCGGATTGTCGGTGAGGGGCAAAGAGGCTCTTTGCTTATCTATTCTCACTCTGCTTAAAGAAATGTATGTATGTTTGTTTGTAACTTCTCTGGGAGCAAAACGTGATTGCACAAAATCCTTCATATCTCAAACAAAAAAACAGATATCCGTAAAATTTTTGATTTGAAATATAGCTAATACAAATGTCTCAAAATCGGTTTCTGGAATTTTTGAAATTCGGTACCCAAGGGGGGCGAGGGGAGGGGGGGTAAAACGTGATTTCACATACGTAAAACGTGATTTCGCATAATCCTATATATCCCAAACATAAAAAAATAGATATACGTGAAATTTTTGATCTAAAATATAGCTAAGGCAACTATCTAAAAACCAATTTTAAAAAACAAATAGAAATACATTTAGGCCGTTCAAAATTGGTACAGATAGGTTTTAAAGGTCTGCAAGTCGAATGGGGATATTTTCAATTGTGTAAAGTTATTAGGAGGGGAAGGGAGGGGGAGCAAAAAAATAAAAATAGTGTCAGATCGTTAGGAGGGGCGTGTAGGGGGATGAGGGGGGTAAGGGGGGCTATGGGGCAAAAACAAATAGAAATACAGTTAGGCCGTTCAAAATTGGTACAGATAGATTTAAGAGGCCTGCAAGTCGAATGGGGATATTTTCGATTGTGTAAAGTTATTAGGAGGGGCAAGAAGTGTAGGAGGGGAGGGGGGGCAAAAAAATAAAAATAGTGTCAGATCATTCAAAATTGGTACATAGAGGTTTTCGATACTTACAAATCGATTGCTGATATTTTTGAATTCGTAAAATTATTAGGAGGGGAGGGTAGGGGGTAAGGGGAGGCTATGGGGCAAAAACAAATAGAAATACAGTTAGGTCGTTCAAAATTGGTACAGATAGATTTAAGAGGCCTGCAAGTCGAATGGGGATATTTTCGATTGTGTAAAGTTATTAGGAGGGGCAACAAGTGTGGGAGGGGAGGGGGGGGCAAAAAAATAAAAATAGTGTCAGATCGTTCAAAATTGGTACATAGAGGTTTTCGATACTTACAAATCGATTGCGGATATTTTTGAATTTGTAAAATTATTAGGAGGGGCGGGTAGGGGGATGAGGGGGGTAAGGGGGGGCTATGGGGTAAAAACAAATAGAAATACAGTTAGGCCGTTCAAAATTGGTACAGATAGATTTAAGAGGACTGCAAGTCGAATGGGGATATTTTCGATTGTGTAAAGTTATTAGGAGGGGCAAGAAGTAGGGGAGGGGGGGGGCAAAAAAATAAAAATAGTGTCAGATCGTTCAAAATTGGTACATAGAGGTTTTCGATACTTACAAATCGATTGCGGATATTTTTGAATTTGTAAAATTATTAGGAGGGGCAAGAAGGGGGGGAAAATGAAAATAGTTTCAGATCGTTCAAAATTGGTACATAGAGGTTTTCGATACTTACATATCGATTGCGGATATTTTTGAATTTGTAAAATTATTAGGAGGGGCGGGTAGGGGGGTCAGGGGGTCAGGGGGGCTATGGGGCAAAAACAAATAGAAATACAGTTAGGCCGTTCAAAATTGGTACAGATAGATTTAAGAGGCCTGCAAGTCGAATGGGGATATTTTCGATTGTGTAAATATTTTAACCAAAAACTTACATACTGTAGCTATTTATGTGATAAATAATAAAATAATAAATATAGTTTAAAATATAGTTTAAAAAGCATGCTTTCATAGCACATCGAACTAAAAAGTGAAAAATAAATATAGTTTAAAAAAACTAAAAAACTCGCTTTTAAAGCACATCAAACTAAAAAGTGAAAAATAATTCTTAATATAAGCTGAAAACAATTATGAACGAAAAATACTAGTATAATTGTGAAAAAAGCGTGGGTTGCTCGATATACGAAAAATATGGCACAAAGCACCCCACGCTTTTTTCACAATTATACTAGTATTTTTCGTTCATAATTGTTTTCAGCTTATATTAAGAATTATTTTTCACTTTTTAGTTTGATGTGCTTTAAAAGCGTGTTTTTTAGTTTTTTTAAACTATATTTATTTCCTCTCGTCTTAATTAGATTCCCTTTTCTCTTTGATGGAGTTAATTTATTTTTTCAACCCGTATTCCATCATTTCCTATACTGTTTTCATTTGTTTCATTTCTTCGGTCAATCCGGATCCCATCTTTTCTTGTCCTGCTTTCAAATCACTCATCTACGCATCCGATTATATAGCAGTTTCTTCATATTTTCCTCCATATCTCTAGTTATGACCATTCAGCAGAAATTCCCACTTCTTACACTAGATTTGTTGCATTCTCAGGAGTTCTTGAATTCTCTCTGAATGAGTGACAAATGTTGCAAAAGCATAAAAGTTTATTTACAGATATTTTAGAAGACTACAGTTCTGTTAACGAAGTATCAACTTCACTTTAATCAGGAAACACAGCTTAAATAACAGCTGTCAACATAAAGATTACAGAACAGACTGTACTATAGCATTAATACAAAGCAATAGGCTACAATTCATTAACAGAGACTTAGTCAAGCTGAGCTCTTTATTTAGCAATGCCTTGGCGAAATCTAACTCACTATGGTTGAAACGGGATTTTTTTATAGCCTCCAACAAACCCAGAATTTTCTAGTAACTTCTTAAATAATCGAATTAGAGCTTAGATAATCGAAATATTGGTAAAAATCATTTTCTCACCAAATTCAACCAAAAAAGGTGGTGTGAGCGATAAAGTCGCCAAATTTACCGCCAAGGCCCCTGCCTGCCCTAATGTGGCTTTTTAACGGGTTTTTAAAGGAAAATGCGGTATTTTATCTCCAAAACAAGTATGTGAAATGTAAAAAACTAACATTTTATGTAAAAAAATGTAAAAAAATGTAAAAAACTAACATTTTATAGCCTAACTAAGTTTATTTGATCAAAATTACGTAAAAATAAATACTGTTATTTAGAAGTCCGTAACAGTATATATTATTATTTCTGTTTTTAAAAAATGAGTTCCGAATGGAATGTTATTCTTTCAAAAGTGTGAAATGGATCTGTTGTAACAAATGCAGAAATATTTATATATACATTATTTCTTATTAAGCATTATAATTTATGTATTAATATAATTTTCTCTCGTGATGTAAATTATTATAATTTTTCTTCTGGTTTTCTTCAGCAAAAATGTGCCTTATTCTTGCTTTCTAAAATAGTCCTCTGGTAAAAAAATAAATTAAAGTAAAAAAAAAACATAATTGATGAGTGACATATGGTGATAAATGGATATGCAAAAACTCAATGTTGTGTAAATAAATATCATGGATAATTGATTCTTGACGTATTAGTAAAAAAATAAGATTTAAATGCATTGAAGTATAAATTATCATTATTGCTGTGCTAAATTTGTTTATGACGTATGTCAGAAAATTTATTTTACCCTTTTTTGAAGTTCGTGTAATTTAAAAGTGATTTAAGTAATTTTTTTTCTTTTTTTTTTTTTTTTTTTGCCTTTTATGTACATGTACGACGGAATTTTGTTCTACAGTGTTAAAATTTTATACATGATTTTAATAGCACGTGTAACTAACTTAACAAATTTATTATGCAAATTAATTTAAATTTTGTAATTTTTGATATTATTGACTGAATTTTTTAAATGATTTTATAAAGTTCTGTGCATTTTTTTATGCAATTTTTCATTTCATAATATATATCTCAGAACAGTGTTCGTACTTATTCCTGTTGTAAAGATTTCTGTCAAGATTGTTTACCAGCTTCATATTTGCCTAAAGTATTCCATTTTTCTTTTTTGAAAAGAATACATTTATGATATTTTAATAGTGATTAAATCGGCTTTATTTTCAATTTCTTCTTTATTTATCATATCTAACATGACAAAAAAAAAAGAATTTAGAAATACTTGCATATTAATTTATACTATAAGATATTCCTAGGCCACATAATATAAGGTGCATTTTAAGATCATGTATTTAAAATTCTGTATTTACAAGTAATAACATAAGAAATATTTACCCCAGTTAAATTAATTTTTGATTAAAGCTATTCTTACTCAAGCATATACATGAAATAGAGCTAAAAAATGTATTACAATAGTTTTATATAAAAATTACAAAACAATCAAAATCGATTTTCATAATATATATATATAATATAAACTTTAGTATTTTAATTGTTTATTAATTCAATTACTTATAAATAGTTAGATACACAGACCAATAAATATATTTTATCTATAGCAAGAAAATGTTTTTAAAAATTGATTAATGTTTATCTATACAAATGTAAGTATATAAATAAACTTCCATTATTTAAATTGAATTTTTCGTTGCTAGCTTATATTGATTTTGTTATTAAAAATTACTTTATTTAATTATTCATTTTCTCCAAAATTAATATTTATAAATTAATACGAATCGATAAAAATGCGAATAGATATACATTTTTCATTAAAATGCAAATGAGATTAGGACATTTTTTCTTTTACCTGAAGTTATCTATAAAGATAATGAATATTCAAATAAAACTACCAAAAACATAAAAAATAAAATTCATGATGCTGAAATATTTTATGCATAACACCTTGTTTTTCGCACGTTATAATTAATTTTGTTTTCACGCTAATATATTTATTATGCATCTGAACATTCTCACAGTAAGTTTATGTAGAACGCAAAAGTATTTTTATTCTAATTAAATTAATTAAGATAAGGTATATATGTTTGTTGAAATTGTTCTTAATTTAATCTCCATAGTAGAAATTTCCTTTAAATATGAAAATAGAAAATTCTTTTTAAATATTTTTAAAAAAGTTAAAAACTGTCACTCTTTAAAATAGAAAAGCTAACCATTTGTAAATCTTTATTTTATTTTATTTAATTATAAACTTAATTAACTTTTATTTGATTAAAATTTTCTTAAAACATACTTTGTTCATCGAAAGTTTGAACTGTTTAATACAGTTGAAAAATGTTTACATGATTTTTCAGGAGGCGAAAAATAAAGTTAAACTAACTAAAAACAAATCAGAAGAATCGATTAGGAAAAAAGGATTTAGTTGACTTATACCCGATATAACATTCAGTGATTGTCAACCTTCATTTAATAAAGGGAAACAATTGAATTAAATATTTTATACCATACATGAATGCTAAATTTCTGAATTGAACCTTTTTTTACCAATGGATTTTCTCAAAGGTTAAATGACATAGACTTAAATCCTTTATACCAATCGATAAAGAATTTTTTTCTGAGTCTGACTATGTACTTAACTCAAAATCGACATTTTTGGACTTATATCCTTTATACTTATCAGTACAGATATGTCACTGAAATCCATAACAGCAGGATGCCACTTAATGAATGTTCCTAGTTTCAGTACATGGATTCACAAAATATTTCGGGTGCATTGCCGTTCATAATAGGTCTTTCTTCAAAGCATATCATTTTTCATACTGTAAAAACATAACGAATTATTCATTATGCTAATTCAGGAAAAAATGTGTCTTATAAGATGTGGTAAGTGAAACATTAATAATTTATTTAAGAACAAGTTATATATATATATGTCAATTCCTACTTAGGTCAACAAAGAAAAATTTTATTTTAGTTAATAAATAGAAATAAAAAGCGCGCGTGCAAAATCAAATAAAAAGTAAAATAAAATTTATGAATAGGCAATATTTTAGCTCGTAGACTCAGTTCAGTTTTTTATAATAAGGATAATAACAAGATAAAAAAAACTTTTGTATACTATGTTTTTAAATTTTCTGTTGAATCATATAAACGCTACCGAAGGCAGCTGGAATCAGGAACAATTGGCTAAAACTATTTAAAAAATTCAGTATTATCGTGTTTTGACCTATTATAAAAGTTTCAAATGGGTAGCTAGCTAGCCGGGAAGTTAGTTAATAGTCGATTGCAAGCTTTGTACTGGTAACGCTGTTGAAGGCAGCAGGGACTCGAAACAGTTGGTTAAAAGTATTTTAAAAATGCATTGTCACCGTATTCTGAACTATTCTGAAAGTTTCAAATGTTTAACTAGTCGGGAAGTTAGTTAAATAAATTTTCTGTTGAGTCATATAAACGCTGCCGAAGGCAATAGGGACCTGAAACAATTGACAAAAAGTATTAAACAAAATGTATTGTCACCGTGTACTGAGCTATCCTGAAAGTTTCAAGTGCCTAGCTAGTCGGGAAGTTAGTTAAAAATCGATTGCAAGATTTGTACAAGATATATCTAGGGAGAGTGTGAACTAATAGTAGGCATTGAAAAATAAAGGGAATCATGATGAGACTGGAAAAATGAGACTGATGATGTGGAAATAGTTAGAAATTTACAAACTGCAAAGGCAAGCTTCTCAAATTCAATTAAAAATGTATCGTAAACGGATGATCGCTTTTTAGCAAAAGGAAATGTCCTTCTTTTTAAGAGATCTTTTTGCATCTAAAATTAATTTAATGGATACGTCTTAAAACACTGTCATTTTTAAGGATATTTATTTGACATATATTGAGACCTATAGTTACAATGACTTTCGTCTCGATTGATCCATATTACACAAATTCACAGAAACAAGTGCACAATATTATGAAGACATAAGACATCACAAATATCCATGGCCGCACCAGGATTCGAATCTGGGGCCAGAAGATTCAGAAGGCAGGCCTACCGACCGAACCGCCTGGCCGGCTTTTAAGGATATTTCATAAATAAATAGATGTATAAATAGATAAAAGTGGAAAGTAATTTTGTGGTTACTCTTATTCTTTTTCTTATTCTTATTGTTTTATATAGAGATTCTGGGATCAATAATTTTTAAAATAAGTATTTTCCTTTCCCGGCGTTAGAATCAAGCCGGCTACTAACGGAATCATAGACGAGTTCCATATCAACAATGCCGCCACGGTACACTTTTTTTTTTTTTTTTTTTTTTTTTTTTTTTTGTATGATAATATATATTATAGTATTTGCGAAAAAAATCGCAGTATCATATTTTGATCGGTATTTTTTGTCTTAAAACTATGGATATTACATCTAAAGGTTAATATAATTGTCTGATATAAATCTTAATATTGTCTTAAGTTTTATGCGTCAGGGTTTAGAATTAGTAATTTTTAAAATAATTATTTTCCTTTCCCGGCGCTAGAGTCAAGCCGGCTACTTATGGAATCCTAGACGAGTTCCATCTCAACAATGCCGCCACGGTACACAAAATCTTTTTTGTATGATAATATATATTATAGTATTTTCAAAAAAAAATCGCAGTATCATATTTTGATTCGTATTTGTTGTCTTAAAACTATCGATATTGCATCTAAAGCTTAATGTAATTGCCTAATATAAAGCTAAATATTGTCTTAAGTTTTGTGCGTAAGGGTTTAGAATTTTCTAGAATGCCTAACATTTATGTCCAAATCGCAGCCTCGTTTGAAAATGATGTTTTGAAAATGATTTCTTTTCATGAACTTATATTTAAAAGAAAACAAACTGTGAACATGAAAACAAGAAAATCTGTTGTTTTGCATTTAGATGCAGTTTAACATGTAGAATAAAAGAGTTTTCAAATCGAAAAAAAAAGCAGTTGTGCACAAATTGTTCAAGATTGTTCAGTTAGAAATTCGCTTTCATAGCTTCAAATTACTTGCTTTGTTCATCTTACTATTTCTTCTTGTAATTAAATGAGAGAAAGCTTTAAATAAAAAGTAACTTTTCTTTTCTTTATTTTATTTTTTTCTTCTTTTCTACCAAATAAGTATCGCATCTAAATATACATTTATCAATTATTTCAAATATAATTCCTTGCAAATAAGATTCACATCTCTTACCATTCGTGCTCATCTGTTACGATGAATCTAAATATTTTATATTGAAATTCTTTTTCATTTCTTCATAAATAAATATTCAGAATAACACATTTTCTGTAATTTTTATTATTATTATTATTATTTAAGCAATACTTCTGCATAAACGTATATAGCATATTTAATTAAAAAGTAGCAATTAAAAAATGAGTGCTACTTTTACAAAGTTCATTAAAATTGGTTACAGTTCGGTATAAAATAATAATAATAATTTTCTATCTATCTGCCTCATACACCCCCCCCCCCCCCGTCTTATTTTTTTTTTTCCTTTTTTTAAATTTGATTTATCTAAATTATTTGATTTATTGGAATTGAATAAGTCTCAAGTAAGGAGCAAAATAAGTGAAATAATACAAAACTAAACATCGGTTTTGGAAAGAAAAAAAAAGTCTTATTTTAGGACATTTTAAAACTTAATTCGTTCATATTGTATGTCTTAGTATAAGACACATCATTATGTTAAAAGGTTTACATTAGTTCATTTATAGCACCAGTCCATTAAGACAAACAAATGTCTTAAATTAATATACTCATTATCTCTAAGTTCTACATTAAAAAACTTACGTGACTTACTTTGAGTTTGTTTTGAGTCTTACCTTAAGTGGCTTTTATTTGTAATATCTTTATCTTTAAATTAATCTTTACTTAAGTATATCTTTGCTTAAAAGTTCTTTATCTTTAAAGTAAATAAATGTTAGTAGTGGTCGTGATATATATATATATATATATATATTGTAATTATTAACACTTAAATCAAATTTTAAAAGTATGCAGAAATTTTGTCAGGTTGTCAATTTATTAGTCGTCATGACTGTCCCCAAGCTATCATTCACAAGCATTTCTAGAAGACATTAAAAATTTTACATTCTATTCAGGTTCAGTTATTGCATGTTCCTGTTGATTAAACTGTATTGCTGCATTTCGTACATTATTCTCTATTATAAATATTTTTTCAAAGCATACTTTGAAAAAATACTATATTTTTACAGCAGAAAAGTTCTTAAAAACATCAAACTATATTATTTAAATACAAAAAAATACTTTAATGTGTTTTAAACACTTTAAGTAAAATTTGAAAGCAATTATGACTCATGATCGTTTGCTATTTGGGTTTTTATGTCTTCTTTTCCTCGTTCTAATATTCGTATATTTTGTTTCGAATAACTAGGATATGTTTATTAAATTCACTACAGCATGCATATGAGTCATGCAAATTATAATTAGCGAATTTTTTTTTATATACAAGATCCAACAAAAGTTGCATTACTGTTTATGAGAGGTATATTTTAAAAGCATATTTTAATAATTTTATGCTGGAAACAGCATTACGAATATAATAATAATTATAGAGATGTTGTGGCTGTTTAACTCGGTAGTTAAATTATTCTTTTAGTTACAAAAAAAAAAAAAATAAATAAATAAATAAATAAATAAAGTCATATTTTGAATTTAATCATTCACATTTGAAAATATCTGTTTATGTGGGGAAATGAACATTTCCTTGAATGGAAATTATTTTTAACATTTAATTTATTGTTTCTATAGGAATCAAATGTAATATGGAAAAAAAAGAATTAAAAGCATACAATTTTAAATTAAATTAAAATTCATAAGGATTAAGTTTATTTATAATTTTTAAAACAAAATCACTTATTAATAAAAATTCAATTTTAAAGGAACATAGTTTTAAGTCTGTTGGAGAGTTATGTCCTTTTAAATGAATTAATGACACTGGAAATTTTTTTTAACAATATTTAAATGGTACTTTATCAAGTATCACCTTAAAAGTTACCCAAGAATATCTTAAATATTACCCAGGGTAAATTTCCGATGTCAGTATTTTTATTCAAAAGGACAGAACTTTCCGATAGACTTAATATATTAAGGACGGCATGTAATTTTAAATATTAAGGTTTTTCATCTATTAAGTGCTGTCTTCCAGGAGAAAAATCTTAAATTGCTCCAGAACCTTATCAGAGTGGCTCATTAAACGTTTCGTTCAACCATTTGATCAGAGAGTTGAACGAAACGTTTTATGAACAAAAATTCTATTTCTACCCCAGGAAAATTTCAGGGAGTAAATATTTATTGCGATTTATTCATTATTAGAAATGGTAATTTAAATTGAAACTAAAGAAAACATACGCTCAAATACAAATGACTTATCACATAATGGTCGTTTTTGTGTTGGGATTAATCCGAATAAATAGAAAATATTTTTTTCGGTGTGGCAAGTCGAATTATATGTAATAGGTGTACTTCGTAATAAAATTACAACCAATATTTCATAACTTCATACGAAATTTTATTATTTCATATATAACCGGATGAAATATTTATTAGCCTTATCAATATAGTGGGTGATCCAAAAGTCAGGACAAACTTTAAAAATGAATAATTCGAAAACGAATCAAGATACAAATATACGGTTTGCACCAAACGGATGGAAAAGAAGCCGAGTTTTTTGTGGCAACGAAAAAAAAATAGTTCTGTTGGCGACCAATAGATGGCGCTGTCGGATTTCTGATGTAGTACTATGCAAAGCAACAAACGATGTAAAAAGGAGCAACTGCGGCAGGTAATGGTTGTCGAAGCTTACCTGCATCGGAATATCGCATTCTCAGTCGCTACTTTAATCACGCATGGCCTCCAAGATCTCCCGATCTGACACCCTGTGAGTTTTGGCTGTGGGGATTCTTGAAGTCAAAAGTGTACAGCGACCAACCGGAATAACTAGCAGAACTGAAAGACGACATTCGCCAAAATGTGTCTGCCATAACGCAAGAAATGCTACTAAATCCTGTGAACGGTGTGGTGAATCGTCTCACAGCTGTACTTTTGAATGATGGACAGCACATTGAGCAGTTATTGTAGTAGTACTAATTAACTGTAATTAAGCTGATTTGTAAGTTATCAACACTTTTTTCATTTGTAAATCATCTTTTGGTGAAATAAAACATTATAGCGCCATCTGTTGGTCGCCAACAGAACTAATTTTTTTTTCGTTGCCACACAAAACCCGGTTTCTTTTTCATCCGTTTGTTGAAAACCGTATCTTTGTATCTTGATTCGTTTTCGAATTATTCATTTTTAAAGTTTGTCCTGACTTTTGGATCACCCTTTTGATATTAAAAAAGATAACAAAAACTTACAGCATTTCAGGTATACAGAAGAAAAATATACATAACGAAGAGTAGAAAAATCTTTGAGATACGATGGCAGAGAAACGAATAGAATATTTGGAACGACAAGAAAAAGCCGTAACCACTCTTCGCGAAGAGAAGATGGGCTATTTTAAAACACGTAAAGATTTCAGAGTACCCAACGTTCTTTTTCTCCCTGCCAACAGTAAGCAGCACAATAAAAGGCAGCATCGCTAACTAAATTTAATACCAGAATAAGTATAATAAGAAAGCGCCAAAGAAGTAGCGTTTTAAAGTAATTAGTAAAAAAATTTGAATAATCACGATAAAATGCTATAAACTCGCAACAATTGTTTCGGATTAAAAAAACACAAGATCCTTCGTCAAACAACCAAAGTAGGCACGAGTGCTGCAATCAAGGCGGCAATAATGCATTCGTTGCCGCTTTGATTTCAGCACTCGTGCCTACTTTGTTCTCCTGACGAACGGGCATGTGTTTTTTCGACCCGAAACAATTGTTGCGGGTTTATTGCATTATAGTGTTTATTCAAAGTTTTTTATTTATTAAAAGATTCGTTAGATTATATGATATCAAAATAAAGGCAGTGTTCTGTGGGCCAACGCAATACTATGTTTCCATTCAAGAATTTCAACCAGTGATTCGAAATTATTTACCCCACCATTTTAGAAAGAATATCAGAGAAAGAAAGGGTAGTTTTTTATGCATTTATGAAAAGATATCCTCAGCTCTCAATCAGTAAGCCCGTGAGCATTCATGAATCCACAGGCACACGTGAGAGCGCTTGGATTTAACAAAGATGAGGAAAAAGATTAATCTGATATAAGATATTCTAAAAGAGCAGGAATATCCGCTAATTGAGATGATATTCTTCTAATTGACTTCATTAAAGAATTGAGTATATGAATAATTGTGACCAAAGTTCTAGATGGTCTTAAAGGAAAACATTGTTTGGGTGCCTTATCTTGCCTGAAAGTGCTTCTCTCGTGCTGATTATTCCTTACATTGGAGCAGGGGTAATTTTTCCCATTATGGTCACTATCCTAGACAAAATGGGAATACACAGCTCATGAGAGGCGCCCCACTGAGTTCAGCTTTCTGCCACACAGACGATTATTTTTACCCTATGGTTTAAGCATTTAATTCCCGCTTCTAATCCATGCCGAATCATCTATAATGCTTTATCTTATGGTCAAATAACATACAAACACAATTTATACCTAATAATTTTGACAAGGGTCATTTATGTTACTATTGTTTATCACCCCACAGCTCATGTTATATTCAAATACTTAATAAGAGCTTCTTCAAACCATTGATATATCAGCAAAGATAATTTTTAGCGTAATACAAGACCATTTATGACATTATGGAGCTGTTTGACCGAAATTATCTCAAAGTTCAACGTAAAGAAATTGCATTAAACAGCTTAAAAGCCACTGAAATAGTCTCATAGAATAGAAATAATTTTTCTTTTTTCTTTTTTTTTTATTAAATTAAATTAAATTAAATTAAAGTTACTTATTTATTTATTTATTTTTTGCGTCCTAATTTACCGAAATATCTAAACTTCACCTTCTACAATCATTTCATATTAGGTGTACGGTAAAATACGGGTCATTTTCAAAGAACTTCAATATCTCAGGCGTCAAGTGGATTGAAAGTGAAAACCTCACATATATATATTTACGTTGAAAAAATGGCAAATTTTATGCCAAAAAAAGAGCATACACAGGAGGTGTTCATTCATTACTTTATTTTGATGAAATATATGCTGCTGAAAGTTATCTTATACTGTGGGAAGTTTATGCTATTCCATCTCAAGATACATGTGAATGATGATGTAAACGGTTTAAAACGGGGGACTTTTGATATGAATGCCAATGAATGGCCAGGTGAACCGAAAACTTTTGAAGACAAGAAACTGGAAGCATGAGTTGCTAAGACACGGTAAACAACCATTAACAGTGATTGCTACTGACAATACATAGTCAATCTTAATCATGCTTTGATCTTTAAATGATAATACTGTGCAGTAAGATACGTCAAGCTAATTTTGCTTCATGATAGCACACCATAACAAATTTGTTAAAGACACATAAAAGAACATTGCATGAGAAATATTATCTCCCCCGTTATATTCACTCAGACATTTGCACTTTAGATTATTATTTGCTCGGCTCGAAAGCACACTTATTTTTTAAGCAGTACATCACAATCTGTGAAGAAGTGGAAAAGTAGGTCTCTGAATGTTATGCCTCCAAGGACGCAAAGTTCTATTGGGAGGTATCCCTAAATTACCTGAAAGATTGAAGAAATGTGTAGAAATTTTGACCATTCATTTGATTAATGTACATGTGCTGTTTCTGTTAATATTATGATGTTTTCTTTGCTTACAAAATGAGAATTATTAAATGGTACACCTTATATTTCCTAGTATTTGTTCATTTAAAAGTCTTGAAAGCAATTTTGTTCAATCCTCGGAGATGTCTCTACCTACACCGAAAAAGAATTCTAATAGTGGTATAAAACTAGGAACAGCATAAGTTCTAAAACGATCTACCTATTAAAAAAGAAAAAACATGCTATATACCGAACTCATTGTTAAGCAATAGCCAAAAGTGTTAAAGAATTTGAAGAGAAAACCAAAAAAAAAATCTGATTTTCTGTCAGGTATTTTCTGTTTTTTTATAAACTTCATAAACTTAAAACAAACTTTTATAAGTTTCAAAATAAAAACTTTTATAAGTTTCATAAGCTTTCTAAAGAGTCATAACAGGAGTTATGATGATTGAAGCACAGATGAAGAATCTTTCCAACACCATGAGTCATCTAAACTGTATTTGGTGCCGTCTGCCACACTAATCGATACGGTTACAGAATGCTTATTCTGTAATAAAAAAAAAATATGAAAATGACAGCAAAGATATGTGTGTGAAATGTGTTGTTTGCTCTGTGTCAGTCCACCAAAATTGAGCTGCCACAGAGACAGATTCTTACATTTGTGATATTTGCAAATAAACTGGACATTTATTTGAGCTTTTTTTTGTGTGTGTGTGTGTCTATAAATAAATTTGTAATCTTATTGGAAAAAAATTGTTCCCTTTTTTCATTTTAAACTTCCTGTTTCATGCGAACCAATTAAAAGTCTGGAATTTAATACAGAAATGCCTTTTAAACAATATCAGGCTCTGATATTACGAAAATGTAAACAATATTCCACAGTACGCGGAATCCATCTACATTTATTTTACTTACAATCGTATTAACACAGAGCAGTAGATAGAATAACTAGTTCTCACTTAGATATGATGCCAGAACTAAAATGTTCTGTTGATTCTGGGAAAAAGCAATCTGTAAAACTATAGTTCTTAAATAATAGCACCGGCATCTGTCGTCCAGTAAACACATAAAGTGAAGTGGTAAGGTGCCGTCGCATGTAAAAGAAATATTGTAATCATGAAATGATTCAACTGTGAAATTTTGATTAATCTATATGCTTTGGTTAGTCTTTATGCTCTTGAGTTCATTTTTGCTATTATTACGATGATGTATGCATGCGTGAGTGTGAGCGGACACAATAATGTCTAAACGGTATGTTCGAATAAACTGCAAGCTTGTACGTATATTATAGATTAACGTCGAACGAAATGTACAGATTTCTATGTGTATGGAACTTATAGCTCTCTTACATGGATACACAGAAAATTTCTGTATCATTATGGCCAATGGACTCCAAACACTTAAATAGCGACAAAACGCCTTATTCGATTGATCTAAAAGTTAACAGTCACGTTATAGGCTACCTTCGTACAATTTGTATAGATTTTCATGAATCTGGGATATCTAGTTCTTTCACATTGATACAAAGAAACATTCTTCATTGTCAAGGCCATAGAAATGGAACAATTTGGAATACCTTATCCTATTAAGCAAGAAATCGGTAAGTATGTTACAGATAATAATTGCCCAATTTGTATAGATTTTGATGAGTGTAGGACTTGAAGTTCTTTTAAAGGGACACAAAAATATTCTTAATCATTGAGGACAATTGATTTGACTTATTCGAAGTTCGCTAACGGATTAAGCCTTTATTGTTTTACGGTATTAATTGGTAGGGATTTTATAATATATCATCACAATAACCATAAATACTCACAAAAATGAAAGATGTATAAAATTTTTTACATGTGTACAAAGTCAAAATTTTATACATGGTGGTCTGTGGACTCAAATTGTTTAGCATTCGCATTAGTAATGTTAAATTGTTTAAAACATTAAAAAAAAAAAAAAAAACTTTATATTTTGAGCTTCCCACTTGTTATTATTTTACAAGGATCGCAAAAAAGATTATGATTCACTAAACGTAGGGAGAAATACTCGAGCATTCAACTAAAGATTTTCTTTTTGTTTATTTAACGGCTTCTTTCATTAAAGTTTATTTAAACAGTTGTTAATTACTAAATTTTCGGAAAATCGAGTGAAATGACTTCAGATTTTTTTTTTTAAGAAATTTGTACAGAAGGTATCAGGTAGTTTGGAGAAGAGTTTGCTATTATACTCTTATAACGCAGTTCTTTGTGCATGTATTGGTATTAAAATACATCTAATGAAGGACAAATATTTCTGTAACGAAATCCAAAAGTGCATATTCTTCCTAAATTGTGTTTTTGTATATTAAATAACTAAATATTGTGAGTCCAATTATATATATATACCTATTCGCAATGTACATGTATCTAGGATAAAATATATTTTGCTCATCCATGTTGGTCTCTGGATATGTTCCGAAGAAAGTGGATGGAAGATTGTAGTTAAGCTTTTGGCCAGTCATAACACCCCCCCTCCTCACCCCTATAAGACATTTTATCTTCCAGCATGACTGGATGTCATAATGTCCAATAAAATATTATACAAGAAATAGGGCTTGTTCGTTTTTCATTTTTTTAAAAATTTGTTTATATATATTAATCAGATACACGGACAAAACATGCTCCTGGATTTAACAAATAAAATAAAAATAATTAAAAATATTAAATAAATATAATTATTCTTTATAGAAGTATTCTTGCATTTCATAGTGATTTGTTTCTTTTATAATTCCGACTAAATATGTATTGCATTTAATGGATTTTGAAAATACTCATTTTACTATTTTCATAACATGTTCTGATAAGAGTTTTATGCATATAAATTCAAAATAGATAAAACCATAAAATATCATTACTTGAAAAATAAATATTTTTACAAAGTATCTATATGTCATTCTCCCTCAAAGTAAAATTGCTATAAGAAATGCTTTGAAATATATTTTTGAATGTGTATTTTATTTTAAGAATGTTTGAAAATACTTTTTGTTAAAATTTAACACGCAAAACTTTTATACTTAATAAAGTTAGAGAACTTTACGAAGTGCACTATCTATCGAAGCAATTACGAAAAATTTTATCTTAGGTATTTTTCAGATATAAAATTTTCCAGAAACCTTACATTTAAAGGTATAGGAAATATTCTCTTATATCAAATAACTTTTCATATTGATTTCGAAAGCAATATCTGCCTTTGCAGAAAACAGAAAGCAAATATCTCACGGCTTTCTATTACATGAATAAGATATCATACTTTTTATTTAGAATGTGTTATGTCGTAGGTTTATTTTTATAACTGTGACTTCTTTTCCCTTCATAAATGCATTATATTTATCAGAGTAAAATGCTAAATTATGATATCTGTGGTGCGATTGTTTAGATGTAATTTGGTTCATAATTTTTAGAAAAATATTAGGGCAAAAAATTTATTTTATAAAAAAATAAATAGAGGCAAAAATAAAATTAACATAAATTGAAAAAGCTATCAGTATTTTGTTTAAACAGATAATCTATATGTAAAAAGAAATGCACAATGATCTAAAAATAACGTAATATAATACAGTATTACAAAATATTACAGCATTTATAATGCGCTTATGTGATTTCTAAATTACATTATCATGTAGGTTGGGAAACTAAAATCTCCTAAAACGTAATAGAGGTTTTAATTGACCTGTATATATTGTAATTGCTGAAAAAATTGTATTTTATATAGACCTGGATAGTTATATAAAAAATATACATATATCATTTCATATAAGTATAAATAAGAAAGATAAAATAATCATAACATACAAAAAAAAAATAACCTGCAACTGATATATTATTTTTTTTAAAGCATTGCGTTCGTTAAATTATATCAGATGGATTTTTATTACACTCTCATCTAATTTCAATTTTATACGCAGCTATCTTTTATGACACATTATAAAATAATTTAATTTTGAAAACACAAAGTTATAGTATAGTAAGGCTATAAGTTTCAGAGAAATTATTAATAGGATGAAAAAGTTTAGCGTTAGTCTCTATTTTGGTAAAATGTTCTGAAAAATAATTCGTACGGTAATATTCAAGATACATTTTTTATTTATTTCTGAACGGGTGTTAAAAAAGTAAATTACACATGTTATCCTCTAGATTGCAGCATTGCAAAATAAAAGCGAAGCTACTGCATGTGATAAATGAGTTGCACGTCAATCAACGGTTGCAATTTTATACGTGTATTTGGAACCTTTGCTAAGTGAAAAAAAAAAAAAAAAAAAGCCGTGTCAGATGAAAGGTTTGTTTAAGTTGGTGGAACAGTACATTTTTTTATAGGTAAAACACTGCACGAATACAGAAATTCATCATGAAGTATCGGCAGTATTAGTCGTCATTCAATATCATCTCAGTTAATGGGAATTGGTGCCCACAGTTCGAAGATGGTCACAAGGCGTTAACCTATGAGAAAAGGCAAAGGTAGTCAATAAAAAGAAGCCCATGAGACATAGTGCAGCGAATAGAAGGTATTATTTCTCAGCAATCGCGTAGTAAGCAGCATGCACATTGCACAGGTATTGGGACTATTTGGTGGTGCTGCGGATTCTATCCTCCGTCAAAATTAAGGTTCTAAACTTGCTCCAGAGCAAAGGAGCGAGTTTCTATCTCAACAGCATCTAACGTGCAACATCTTGACAAATGCCTAGAGTGACTTAAAATTGTGTAGAAAAAAATTGTGTATTTTACGTGTGCAATACTGTATTGTAACTCTTATACATGTAAAGTGATTTTTTGACTTACATAGTTCGAGTGTAACTTACTTTTTATTTTCCCTAATACAAAATTATAAACTAGAAAAGAAGTTAGCCTAACACATCCTGGACTGTTTGGTCTTTCCAGGGAAGACTTATACTCTTCCCCCCTTCTGGTTCTCGATTTTCTTAGGGTTAACGGCTCGTGAATGACGTTTTGGGGGTGTTGCTTCGAAACGTCTAGAAAAAGTACGTAGAATGGAATCTTTATTCGTCTTATTGACAGATTCGTTTATTTTGAGAATCAACGTAAATACGTCGATATTTCTATAGCCAATTAGAATAAAAAGCTTTCCATGCTAATAAACTGTTTTTAGTCACTAGCCTGCAGCCCACCCAATACGTCATTCACCAGCCGTCACTGGTAAACGGTCTAATGGATCTTGTCTTACTTGGTCAGACTGTTGGAGGATAAGACACAACAACAACAACACTGAAAAGAAGCTTTAAAAGGAAGATTTTAATGTGCGTGAATGTAAAAAGATTAGTTTAAATTATCGAAAATGTTACGCCCGTCACCATGAAATGACCCGTATTTAATTTTCTTTGTCACCCGTATTTAATTTTTGTGCAAACTGAATTTTAAAGATTAAATATTTTATTATTAAAACATTATATATTGTGTTCAGTATACCGATCACTTTATAAAAAATTACCACACGGAATATTGATAACATCATATATAGCTAATAACCGTCCCTATTTAATCAATTAAAAACAAGCTTAAATTTAACTAATTACTATAACATTCTTCTATATTCAACTCAAGAAACTATTCAATTCATGAACTATTTCGACTTTAGTTTTTTAAGACACTTACATGTTTTGAGATGTACAAAACCGGATTTGATCATTTTAAAAGCATGTCTGTGTGTATAAATGATTGTGGCAAAATTCGTATGCTAACTTTAGCTTAAGACTTAATGTACAGGACTTCGCAAAAGTCTATAGTTATTTGCACTTTGATCTAATTTACCTTGATCTAAATTATATGGCTGGGCCACCGTTTGCAAACGTTCACTCCCATGTTAGTTAACTGCTTGAAATGTCCTGTTTTCACAACGTCTGCCAAAAGAAACTTTGCTATGATAGGCCTAACAAACTTCTCCAACTATACTGCCCACAGAAACAGTTGTGCCTCCGTTCGATCGTGGTTGGAAATCCGAAGTACAATTTTCCAACTGTAAGCCAACGAAATTATTTTCAGATGATTCAACAGCTCTCTGAAAGTGTAGAACCTACGCATTTGACACGGTTCCATAGTTTTGCAAAGTTGACCCAACGATTTGTACTACTATACACATCTGCTGAAAATCGCCGAACAAGTTAAGTTGCTATGCATAATGTCTCTCCTCCCTGGAAAAATTATATCTCATCTTCTATTGTGTATAATTGAACAAAACTTCACTTGTGAGCAAAAAAATTTAAAATTTTTAATCGTATTTTAAAATTTTTCTGCGGATTCATTTTAGGTGCAGATTATCCGGGAATAGCACTGCCAGGATATAATACCCTCTGTGTATAGGAAGATAATATCTTAAATCATGGCGTAAAAATGCATCCAGTATGGTATTTTACGGTGACAAACGGCTTTGCTAATACTCTTGTTCTGTGATTTTACACATAGTAACATTCCAGCCTTTACTGGCTAAAATTGTACCATCTTTATCGTGGAAAGAGAAGGTTAAACTTTTGTGAATGTTAAAAAATCGGTAGTGATTTTACATAAAATAATACAAAGAAAGTTTTATGATGGTTACTACATGCTAGTTTTGTCAACGAAATATATAAATTTCAACTAAATAAAGCGTTTTTTAAATTCATATTTTGTCAATTCACTTTATATGGTGATTTTTATACATTTATGTATTAATTTTTTAACTGGTTGAAAATTCACGATGAAGAAAGAAAGAAGAAAGAAAAGCTATTTCATACTCTAATTAAAAAATTACATGGCTCGTCCTTCGATATTAGTTGAAAAGTTGTGGCTAAAATAGTATGAGATATGTGTGAGTGTTCACACATATGTTCTTTAAAAATTTATTTATTTATTCAAATTTAATATTATAACAAAAAGGAGGGATTATTATAAATAATAAAAAAATCTTTTTAAATTTATGTAAATTTAATTAATTAATTATATAGAATTTCCCGTTTTATTTACAAATCAAAATCTTTCATTTAATAGCATTCTTTGTCCTTTATTGTTACAAACACATTGCTCTCGGAATAATATAAAGCAATTTTTATATCGGGGCTTTTGAAAAATAATTGCGTTTATACTTTTTCCCTGAAAGGATTAAATCAATTTAGCTATAATTATTTATTTTGAGAAGGTAATTTAAAAATCGTTATCAGCATATTTCTAGCATAGATAGCTATTAATAAAATAAAAATAGTCATTTCAGTTCATATTTATTACCCTTGTGTGTTTACATTAAAAGCTATTATTATTTCACGCAGGTCATTATAGTTCTAAAAATAGATTTATAATGGGTTTTCCCCGTCTAAGTGGCGTCTATCGGTTAAGTACGTTGAAGTTGAAGGAGAGTTGGCGATGATTTTCAATGTCAAATCGATCTAACTTTTGTAACGATTTTTTTATTCAAAATTTTTGTATTAAAATGTTAGGAGGACAAAAACAGCTTGGCATTCTTTTGGTTGAATTTTAAGGATGCCAACCTTTGGGGTTGCAATTTAAGTTCTCTGAGGCTGGCAGATCTAGTTAAGCTTTTCGATTTTGACTTTGCTGGTATAAGACGATATTTTTTATTGGTCTCCTCCTCCCTCTCTGTTTAGATAACTGGGGTAGAACATTTACCAGCTTTACCAATAGAGTGATGATATACAAAATTATCTGTGACTAAGAACATAAGTATTGGATTGCTACTTCAATAAAATGCAGTAAAAAATGATTTGTATGCTGATTATTTAGATGTAAAGTCTTCTACATTATTCACCACGATTTTACGATACGGCCTTTGTGAGAACAGAACCTGGCTCTACTGATTCTACATCATAAGATAGTTTTTTATTAATGAGGAGAGGGGGAATCAGTAACAGCAAAAAAAAAAAAAAAATGAAATTGAAAATGTTGCACATATAAATTTCTTCATAAATACTTCACTGGCAAAAGTTCTATGCTAGAAGTAGGAGAAATATTTATAATTATATATTTCTTCTTTGTCCTCTTTTTTTTTTTTTTTTTTTTTTTTTAAGGAGAAGCCGAATTCATTTTTACCAGAACGATATGTTAGTAAGTTTGATTCGAATGTTATTGTTTAAAGTTAATTACGCTGTATTGACTGAACTAACCCAGTCGATATTTGACCGGCACTGAGCGCTCATTAATTTTTATAAGTCATCGTTCAAAGTTTCTTTTTAATTTCTATTCATAATTAGTTAAAATGTATTCAATAAATCAAAAAAAAAAAAAAAAAAAAGGAAAAAAATCTTTATAAAACTACTTTTCAAGTATTTTTAAAAGTACAATATGAGTATGGCATGGTATTTACAATATTATATCTCAAAAAATAATCATATGTGTATAATATTATTTTTATATACATTTTGTTAAAATAAAGATTTTGTCAATCTTTATTGAAATGTGATAAGAAATTAATCTTTCCTTCTGAGTTAAAGTTATTATATATTATGAAATAATTGACATATATTATTAAATGTATTACACATATGAAATATATTATGAAATATATTACATATTATTATATAATATAAAACGTATCATTAACTTTAAATTATTATGATAAAAATTTACAAAGTACAAATTAAGTTAAAAAAAAATATGTATAATTTAATGTTATTTAATTAAATATGTAGATTTAACATAATTTTTCTTCAGATAATAAGAAAAATGAGTTTTAAAAGAATCAATCTTTCTTCACTAATATCACTTCCATAAGTTAATCTGATTAAGTTTACTCTTGCAAAGTTAATCTTTCAAAGTATTTTGAATTTTGTTTCATGAAAGAATGATTTCTTTAATTAGTCTTTCAATGTAAAATTTCAATACGTTCTGCATCAAATCTAGAAATAAATCATTAAAAATTCACTTTTAAAACTTTCTGTAAGAATCTTCTGTTCACTATTTAATTTTGGCAGTCTTAAATATTTCATGGATTAATACTACTGGCGGCTCAGTTGGTATTATGTAGGATTTAATTCGAGGTAATGTGATTAAAATTATTATTCATGAATTAAAATCATTATTAAAAGGGTTATTCAGATAAATTCAAATGAAGAACAGTTAAAAGGTTCGGCTGCTTTTGTGTTCTATACATCCTTTGTGATTACCTAATATACTTGGAATGTATTATGCAACATTGTTTAAGTATTGAATAATTTAAAAAGAATATCGAATATTCTTTTAAAGAAAGCATAGTCACAATTACTATAATAGTTACTTCAATCAAAACATAATTAGAAAGAATATAATTACTCCAATAAGGAAAAAATAATAATTAAGAAGATATTTTAATAAGAAGTCCAAAATAAAGTTGTATATAAATAATATAAAAAAGCACAAATTTATGCATATTTATACCCGTTATATCGATATGCTTTTGAGAAAACAACGCAAAAACTATAAATTTAGGTTATTTTAAACACAAACTGTATACTTATATTTTTAATTTTAAGTTGTACATATGTAGAAAAAAATATTTTTGTAAGGGAATTTAAACGTATGAATCGTGCAAAACTGTTTTAAACAATTTGAAGAAATATGCATAACAAAACTGCCATTGTAAGAAGAAGAAAATAAACAAATTCTACAAACTACGAAAAAAAAGAACAATCGTTTGAGATTGAAATAATCTTTCATTATCCTTCATTAGGCAATAAAAGTACACTCATTGCCATAAAAATTTGCACACCAAGAAAATATTGTCAGAATGAAACGTAATTTTATATACGTAAGAGCAACGTTGATATAAACAAATGATTACAAAATCAAAGCGAAATGGTCATTTATTACATGAAAAATTACGAAAGAATGGAGGTTTTAGTACTCGGTTCGGCCACCTCAAGCGTGAATGCATAATGTGATACGGATGGGTATTGAGGCATAAAATTTCCATATGATGTCCTGCGGCATCTCGTTCATATTTGTTGTAAACGATTCCCTAATTCTTCCAAACTCGTAGACTGCTTAACTTGCTGTCCCAAGTGATCCCAGATATGCTAGATTTGTCACAAATCTGGGGATCTAGCAGGCCAGGAAAGGGTAGTATTGACATGGAGGTAGTCCTGAGAGACACTTGCTGTGTGTGATTCAGCATCGTCTTGTTGCAAAATGGTTCCTAGACCCTGCCATGAGTGACAACACTTATGCCTGAAGAATACCACTGACGTACTGCTGGGCGTGAAAGGTACCGTGAATCAATATTAGGGATGGTCGTGTGTCATATGCAGTGTCATCCCATACCAACACACCAGCTGTGGGTGTGGTGTGCAGTTGCAAAGCAAAGCAAAGGCAGGATTGAGGCGTTAACCACAATACCTCCACACAAGTACATGATTGTCATCACTGCCCAAATTAATCTGTATTCGTCGATGAAGATGACCTGATTCCATTCGGTTGATATCCAATCCCGACGAACGCGACACCACTCCAGTCGGAAAGGAGAGGTGGCGGGTATTATTGGCAGCACATGTAATAGGCTCCTGAGATAGCAAATGTCCTTCATCCTGGCACCTTGCGTTGGGTCGTACGGACACAAGGACAGGTCGTGTAGGTGGTACATATGTCCGGAGAGCGAACAACGAGCTATGCGCATGTTTCGTATGATGTGACTATTTTTTCGATTATTGGTCTGTCGAGCGCGTCCTGATACTGGTCACAGTGTAAGCTACCTCTCTCTTTTCCACTGGTCCCGTCACCTCTTTACAGTAAAATCAGAACGGCCTGCGTGGTTGGCTACTCACCGAGCTGATCACCCGAATTCAATCATACCGAACACTCTTTCCTCTCGGACTGTGATAGCGGCATTTTTTAAATAACATGTCGCTATGCTGACGGGAACCATGGTTATGATAAATACTAAATTTTCATTCTTATGAAAAATAATTCGACTTTTCATCAGAAATTTGTGGTATCTATGAATTCAAAATCGAATTACTAATAATTTGTTTTCTACTGTTTTCTTAATATAACAGTTTTGGCAAAACGCTTTGCTGTGTAAACAAATATCACAATCTATAATAATAAAAGAAGATGTCTGTCTAAGCATCTATACGTTCATCCCCTATTGAACGCAGAACTACAATATTTGACATACGGGTGCTCAGAAGCCTGCCCGAGTGCATAGTGAAAAAATAATTTAAAAATTTTAATTAGTTCCGGAGATATTAATTAAAATGTCGACCCATGTACGTCTCGAAATTGACCGGGATTCAACGGCTAATTGCTTAAAAAAAAAAAAAAAAAAAAAAACATTCTATCAGCAGACGATTTTTTTCGCTGTCTGGAATGGAAACAAAACATCTGGAAATCATTAATATGACATGTTCTTGAAATGGCATTAAAAATTGCAAATTTCAGAATTCTTCAAATTTTCATTTATGTTACATTTAAATTAATATTCGGATTACACAGCATATTATAAAGCTACCGTTCAATTTTCATGAAAATATATTAATAAACAAAAAAAAAAAATGCATTTTTATTGGGAAAAGATCAAGTTTTCTTTTATTTTGCAGTACTTTGAATTGAGATATGCCGTTGAAATTTCGTAGTATTTGGTTTTAATGCCTGATAATTCGATTGTGAATATTTTTGAAAAAATAGAATTATTTGGGAGGGGGGAAAGGGGCAAAAAAAAAGTTACAGAGTTTGAAATTGGTATATATAGGTTTTAAAGCAAGTTAAATCGATTGCGGACATTTTCGAGTGTAAAATTATTAGTAGGAACGGAAAGGGGGGGGGGGAGGGCAAAGGTGTAGAAAAGGAACGGGAGTTTCGGAGAAAACCACGGAAAACTCAGAAAATTTTTATTCTTTTATGTTTTACAGAGTTTCAAATTCAGATTTTCGTTCACATTTCGTACTAATAATTTTTAACGGAAAAAAGCCCGGAATTAAGCAAGTTTTGCAGAAAACCACAGATGAGTCAGACACAAATCTTATAAAAAAATGTTTGTATTATCTTTGTATTTCAGCTTCTAATTAGTATAATTTCATTTTTATATTATCGAAAGTGGAATTCGAGATTTCACGCGATTTACACGTTTTAAGGTGTCCTGATTATGTTTTCTTTTGTATCTCAGCTACTAATTAAAATAATTTCATAAGTAATACATCATTTGAAAGCTTTGTTGATTTGTAATTGAACAATATATTACGGAAATTTCTACCGCCATATGGCGATGTAATACTTTAAAATTTCAATATTCCAAATTCTAATGAGCGAGGAAGGTGTTGTAAGTTCTAAAACGGGGATAAGGTGCAGGAGGATCCACCGAGCGGGACTTACAAGGAGAGGTCACGACATGGAAAATTTAGATCGGGACGAAATTGCGCAGGATTGTAGTATACTATGAGGGAAACAATATATTAAAGCAGTAGGACCCACTATCCACATTTTCGAGAAAAAAGCACTTAAAGTTTCAGTAATCTTTAAATACAAGTTATTTCGTAAGTGAGTAAGCGCCTCAGTGGCGTGATCCTAAAGCGCGAGTCTCCCACCCACATGACTTGGGTTCGAGGCTACCTGCGGGACTACTGTTTTTTTTTTTTTTCTTCTTTAACTTTTTATGTAATCTTAACTTTTTATTTATTTTACTTTATTTTACAATTCAATTCAAAATTTGAAAATTTTTTAAAAAATTATTTAATTTTCTTGAGTATAAAATAACTTTTTCTATTTTTAATATTTATAACTTTAAAATACAATAAACTTATATAACTTAAGAAATACAGTTTAATTTTGCAAAACCCTAAATAAGAAACATAAAGAAAAACAGACAAATATTTAAATAATTAAAAAATAAACAAGCTGTAAACAAAGTGTAAAATAGTTAGCAGGTGTACTTAAATCTTGGTTTGAGCTTCCTGATTTGGTTTGAATGTGTATAAATTACGCAAACACTTCTAGCTTGTTAATAATAAAGGGCAGTTGGAATTTTATTTTGTGCACAGAAGGATAAAAAAAAAAAAGGGAAGTCGTTATCGAAAAAGAAACGATGTTCATTAACATTTGAAATCTACATTTAAAGATAACATTTCTTTACCTGTAATAATTTAATAGCATGGCAATTCTATACTATAATTTTTAAGAAACTATTGATTGGAGAAGTAATTATTTAATTTGGATAGTAATTATGTATGCAATTAAAATCATCAATTCTCTGTATTTTTTTTTTTCTTTTTTTTTTGCAATTTAAAAAATAAAATGAAATATACCTAAAATGAAATAAAATATTTTGATAAATAATTAAAAACAGTTTCTTTAGTTTTACCTTATTTTAAAGTTAAAATAAAACTAAAATTTATTTTTTAAGTTATATAAATTTATTGTATTTTTAAGTTATAAATATTAAAAATAGAAAAAGTTATTTTATACTCAAGAAAATTAAATAATTCTTTATTAAAATTTTCAAATTTTGAATTGAATTGTAAAATAAAGTAAAATAAATAAAAAGTTAAGATTACATAAGAAGTTAAAGAAGAAAAAAAAATGTAGTCTCGCAGGTAGCCTCGAACCCAAGTCATCTTGGTGGGAGGCTCGCGCTTTAGGATCACGCCACTGAGGCGCTTAATGGCTTACGAAATAACTTGTATTTAAAGATTACTGAAACTTTAAATGCTTTTTTCTCGAAATTTTGTGGATAGTGGGTCCTACTGCTTTAATATGTTGTTACCCTTATAGTATACTACAATCCTGCGCAACCGAGCGAGAGTTTTGTAAAGTCGGATTTTTCAGGGATCGCGAACCAGCTGGTCGCCGAAGGCGGCTAGTATTAAATAAAAACAAATAGATTAACTGAATATTTCTACGAACTTTGCCAGTAAGAAAGTATTTGCTTATCCTTTTTACTTTATTTATAACTTTATTCGACTATCAAATACTTTTATTATTGTTTTTATGACTTAGCCATAAATAATTGTGATCTCCTTCACTTTATGCTCCCAACATACAATATATATTGCTAATATAATTCAAATTATGCCCGGCTGGAATTTTGAATATGTAAGTCTCCATTCGTTCATATGGTTTTTTTTCAATTTTTGATACATTTCCATTTTGATAATTTACTATAAACTTTAATATCTATCTATCGATCTGTTTATTTATAAATCTCTGTATATTTATATTTTGGAATTTCATTATAGACTAAGTAAAATAGTATTTAATACATTTATTAAAGAAGTTAAAATGAAATAAGGTAATGTAAACCTCACATTAAAACAATTATAAGTAAGTACCAACGAAAGAAAAAATTATCGACTTCCTATAATATATACAAAGAATCAAAGAAAGAAACAGGTGTTTTTGAGAGTCAGAAATTAAAAAATACTTTATAAAAATAAACGTGAAAATGGAAAGTAATATATTACCTAAACAAATTAAAATCATTGAAAATCAGTCTACTAGAAGAAAGAAATATAAAGTTTAGAATTTTTTTCATTATATATATATACATATATATTATGTTTCTCGTGGATTCTATATTTCAGACATATGAAATAGAGAACGGTTGCTGATAAGAGCGTAGAATACGTACCCTCCTCAATAGTCAAAGCCCATATTATTCTCTGGGAAATTTGTTTATGGAATTACTCAATACTTAATGCCGCTTTCACATTCGGCAAATTTGCAAGCGTTAAATATGTACTCGTTTCTAAAAATATTATATATATATATTAGTTACATCAAAAAAGAGAAAAATAATCAATTCTACGCATTTTTGAAATATTTTGACAGAAAAGTTTTATTAAAAATTTTAAAAATAAAATTCTTTAAAACGAATACAAATTCAATATTAGTTAATTTTTCGAATGTAAAGAACGGAATAAATATATATATATATATAAATATACAAACATGATTTCCATGAAATACGCTGTTGTGGCTGCTAACGAGGATAGTTATTGTATACTTTTAAAATTATAAAAATGTAATGTTATTATGTTATAATGTTTCTTAAAGCGTAAAATGAAATCATATTTTTCAAGACATCAATAAACAAAATACATATTTGGCTTCTTAGAATTTACCCATCGTTGACATTTTTACAATAATGTATTTGAAAGTGCGGATATTCCCGTTTGACTCCCGAAGTGTCATTTTTAACAAAGACATTTCAAACTTCTTTCTTTCTAAACATGTTTAAATAAATAATATATTTCATAAAAAGTATCCAGCAAAATATTATATTTATCTATAATATTAATTTAAGCCAGCAAATTATTATATTTCATAATAAATATTATATTTCATAAAGTATTAGCCAGCAAAATATTTAATGACAAAATATTTACAGTCAGAAAATTTTGATTCCTTTTTCTTAAAACAGGTGACTTAAACAGAAAATAATGCTAGCTCTAGAGAATTCAATTAATTAATAAAATCATTTAAAGACATTTTAAAGAGGTTTATTGCAATTCGATTAATCCTTCGATTTATGCCACTTTACTTAGCGATAAAATTTGTTTAATGTCTTTTCGCTTGGTTGTGCTTTTTAATAATGCATTTTATTGACCATTAAATCCATATTCCGGGGTGTTCACTGAAGCAAATAAAATAAATAATCAATAAAAATGTTTAAAAATAGATTTGTTCTGTTGCTACCCATTTATTGCTGAAAATTTAAGAATATATATACAGATATATATAGATATATATATAACTGTGACTTTTCAGAGTTTTCCTATCTCGGTTTGTACTACTTCCTCATTCAAGGGCGATATTGAAGTACCGACGAGTAGCCCCGTCGGCCGAAGATAGTTTGTGTTCCAGATGAAGGGTTGTATTTTTATTTCATTCTATACTTTCTTGTTTACCTTCAGTAATTATCTTTTGTATTGTATATATTTTTTAATGAATTGATGTAATTTTGTAACTTTTACAATTTGATAGTTTTATACATTATATGTATGTTTGATTTCTCTTCAGTTCTTGGTGGTTTCCTGTTTGGTAAGAAGTTGGGGGGCTAAGGATAGTTATTAGCTTATAGCTACTATCCTTTCAGAAACTTCTCGTTCACCCCTACACTGAGGGGCCTCCCTGATGAAGATCTCAGTGTTTTTTGGGGTATAATTTCATTCATTTGTTTATATATTTCTACATTTAATTTCTTTCATTTGTTTATATATTTCTGCATTTATATATTACTACATCTATGTTTTGCATTTCATTTCGCTGCTATCTTGCGCATTGGTTTGTAATTCTCCTATTGTTTTTTCTAATCTGTAAAACTTATATATTTGTAAATTTTCCTGTCAATTGTTTTCTATATATATATATATATATATTAAATATGGAATAAACACCATTATATTTGTAATTCTTTCTGAATACACATACTTATTCGACAGATATTAATTCAGAAATACCCGACCTTTTATAGGTAAAAACTTAGTTTTCAGATTTTAAGTATCGTACGATTTTTTGTAAGTTTTAAAGTGGTAGCAAAATTAAAATTGTACATATACGATTCACTTAATACCTACTAATTCTAAATCTTAATTTTTTTAAAGCAGTTTTCTGAAAATAAGTAATTAAAGCATTTAATAGTAAGACTGAGAATGCAAATGAAGCAAATTTATGCCACTGCAGTATCATTTTCTAATTATTTATTACAAACTTTTTACTAGCGTCAACATAATAAACGTTTACTTAACAAAGTAATAACAAACAAGTTTATATATATTTGAGTTTATACGCTACGTTTCGTTCGTAATAAGATTTATGTAATCATAAAACTAATGAAGAATTTATCAAGTGTACTAGAGAAGAAGGGCTAATCTTATTTTGATGAAAATACATTTCATCTATTACTCTCTCTATAAGATAATAGTATGATACTTCCTGATATCTTATTCAACGATGCGAAAAATCTGTAATTGGAAGTTAGATTATCAGTATGTATTTTTGTTGATAAATAAAATAGTCTTACTCAACATAATAAAGAATTGTGAAAAGACAAAGTTCTTTAGTATCATCTCCTAAATGATAAAATGTGCATTCATTCGATTTATCTTTTATAAATATTAAACCCTTAATAACATTTGCTCATAATTAATTGCTAATTGTTATTTACTTCTGTTATATGCAATTAATAACTAGATTATATCAAATCAATAACTGTGTAAATAACAATATAAATGTACTCCCATTTTCATAATGGCAAAATTTTAATTGTCTACGAAATTCTACGTGTTTTCTTAAATACACACTTTGTAGATGCTTGTTATTAAAAGATTTTTATTGAAATTGGATTTTGTCATAACGTCTACGTGTCACACTAAAAAAGAAAGGCGACTCCACTTTAAAGTAAATGTAAGCAAATGATTTAGTCGCTCGTTGGCATAGTTGGTTAGAGCGTCCTGTTGGTAACGCGATGATCGTGAGTTCGACTTTCGAAGGACCTATGCGTTATTTTATAAAAATATTAATTTATAAATGCGTTAATTTGCGAATAATTTATAGAAAAGGTGTCAATTGATGTAAGAAAATTTTCATTGTCAACATAATATCCTAAGAATATTTGAAGAATTTCTCTAAGATTTTTTTTTTTTTTTTTTACTAAAAAGCGCATAATAAAAATCAAGTAATTAGAAGCTTTTTCTGGAAACTTGATTTTTGCCATCGTGTCTTGATGTGACGATAAAAAGCAAGGCGCCTCTTCATTAATGTAAATGTAAGCAACGGCTTCCGCCGCTTGTTAGCTCAGTTTATTTGAGCGTCATGGTGATAACGCGATGGTCGTGAGTTCGGTCGTTGAAGGCTGCTGACTTGCGATTTTGCAGATAACTAATAGAAAAAATGTCAGTTGATGAAAGGGAATCTTTCATTGTCTGCACAGTGTCCTAAAAAGTTTTAATTAGTTTTTTATTTTATTTTATTTTTATTTTTTTTAATTACTAAAGCTCACAAAATAAAAAATTAAGCCAAAAAAAAAAAAAAAAAAGAAAAGAAATAAATAAATAATAATAATAATAAATAACATTGGAAGCTTTTTACTGTGGAGCCTTAAAAGCCATGAATATATATATATATATATATATATATATATATATATATATATATGCTTGCAAAGACATGCTATAAAGAAATAAAAATTTCTACACTTAGAAAAATTTAGAGAAAAATATAAATATTTCAATTTTGCAATAAATGAAATTTTTTTATATTCAAAATACTTTAAAAAGCTTTCAATACCTTTGCAATTTATGGCTTAAGGAATACGTATACGAGAACAAATTAATAAGAATATTGTCTCCAATACTTTTTAAACTATTTTGAATATTAAAAAAATTTCTTCTTTTACAAAAAAAAAAAAAAAAAAAAAAAAATATATATATATATATTCCTTTAAATTTTTTTTAATGTTGAAAATTTTCTTTTCTTTATAGCATGTCTTTTCAAGCATAAATTTTTATTTGGCATTTTTTAGGGTTCCACAATAAAAAGCTTCTACTGTAAAAAAAAGAAATTGTTTTAGTTAAATTTTTATATAGTATTGTAATAAAATTGAAAATATTATTTCTATTCTTTTAAAAACTAGTCATCGTCTCGCAGAAATATTAAATTCTTGCACACGGATAGCCTCATGCCGTAAATAAATAAATAAATAAATAAATAAAATAAATAAATAAAACAATGGAATTAAAGAATAGAAATTGAGTGACACTTTTTAAAGAAAAAAAAATTCATAAACTTATTTTCATATAAAAATTGAAAACACACCACATTTTTATTTCCTATTAAAATGACGCAAAAGGCTTATTGCTTAAATTAAGGCTTATTTTCGCAATGAATCAACAAATTTCAGTGAGAATTAAATTGTAGCATAGCTCGTTTGTCAATTCTGCTATTCAAATAATTTCACACATCAATCTTTATTTTAATTAAAAGGATTCAGGTCGCATCACTGGACATCCGTAGTTGACGAACTTATCGAAATTCTTCAGAATATTACGAGATTTAATTATTTCCATAAAATTTCATTCCTAATTATAATGACAAGTATTTTAGGAGACAGACAGAAAACTCTAAATCGTTGGCATGATTCTCTAAAGTCATATCTCTAACAGATGTATTATATTAAAAAAAGTTCTTTATAACAAGTGAAATATTTGCATAAACATTGCAATAAAACACACAAGAATTATTTCGAGTCGAAATAAAACCACGACTCTTCATCAGGCAAAAGAAAACAGCCTCGTTCGCAGTAGGCCAAGAGATAATGCACAAAACCAAGGGATCTTCGGATCTTCGTATGTTTTACGATGCATGCACCTGTATCAGGGTCACGCATCCTCCAGTACCTATCCAGCTAACGTGATGGAAGTTCTGAATCTCAATTTCACTGCAATGGGAGGGGAGGGGAAAATAAAGAGGGATCACAGAAACATAAAAAGGGAAACTTGGCGTTTATGGAAATAGGAAGAAAATACATAAAAATAAGTAGAGAGATTAAGAATAGTATTACAATATTATAAGGAAGTTTAGAGATAGTCAGAAAATTTTTGTATTTTATAGAGCAAATTATTTAATTTTTATCAGCCTTATTTATTTATTTATTTAGACAAACTCGTAGAAGCACGGAAAAAACGCAAAATAATGACAGGGAATAGTATCGGAACGTTTTCCTCCCCTACTTTTTATAAATCTCATCACACCCGTATTTATAATAATTATCAATTTACCCTGGTTCTCCAGGTTGGGGGTTTTGCGTAAGGTTGGTACCCTTACCTTGTAAAAACACAACTACTCGTAAGCTTCAAAAATCAAATTCTATCCCCAACTCTGTTTAATCTCTACATAGACGACATCATTCGAACATGGAAGGCTTCAGCCGACCCAGGAATTAAGCTACAATTAGACATGTTCATCAACACGCTACTGTTCGCGGATGACCAGGTTATCATTCAGGAATGTGAAGACGATCTACAGAGATCAACGTATAGCCTACACAAAATTTGTCAAGACTATGGAATGAAAATCTCGATAAAAAAACCAAATCTATGGCCTTCAAAGGAAAAGAACCTACCCGTACAAAAATTGTCATTGAAAATGAAGTCATAGAACAAGTATCACACTTTACCTATCTAGGTTGTGATCTCATTTATGAATACGAGAACGAGGTACAGCAGAAATTGCACAAATTTCAATACATCTGTGGAACTTTGAGAAAAATCCTCAGGAAGAAGACACGAAAACAAACACAACTGAAATTCTGTAGGGTCATGGCCACACCCGTCTTACTTTATGGTTCAGAGACATGGACCTTGGGGAGCCGGGATCTATCGAGAATTCAAGCAACAGGAATGCGACATTTAAGACCTATAAAAGGCTGCACAATTTTCGACAAGATTCGGAATGAAGACATCAGGAAGGAGTTAAAGATCTTCAACTTATGTGATAGAATACAAGAATATCGTACTAAATGGAAAGACCATGTACAGCGTATGCCGGAAACACGGTTCCCCAGAGCTGCCCTCGACTACTCCCCAAAGGGCAGGAGAGATCCAGGACGACCGAGAAAGCGGTGGACTGAACAATGAAGCCGGAAGAGGCACTATGCCTAATCCCTGAAGTTGATGATGATGATGATGATCAATTTTATTTACTTTAGCTAATCACTTCCCTTGGTTCACACCAGTAAAGTGATGAGATAAAGTAAATAAAACCTATCATTTTTATAAAAAATGGTGTGGCAAGAATTATAAAAAAGAGTGGAGGAAAAGATTATCTATTAAAGCTTCACGGAAAAGACTTAATCCGTTGTAGCAATGCTTACTTCTTTAAATATACATGCCCCGTACAGTTTCTCTACATTGATTCATGACTTTATGCATGGTATGGAGCTAATCTATATATGTTTATCACTTTCAGCTAAATAGCAATTTCGGTATTCGTACGATGACATCTTTAGTTGCTTAATTATGGCCTAAGATTTTTGTGTAAATTTGGATATTGTACTTTTTGGCGCTTTGAATTGTAAAAGCACACACAGTCACCATCCTTCAGATGATTTTGAGTTGCTTATGCATCTTAGTGTGTCTTTGCACGATCGCTGAGCAGATTAATCCTTTCTCTGTGGAATTCATGTATGCTTTCTAAACGTGGCTCTGAATGTTGTAGGTTGTCATTAGGCAAGGAAGGCATATTGCATGGTATTCCACAAAAGAAGTCAAAAGGCAAGAAAAGTGTTAGTCCAAACAACATTTCGGTTAGTATCCATCGCGGGATTTCGTGCAGAGTACTTCTATAGGCAAGCAGAAACGTCGAAAGGTAAAAGTCCCAGTCAGTTTGATTCTAGGAAATACAGATACAGATGAAACATGCTATCGTACTCAGGATGCAAAGACGTCGACCGAGAATTCTTTATTTCAAGATATCTACAACAGTCGACGGTTCTTGTTCTGTATGGGAACAGTTTTAGCCATCTTTTGAAATAGTCATTTTCCCAAAGATGTAAAGATTATTTTAGAATGCTCGGGTAATGATCTTAATAAGTCTATAGCATTTTTTGGAGAATTAGCACCAACGTTACAGGCTTACGTCCTCTACTTAGTGTTTTTGTACTCATCTTGCTCGTATGCTCGGTATTTCCTAGACCATTCTTCTTCATCACTTCCAATAAGACCCCGAAGAAGCATTGTACAGTCTTGCTCAAAGCTTTCAAAACACAGAAGTTTATTCCACTTCGGTCATTGTACATACCTTTCAGGTCATCTTGTCCGACTTTCATCACTATTTCAGCTGATATCATTTGAATGTGATCTCCTCTCGTCCGGTTGCCATCGTTTCTCGCCAGGTTTTCATCTCGTTTATTAGTTCGTCTTGCCTGGCTATATATTCGTCTTGCAAGACTTTTACGTCCTTTATGTGTGCACTCAAAGATTCGAGAAATTTCTCTATTGCGTCGGACATACTTCCAGTTACTGTCATACACACGAATCGCCCAACATAGAGCGCCAAATGTTACGAAAAACTTGTCGACTTTCTTGAGTGAGAAAGAAATTCGTTAAGAAGCAGATAGAATCTATTGTATGAATGCTTTTTATTCAGCGTAAATTCTCAAATCAGTACAACATACAACAATTACACTGAATATTCTCAAAACAAACCTAGTGCTGTTAATTCATTAAATATTCCGGTAGCAGTCCAGTGAATATGTCACTCGTACCGCTAAAGTCATTATTCGACTAATATTCTGGAACAGTCCAAGAAAACACTCACTTACTCCACAGAAGTAAAGCAAATAATGTCAAATACTCCACATAGCAGGAATTTCGCTTGCTCACGAACAAAGTTCAGTCCTTTAGAGCACAGTCTCCAAAGTGCAATCGTTCAGAATTGCTCTCTGAACAACTCTGAATCATAGTGACTACGCACTCTCTTTCAGAAGTCAACTAACTCTTTTTAGCGATAGGGTTAGGTGGTAGTTCTATCCAGAATCCCATGAAAAGTTCTAGATCGCGGCCCCCTCGCATCGTACACCTTCGAAACTTCGGGAATTCCAAATTACTATTTTTCGCCAAGTAGCCAAATTATAGGTTTTTTATTAATTAGTTCTATACAAACAATTAAAGTCCTCATTGGTTTGTTTGTGTATAAGAGCACATCAATTCCTTGGACGTTCAAATTTGGTACTTTATAGATCATACGGTGATGCTACATGGAAATATTGATTCATATTTGGAGGTTCTAAAGACAAGTATATGTAAAAGTTCTCTGTACAATATAAAATAATCTTTTTATTTTTAATAGTCATAAATATTTTATGAATGTAGATAGTTATTGGAAAAAGTAAGTTGTTAGTTCCATTTAATGATTTTTTTTATTCTCAATCCATATTTTCACACTAATGCTGTTTAAATTTTGAAAAACATCTCTGTAATTTTCACACAAAATACTGTTATTATAAAATAAAACTATAAAAAAAGGCAACATAAAACTATGCTAAATCATAAAATAAATTGCATAAGAGCGTGTCAAGTATTCAAACAATTTTATTATGATTTCAAATTTTTTTCATTATTTTTAGGTGTATTTTTATTTTGAGTTTTATACTTTAGGAAAACTTCGCTTCTGAGTATTGCTACGCAGAAGAATGTTCTCTCAACACACAGAAAGACTATGTTTTTTTTTTTTTTTTTTTTTTTTTTTTTTTTTTTATGATTCAGTCCTAGCTTTCATTTTCATTATAACCCGACATTTCCTGGATAACAAATGCCCCGTTTAAGTCTGTTAGTATGGTCACTAATTATACTTTTTGAGGACTTCTTGTTAAGCAAATGTAAACGTTGTTGTCTGTAACATGTATGACAGTGTGTACACTGTAAAAAATGAAGTGCTCAAAGTGAATAAATGAACATAATCATTTCGAAAGGAATAATTTTGTTTAAAATAAAGGACAACATGCTTGTATCATCTGTGAAATATAGCATGTTTTCAAATTAATGCTTGCCCAGTTCATAATTTAGTATAAATATGCTGAATTAAAAGAAGTTCTTTGATAGAATTTCTGCAAATTTAAACAGAAAAAGTTCAAATGCAAAATTTATTACCTCAAACCTCCTTAACTATGTTTTGAGGTGGTTTTATATTTCCTTGCGGAAGAATATATCATTAGGAATCTATGTTTGGAATATTGTGTTTCACGAGGATCGATGTCAATTATAGAGCATGTTAATATACTCAATAATAAGTGGATGGGATTTTAAAATTTGAGTATGTTTGCTTAGGAGCCATTTTGAATGTGTGGCATTCTCAAATTGAACCCGATTCTACTCATTTTTGAGTATATTTGCTCCTTTATTTTTTTCAATATAAGATTTAGTTGCGAAATTCATTGTTGCAGCGGTCAAAATAAAAACACATAAATCATAATAGAATGCACCTGGTTCTTGATCGCCGGTACAACACTCCGGTAGAACCCTTTACAGTTTCTACTTTGAATATTGGATACCCAGAAATGGGTTTTTTAAATTTATAACTTCGTTTTGTTGCTAGTTGTTCGTTTAACTTAGAAATTTATTCTGTTTTAATCAAAAAGCGATACTAGGATTTACATAAAATATTGCTAGTTTTAAGTGTAATAATATCTTTTTTTAATTGTCAAAATCCTTTTTGAACTGTTTATTTATAATAAAAGTGATTCTCAACTATTAAAAATTTTGAAACTATGGTAATATGTCAGAGTATATGATAATAATATTTAAAGAGAATTATTCTTATATATTGTTGAAAATCGAACAACTTTTCTCTAATCAGAAATTATTTCGAACATTTGACGATTCATCACGTGAAAGGAATTCTTTTTATTTTTTATTGTGAACATTTTATTTAAATTTTAATCACATTAAAAACTGAGACAGATAATATACACTAAAAATATATACATTTTAAAATATTAAAAACACAAAAACATAAATTTAAACGTTTCGAGCCTTTTACAGGCTCCTCATCAGTAAAAAACATCAAGTGTAAATGATGAGATGAACAACGGACTTTCATTATGTGAGTACAACGTATTCAACAGGAACTGCGCATGCCTCATTAAGTGGCGAAAAATGTCGATTTGTGTACCAGCCCTCCGGGAAAATTCTTGAGTGATAATTTAAACAATTAGATATGATTATTTTAGTACTGTTAAAATCAGGTAAATGGTCAGTTTCTATGGCAGGCTGAACTATTTTTGAACGTATATCACGGTTTTTGAAATTTGTTTTATGTTCCCTAATTCGAGTATGAAGAGAACGGCCAGTTTGACTAATATAAACTGAACTACAAGATTTACAAGGGATATTATAAATAACACCTGTACGGGAAAAATGGGGGATAACAGTTTTAAAATTAGAAAGGAAATTACGAATTAGAAATTGAGGTTTATAGGAAACAGATAAATTAACAGTACGTAAAACTCTGACAATAGAATTTATGTTTAAATTTATGTTTTTGTGTTTTTAATATTTTAAAATGTATATTTTTAGTGTATATTATCTGTCTCAGTTTTTAATGTGATTAAAATTTAATTTAACTACGAGACGTAATGATTTTTAAATATTTTAAACATTTTATTTATTTATTTATTTATTTTTTTTTTTTTTTTTTTTTATCTGATGACTCTGAACTTTTTAGCGAAAGACTGACAGAATTAGTAGCCTTTTTATGGCAACTTCTTCGAAAAGCAGGGATGGAAAATATGTAACAGAATGATTTTTGTAGTAGTATTGCTTCTTGTTTTAGTGTAGTATCTTCTTTAATGTGAAGTTTCGTGTCGTCCCCCTGTCGTGAATAAAACTGAAAAAAAAAATTCTCATTTAATGATTGAATTAGAAATGAAATAATAATTGAAATATTTGGATCTTTTCCAGGCTATTGCTGTTAAAAACTCGCAGTTTTGTCCAGTCCCAGAACCTTTGGAGTTAGAAAAATCAGTCTTACCTGATTTCCATTTGTTCTATTGATTGATTCTTATGCTTTTTAAGAAATTAAATAATCTGCCATCTATGAGGGGGATGAGACACCGTGAAAAACATCCTTTTTAGAATATTTTGCAGAGCTTGAAGGAAAGTACATTGCGACTAAATAAATAACAGATACTAAATTATTTTAACTATAGAACGTTTATTGAAGTTAAATTTTAAAACAAATAATAATATTATTATATAATTCCGCGCAATAACATAAGTTCGAAATTTTGCTGGAAGCCGTTATAATTAGTGAGAGAGAGAGCTAACTTAATACATATTCAAGAGACGGCGATTATTATCAAACTGTCCCGGAATCAAATCCGACAGCACCCTTGTAAAATGCCAGGTTATGGAAATATCACCACATTTTGAAGCCAAGGGCGCCAATACATCTTTCTTTGTTGTTAATGTTAATTCAATGGGAAATTTTTTAAAAAGAAATGACGGTTAAAATTATGGCAACCCTTTTTGGCATAAATCACATTCGCCAACGAATACCGTTGGAAAGGCAGGTGCAAGTAATTAAGAAATATTGCGAAAATTCATGCGACATGATGTCTGCACAACGGGTCATTAATAGCTGCAGTTAAATAGATTATCTGTATATAAAATAAAATAAAATAATAAAAAGATATAACGGAAAGTTTCCAACGTACATTTACAGCTATAAATATAAATTAGATTTATTGGGAAACATAGTGAAATGGAAATAAAAATATAATTACTTTAAGGGATAATAAAATTAAATTGTGTTTAGATCCCTACATATATATATTGCATTAAGTTAAAAAGAGATCAATGTATTTAATACTGAATTTGTTCTTAAAATTAGAAAATGATAAGTATTTTAATTTTGAATACATAATTTACTAAAATTGAAATAAGTTTGACCTAAATACAAAGGATTATAAAAGTTAATACATTTTAATTGTGAATAAATAGATCTTTAATTCTAATTGAATAAATTTGGTGAAATAAAAGGATATGTGAGGAACTCCCTCACATATCTCTCCCGGTTGCCATGAAAAAATTAGCTCTCTCCACCACAATACTAAACAATAATCCAAAAACATACAAAACAACCATTATCATGTGTATAAAGCATACAAATACTGTCAATCACATGCAAGATACCGTCATCAAATACATGAGTGTATATATATTCTTCAAACAAAAATTTTAAAATGAATGTCTTGACAAATAATTTCTTGATCTTGTTACAGCTGATATATTGTAATACAATTCTTCTGAAAAGTAAATTAATTAGTTTCATAGAATACATTTCAATGAAATGATCTTTTATTGTCAATCATGTTTAAATCAAACAATTTCTATTTTCTCGTCAAACGATATATTAAATATACCTATTGAAATAATTTGAAGTATTAAAAAAAATATTTGTGATATAGAAAAAAAAAACTTAAAAATGATTTTCTTCTTGAAAAGGAAAAAAAAAATGTGTTGTCTACAATAGAATCTTATGTAATTAAACCATCAGGTAGGTTTAGAAAAAATATGTACTTTAAAATTGAGTACCACTCATGCCAATTCACCAAGATAGGGGAAGAAAAAAATGTGAACCCAGCAATCAGCCAAAATAGCAAGTGGTTTGTGAGGCCACTGCCAAATATAGCATACCGAGCAAAATGTGTGACTCAAAAGAGGCTTGATTTTTATGTGTGCATGACTATGCCACACAAGCATTCTGAGAAAAATATGTGTTCGTGTAAAAGAAGAAAAGGTGTGGCTATTGCAAAAATTTGCAAGGAGTATGACCGTGACATCACATTCCTGCAATAAATTTCCTAACTTGATGAAAGAAAAAAAAAATGACTGAGTGTTCCCAATATACAACATGAAAATAGTTAAAGTGTGTAAAATTATTATCATTATTATCTAAAAAAAAAATAAAATGTTATCCTGGATTAACAAAACCTAAAAAATCCATTATTATTAGTTAATATTAATAATATAAGATTGATCAAAATTTAATTGTCTGAAATATATAATTGGAAAGGAAAAATATCCATAATATTAGCATTGTGTGACTAATACTTTTTATTTCATTAAATTATATCCTTCTTTTTTTTTAAAAAAAAATTAAAAGAAAGATTTTTATTAGATCAATAGAAATTTTAGTTATCTATATCTTGCCAAAACAAAATTTAAGAATAATATTTACATAAAAAAAATCAAAACTTATAATGTTTATGAAATGATAAATATCCATTCACCCCGTTGGTGGCCGGCCATTGGGAGAAGAAGAATCCATCACTTCACAAGAAAAAAAAAACAACACCTGAGTATTCTTAGATATCATCGAATACAAAGGGTGTTATAAGAAGCTATAAAAATATCTTTCTTTAAATATGAAATATTATGATTATAAAATTTTATTATCTGCTTAATAGATAAACAATAAATTAAAATTATACTTAGTCTTCCAGTCATTTTGTCCCAAAAATTTTATTCACTATCCTTTTTTTGTTTCATTTCATGTAATTAATCTAAAAAATAAAGGTATATTAGTGAAGGATATGTACACTCCATGCAATATATGCAAACCAGCATCACAAACTTAACCGAACAAAATTGAACCATAATGAAATTTCTTTGCCCTTTGTCATTTTATTCTTATATTAATTTATGCGTATAGGTACCTATGTATTTATCTTATTATAATTATCACTATTATTATTATTTATTTATTTTTTTTTATAAGTGCACTTTCAAACTGAAAAACTAAAATGTCGACAAAATAATAAATTTCTACATCAGCCGTTATAATTAGTGAGAGTGTGTAGACAGGCCTTTTTTTTCAGTAATTGAGCAATACATAAAATATATATTTTTTTATATATATAAATGCAATCATATGCATAATGCTCAAACAAGATCTTTCAAAAATTCAGCTCAATTATAAAAATGGGCAATTATAAAGCCATGAGCTAGTGCCATAAATATTCTGATCAGAAAAAAACACCTTTATAATTTTTTAAATGCAAGCTATAGCAATAAAAAAAAAATAACACAGCATGTGTTATACACATATATATTGCTTATATATATGTATCAGTAAAATCATCTGATAAGAAAATATATACAATGTATTGTAACACAAAAAAAAAATCTATATACATATGCACAATAGCGAGAAAAATTTGAAAAACACATGGCCCATGTGTCCATTCATATTTGTTTAAAAATTGTATGTGTAGGTGTAACTATAATGAGCAGGTGATAAAAATAAAATGTTAATGCCTTATATGTAATAAAAATTCCAATATTTGAAATATTTGAAAGGTATGCATGTGTAATGAAACATAGAATGAGTAAGTGAGAAAAATTCAATGTTTTATATTCGATAAAATAATTCCAATATTTGAAATAACCATGTGTATAACTCTGTATATTTAAAAAGGTATGTATGTGTAATAATAAGAAAATGTTGTGCATATATTTTTTTTTATTTTAAAGATTAAGGTTTATTATATGTTAAATAATAAACATTAGTATATATGTAAAACAATGTGTGTGTGTAATTGTGAAAAAAAAAATAAATAAATATTTCAAATACACGGCTAGCATATAAGCTAGATTTACGTGTAAATATTTCAAAAAAAAAAAAAAAAAAAAAAATTGTAAATATGTGTAGATAATTATAATAATAAACATAATTGAAAACATTGTATTTTGTGATAAAAATCAATTCCATGATATGGTTATAATAGAGAATATAAAAATTCCTATTTTATGTTTGTGTACATCTCATATATTTTGAAAATAAAAAAACTAGAAAATAAATATTGTATAACATGTAGAAGTGAAAATTGGCAATAAAATAAAATGTAAAACAATAGTATGTAAGCGTAAAAATTGTGTAATAAGAAAAATGTATGTGTGAGAAAATTATGTCACTATGAAATTATATACTCCATACAGTTACATAATCAAGAAAAATTAAGTGTCATGTAATAATATCTCTTCTCAATTAGTTATTAATGTTGCAAATTATTAAATAATACTGCACTTGAATTAAAATTATAAATTATATGTTGAACAATGTGTGTGTGAAGTGCACCTACGTGCATTTTAACTGAAAGTGACTATATGGGAAGGCTGGGATCACTAGATCCACATGCCATCACTCTCAAAAATATATATAAATAGTGTATTAAGAAAAATGTGTTGAGTCTCTTTTTTTTTTTTTTTTTTTTTTTTTTTTTAATATCAATAAATTTCAAACTAGCATTGTATGTAACCAAACCGTTTAATGAATATGTGTATATACCTTCATGAAGTTGTGTATAAATATGAAATTAAATATAAAAACAGAAATCTATGCATTTGTTGTAAATGTATTATAATTATACAATTTCAAGAAAAACATTGTTTGGCAACTATAATGTAAAGATGAGTTTTAAATTTAAACAGATATTAAATTAATAATTCAAAATCTCAGTTAGGTTTATTATCTTTTATAAAATGTATGTGTATTACTATTTTTAAATGCATTGAGAAATCAAAAAAAATATATAAAGAATCAAAATTCAAAATTTTTTTATCAATATTCTGCATAATTTCAATAGAAAAAAAGTGACAAGGTTCTCAATATTATTTATTTACCCTTGTCTTAATGTTATCTTAATTTCAATCAATTCACTGTTATTATTATTTTTAAAGAAGTTTCATCAAAACGAATTTATGTAGCAAAAGGAAATTCTGAACTACATTCCAAAAGTAATTGATTGTAAACATTTGTCAAAAAAATATATAATGTTCCACAAAAATAATGCGTCGCTATCCATCATCCTTAAATAAAAAAAATATCGGTCCAACCGAATTGCTTAGATAATGAACAGCAAAACACCAAAAAAAAAAAAAAAAAAACTCATGCAACACTATGAGGTGCATGTAGATGCATGCTAGTCATAGGAGCTCAAAAATGCACAAGCTCTTCCTCCGGAAACATTACATAACTTGACAATAAAAAGTATATTAAATTTTGGCTAACAATAAACGAAGTGCATGTATTAAAAATTAAGAATTTATAAGGAGAATGAATACCTTAATCAATGATAACAAGAATATTATCAGTAGATTAATTAAAAATAAAATAAAACATGTCTATGATAAGTTTATAAATGTTTAAGTTCTGCTAATGGAATGCAAATAACTCTCTTCTTCTTCTTATTTTTTTTTTTTATATATAATGCAAATACATCACCATTTCATTATAACCAAAACAAATTACCTTTATACCGAGAAGGAATTATGTTTAAATACTGAAAAATATAAAATTATGCCATTTTATTCATGTATTTATTTTGTAAGTGCAAAAACATATAAAAAAATGTTAAACATCAAATTTTTGTGCACAAAGCACATTGTACTTCCATGAAGAACATTTAACAAAAAATTTTAGCAAAATAATAAATTGTGAAAAATTAAAATAATATATTAACTTCAATTCCCTCTTATTTAAAAATTAATCCATAATCTCCTCTCTTTTAAAAAATATTTTTCTTAATTATAATACAATTTCAAAATAAAAAAACTATGCAATTATAATTTTTTTTTTTTTTAAACACAAAATTGAAAATAAAATTTCTTATATAATATATATAATATAACTGACTGTGCATACCCAAAAAATATTTAATATTAATTCACCACTCATTATTCAAAATTATGAAAAAGATATTTTCGTTCCTTTTTTTTTTTTTTTTTTTAAATTATTATGTCTGAATTTATAAACTAATTTATCAATTCAGCACAAAACAAGAAAAAGAATCTGAATCTAAAATATTTGAATATGAAAAGAAAAATAATACACTGAAATGTGATAAACCATTATAATATGTAAATTTGTATATATATTTTATATAAATACAATAAAAAATCTTTTTTTTTTTTTACTTTCTTCTATCTTCAATAGAAGAAAGTATTGGATTCGTAAAAATTTTCGATTTTGGGTTTTTGATGGATTTACACGTTTTGAGAGATGTAGAACACGATTTTACCATTTTTAGAAAATGTCTGTCTGTCTGTCTGTCTGTCTGTCTGTCTGTGTGTGTGTGTGTGACAAAATTTTGTGGCAACTGTATCTCTGGAACTACTGCACAGAATTTCATACAAATTGGTATGTAGTTGCACCTTGACATAAATTAGTGCCTATCAACTTTTGGTAAAAATCGTCTTACAGGTTGCGTTGCCATCCCGCTTTTTCTAAATTTTCAACAGGGTGATAAAGGCAAAAATTTTCAAGATGGGTATCTTTCGAAAGGTCTCGTCAGTACCTTTAAAACGAATGGTTGAACTATAAATCTGTGATAATTTAAAACAAAGTTATCGATTTTTTTTACTTTTTACGAAAAAAAAACTTAGAAAAAAAATCTTTTTTTTTTTTTTTTTCTCCCTTTAATTTTATCAAACTCCCACGGTTTCCGTGTTCTGACAAACTTAAACTAATTTTTGCTTTTTTCCCCTAATTTTGTCAAAGTCCTACGGTTTCCGTGTCTTGACAAACTTTAACATATTTTTGCATTTTTCCCCTAATTTTGTCAAAGTTCCAATGTTTCCGTGTTTTGACAAACTTTGACAAAATTTTGGGTAAAATGTGAAAATTATTCTAAATTTGTCAAAACACGGAAACCGTGGGACTTTGACAAAATTGGGGGGAAAATGCAAAAATTTGTTTAAGTTTGTCAGAACACGGAAACCGTGGGAGTTTGATAGAATTAAGGGGAGAGGAAAAAAAAAAGAAGTGGGACTTTGACAAAATTTTGGGTAAAATGTGAAAATTTGTTAAAGTCCCACTTTTTTTTTTCCCTCTCCCCTTAATTTCCCCCTTTTTTTTAATTATTGTTGCTGAGTGAATTTTTATAGGAAAAGATAGAAGAAAGTCATGTGGTGGCCACAACATACTAGTTTTAGTATTATCTTGAAAATTGAAGAATTTGTATATGTAAAAATATGTAATTATAAAATATAAACTTGTTATTTTGTATTTAAATAACATAATTTCAAATTAAAATTGAGAAAAATTTACTCTCAATCATTTAAAACTTTCAAAAAAATGACAGAATTAACCTGTATATTTATTAAAAAATGTTATGAAAATGTATGAAAAATGAAATAATAGATAATCAAAAAAAAATTGGAACTCTTTCCTTCACTATATGCAGATCTTTATACAAACCAAAATTATAAATCATAATTTTAAAATTGAACGCAAAATCGAAAAAGTATATATAGTATAACAAGCCAATACATATTCTATATACACCTTATTTTTAAAGGACGAATGCACAGATATATTGCTTTAAATATATATTTATATTTCTTTTGAAAAAATATATCCCCCAAAAATTAAAATTATTAAAAATACTTAATTTTTTATCAAATATATATATGCATTCCCTTAAATAGGAAAAAAATATTTTACGTATATACGTATTAAATATTTAAAATATCTATATAAATATAGTAATAATAAATTTTTCTTATCTGTACATCCAAATGGGTGATAGCCATCTCAATGCATGACTAAAGTTATTTAAAAGAAAAGTCATCTTGTTCTCGAAAACTATATCTTTTTCTATATAGAGTTCCAACTTGTAAAGTTTTTTTTTTTTTTTAATCTTTAATCAGTTCTAAGAAAAAGCAGAATAAAAAGTATTCCGAAAAACGAGTCACGACGACATCACTCCAAACCATGCAGATTATATCCGAAATTGTCTGTGACATCTGGAAGGGTGAACAAGGGAAGAGAAAAAAAACATCTGCAGAATTAAGAACACAGCGGTGAAAAATTCAGCGATGATTACAGCTGCGTCATACGAACCTATCTTGAAAAGCTAGTCTCAGGAAAAGGGGAAAGCAAACATTTTCCTAGTCTTTCGTCTTTCAAATGAAACCACAAAATCATTGAACGTAAAGGAAATTTCCATTCATGCACACCAGACGAGTCTTTGAATTTAGCATCTGTATTCCTCGATCCAGCATCTTAATATATTTAATCAGTACAGTTGATAACTAGGCGATTACGGAATCGAGAGAGTTCAACGAACTGCATGTCAGGAAAAAAACATAGAACTGGTTTTTTTTTTTTTCACTCTTCAATTAGATAAACAGTGTATGGAAAATAAATAACACGATTCTCCATAAGACGCACTGATAGTCGTTAATTGTATAGTTCCATAAAAGAAACTTCTCGCTCATTTCCTCTCAGTTGAAAACATACGAACTTCTCTTCAATGGTTTTTAGGTCAAAAATATAATGCGAATACAGGTTCACTCTTGAAATAATAATAAAATGTCTCAATGCAAAGTTGTAATTTTTGCAGGAAACCAACACATCTATAGATCCTTCAGTGATATGGGCTAAGAAAGAGGAAGATTTCCGATGATAAGCAGACACTTCCAAAGTTCCAATTTTTCCAAAACTATTTGCTGATGACTTAGAAAGTTTATTTTAAACCAACGCCCCTCTCTCCCACCGAACGAGCTTCCGACCTGCAAAGGCACCAATTTATATGAGGGGGATGAGACACCGTGAAAAACATCCTTTTTAGAATATTTTGCAGAGCTTGAAGGAAAGTACATTGCGACTAAATAAATAACAGATACTAAATTATTTTAACTATAGAACGTTTATTGAAGTTAAATTTTAAAACAAATAATAATATTATTATATAATTCCGGTCAATAACATAAGTTCGAAATTTTGCTGGAAGCCGTTATAATTAGTGAGAGAGAGAGCTAACTTAATACATATTCAAGAGACGGCGATTATTATCAAACTGTCCCGGAATCAAATCCGACAGCACCCTTGTAAAATGCCAGGTTATGGAAATATCACCACATTTTGAAGCCAAGGGCGCCAATACATCTTTCTTTGTTGTTAATGTTAATTCAATGGGAAATTTTTTAAAAAGAAACGACGGTTAAAATTATGGCAACCCTTTTTGGCATAAATCACATTCGCCAACGAATACCATTGGAAAGGCAGGTGCAAGTAATTAAGAAATATTGCGAAAATTCATGCGACATGATGTCTGCACAACGGGTCATTAATAGCTGCAGTTAAATAGATTATCTGTATATAAAATAAAATAAAATAATAAAAAGATATAACGGAAAGTTTCCAACGTACATTTACAGCTATAAATATAAATTAGATTTATTGGGAAACATAGTGAAATGGAAATGAAAATATAATTACTTTAAGGGATAATAAAATTAAATTGTGTTTAGATCCCTACATATATATATTGCATTAAGTTAAAAAGAGATCAATGTATTTAATACTGAATTTGTTCTTAAAATTAGAAAATGATAAGTATTTTAATTTTGAATACATAATTTACTAAAATTGAAATAAGTTTGACCTAAATACAAAGGATTATAAAAGTTAATACATTTTAATTGTGAATAAATAGATCTTTAATTCTAATTGAATAAATTTGGTGAAATAAAAGGATATGTGAGGAACTCCCTCACACCATCAATATGTTTTGAAGTTTAATTTTTATCTGATTTTGATAGATGATGGCAGAAATCATACATACATATGTGTGTGTGTATATAAATATATATATATATATATATATATATATATATATATATATATATATAAACAAAATAATCAAAACCAGATGAAAATTTAATCCCAAAACACATGAGGGCCTTCATCAGGGGTGCTCCCCCATATAGGGAAAGGAATATAAGAAGTTTCTGACGAAACGCTGGTATTAACCAAAAAACACGTTTCTAGCCCCCAACTTCTCACAGAGGGAAGCACGACCATACAGCAAACGAATTTTAATTAATACATAGCATAAAAAGCAATTAAATTCAGAAATAAAGCACAAAATATAATACATCAAATATAAAATTCAAGAAATATAATACATCAAATATAAAATACAAGAAATTAAATAAAACAAGAATATATAAATACATACGTGGACAAACTGGAATAGTCAGAAAATGGAAAATTGAAGACTACCCCCCCCCCCCTTTATAAACATAGAATCATCATCATCATGGAATTTTAATCTGGTTTTGATTATTTTGTTTATTTATTATAGTTTTATATTTCCTTTTGCTGCTTTTGCTCATTGGTTTATAAAAACTTTGTTCTAGTTCTATTTACTTAATAATTCAGATTTTTTCTCTCCTATATTTAAATTTTATCTTATATATATAGATATAGATATATATATATATATATATATATATATATATATATATATATATATATGTATATATATATATATGTATATCATCATCATCATCATCATCATCATCATCATCATCATCAATAAATATATATAAAACTATGTTTTATGATATTAATACAACGTAGATATATCTGTACTAGTAATAAATAATATCATAAAATATATATTATTTTCAATTTTAGAAACGTTTAAATAAATATCTGTTATAAAATCAGTTGCTAGTAATAGCATTTATTTTATTGTTGTCAGAAATAGGGAATAATGCCGATCATTTTTCTTTATTAATATCATTTTTTCAGAAATACAAGGTACAGTTTTTAAACTGTGACTTAAATAAAATCTGATGCAAGTGCAATAAAAAATTCGGAAAAATATCATTTCAAAATCAGTTTCGAAATAATCTGAGTTGCTGTTTGGAAACATATTTCATAGTTTTACAGTTTTATTTTTAAAATTGTATTGATATTTTGAAAATATAAGAAAAGCAAAGTAATTGGATCTTTCCCAGAATTTAGATACAGCGCCTTACTAGTGCGACATTAAACTCAATCAACCCTAAATTTAAGGTTCAAATTTCAGAATTTAAATAAAAAAAGTATAAAAAGAAAAAGAAAAAGACTAAAATTTTACAATTTACCAAATTTTTATCCATAAGATGACGTAAACATAATACGACGTCCTCACACATTTAATCATATATCCGGAGGACGGAGGAAAATAGTACAAACACTAATCGATTAGCTCAAAATTGGAAACAGTCGTAATAAAGCTAAAATATTTAATGAGAATCAATTTATAAATAATTTACTGTTCATTTCCCAATTTTGTAAATCAAATAAATTTATTTATGAGCATTCACTAGCTGGTAAATTCGAATCTTCCAGCACGATAGGAAAAAGTTATACTTTTAAAATTGATGGTCGTCTAAACGACAGTTTTATTCACATTGCTAAAAACGGGTATAAGGCTCAAAATAATAATTTTTTATGGAAAAATTAATAATGTTATTTATAACGCTATTTATTATTTAATGTCATTGTATTTCTATTTATTTATAATGAATGATTTTTATTACACGAAAACTATCATTTTATTCATTAAAAGAATCAACTATTTGAATAGTAGTTGTAAAAGTAATAATGTGCACGTGATGTTAACCTGTTCAAGACTAATTTATTTTTCCCAAGTATATTTTGTTGAATAAATCTAAGCTAATTGGACTACTGTATGTCCTTATTCAAAGACGTTGGAGACACCACAGAGAAAAGCTTGTGATAGGAAAATGTCGAAATAGAAAGAAAACATCTAATTACTTTAATTAAAACAAAAACGCAGTTTCGAGAAATCGTCTGCTAAACAATATGTTATCTAACATACAGATAGGAAAAAGTAATTATCTTTCATAAGTCGTTTTTCTGGGCATTCCATAACCTAGTAAAACATTTCTATTAATACTATACAGTAGAAAAGTATATATTCCCTTACTTTTTGTAGTCATTCATATTGTCTGTGAATTGTATACGTTTCAAGCGGTGCACTCAATTTTAGCATAGTAAGTAAAAAAAATAATAACAATTCAAAATAATTTTCTTTTATGTCGAGCAATTTCTGACAATCTTTAAATACATCCTAATTTTTATTTGTAACTCTGTAAATGAACGGCGCATGATTCCCTCGCTATATTCTCTCAGGAACGTTTTTGAGAATACAAAAAATATATGTCAGTTTCGTTTTGTTTAGGCTAGTGCAAAGATGTTAAAATGCGCAAGGAAAATTTTTGCTGTTAGACTTAATGCGTTTGAATTTCTTTTATGTTCGTGTACGCGAACCATACATTCGATTTCAATATAAACTGACTATCAATGCCCCATATGATTCAGATGTAGATTACCGAGTTTGAACTTATTTTACAAATGCGCATAGAGGAGGGGGGGGGGATACACTCGAACTATTAAAAACCAAATTTTTCTGTTCGGAGAACCTTAAAAATGTCTAATTATAGCATGGAATCAGCGTCCAAACGTTTCCATAAAATTGATCTGGTGTGTCACTCACCCGACTTTCTTTTGCCCTGCATTTCCTTACTATAAAGATAGATTGGACATCAAGTCGTAAAATCAATAAGGTAAAATAATTATATTAAATTTATCTTAAGAATAATCTAAAATAGGTTTAGAAACAGTTTTATTTGACAAATAATTCTGTGCGAGGGGGGGGGGGGGCTGCCTACATCTATTATTAAAATAATAATAATAATTCAAGTTTGTTATAAATTTGTATTCAAACTTGCCAATCTTGATCAAATTCTTAAAGTGAAAACATAATACACAATTAAAAATAGCAAATTTGAATTTCTTGTCGTTATTTGATTTTAAATTATGCATATAAATATGCATACAGATCAACCACTAAAAATTGGGCTTTTATATTCAGGAACCTCAAAAAATGATAGTATACAAAAGACCAAAATTGAAAACAGAATTTTAGAAATACTTTATTTATAGTATCGATATGAAAAATTATTTTTCTGTTCTGAGCAATAATCGTCGACATAAAATACAGCAAAGCACTTCCATCATTTTTTTTTTATGTGTATATATATATATATATATATATATATTATAAACTATTTGCACATCATATCGCGTAAACAAATTTAGTTTTATATGAAAAACTCCTAACATAAAATAAAATTCACTTCCAGCAATTTCCAAGCAAAGCCCCATCCCTGTGGTAGAAATTTATTATGCTTTCTGCGACAAGCTTCATCAACACCAAAATCTTTCTGTAGGAATAGTTTTGAAGTTAACATTTACGAATTCAAAATACATTATTTTTAAATAGTAAATAATATTCAGTATAACCAATGTATTTATATTTTAACTAGGCACAAATGCATGTATCTGCACTACTGCAAGAAAACACTCTTTTTTTTTTTTTTTTTTTTTAAGAAAGATGAAAATAAATCTATTGATCTTAATTGCTTCAGATTTTTTGTTCACATTAATATACAATAATGTTTATAAAATATTCAATGAATTCAAACCATAAAATACAGTAACACATAAAAAATAATCTACAAATTTTTTTAAGGCATTTAAATCATGAAATGTCTAAATTAAACAAATGTTACAAAAACTTTTAAAATTTCATTACTTTCTTTTATATTAAATACATATATTTAAATACGCAAATGCACTTATTTCATAAGGGGCAAACCAAACAACATAAAATATAATACAGAACTCAAAATTAAAAGTAAAAATTAATAGAGAATACTGAATATCATAATGAAATATAAATAATTTACAACATTTATAGTTTTTGAGGTTATTAGAAAGATGCAAGATAACATTCTAATACACAAGATTCATTTTTTATATTATCCTATACAAAAAGCATAAAGATGTGTATTTGAAATCTAAAAAATATGATTTGACATTAAAGAATTCAGGATGTATATTTATACCATCATTTAAATACATAAAGTAAAACAGAATACAAGATCTAAGTAACACAATTATAGACAAAGCATAGTCAAAATTTTTCATAAAAATTGAGGCAAGTCAAATATTTAATTTTTAAGGAAATGTTGAAATGGGAAATGTAACAAATTTCATGGATAAAATCTATAATAGAAAATAATGATTACGCATGAATGAAATAAATAGAAATCAATTTAAAAAAATATTTGATATTGATATCTATACGAATAAGTAAATAAAAATAAATAAATAAAAGCATTTGCTGCTTATTTAGTATTTATTCAAAACAACTACTATTGGATAAAATTCCTTTTGCTTACAAAAAAAAAAAAAAAAAAAAAAAAAAAAAAAGATATTCAACAAAACCTTCGATTTGATTTTTATTCAAAATAACTATTTAATTTGCAATATTTTAATAAAAAATTAAACATTTTTTGAAAATTCAAATGTTTAAAAATTGAAATGAACAAGCTGTAGAAACTAATGATAAGGGTATTTTTGTAAAATAAATTAATATATTTTTTAACGACTTCATATGCTTAAACAACAAAATTTAAAGCTAAGAATTTTAATCACAATTAAAATAATTAATGATTAGTAAAGAAAAAAAATTGAAAAAGTTACCAGTTTTATAACTTAAGATACCCATTAATATTTGCTAAAATCTTTTACTACATATAAAATGCTAAAAATCAAAGTATTTTTAAGATAAATCTCTTAATTTTCTATTTTTTGAAGCAAGGTAAGCATTCAGCTTCACTTTTTATTTTGCGTATAACTACAGACGTTACAAATTTCCTCATAGTCTTATTTCTGTATATGTTTGTGAAATGTATTGCATAGTTTGAACCAAACATTAAACTTAATGCAACTTTTAAAAAAATACGTGTATTTACTACTACGCACATATGCACGATTCACATACATTAAAGAAAAAAAAATCACTAGATAAAACTAATTTGTCGTGCGTAAATCAGAAAATGTATCAAAATCGGTACAGCAGCAATCACGCACTTATTACAAAAAAAAAAAAAAAAAAAAAAAAAAAAAAAATCACTGGATGCAGCTATTTTGTCATGCATGAATCTGAAAATGCATGAAATCTGAAAATGCATGAAATCTGAAATTCGGGAAATGGTCGCAAAGCCACATTTTTTCAAAAAAAAAAAACTTTTTGCAATACAATAAATACATACGACACGAGCGGCAGACGCGGCGCGAAAACAAAGTTTCGAGACACGAAAATGAAGTTCCGATGTGAAGAGGTTACCAGTGAAAAGTATCGATACACCGAATCCTATCACCGCATCACGAATCGCTAATGCATGCCTTATCAAAGCTAGCCCAAGTGAGTTACATCCTCTTTATCTCCTATCCTTATTCAGGATTGAGGCGATCGTATCTGCAGAAGCGAAAAGTTGTTTTGCAGAACAGTTTATAAACCATTTTTTGACTTTCTTTCGCTCTCTCTTTCTTTCTTTCTTTCTTTTTTTTTTTTTTTTTTTTTTTTTAACACAATATCAAAATTTATTTGACTTAAGTAAAATCTTTCTGCAAGAGCATTTCTGTTTCTGCGACATTGTCGCCGTGTCGCCGTGTTTCTGCCACGGGGGCCCCAATATACAAAATACTTTGGGTGGGAACGAATGATGAATAATATCTATACCACAATTTACATAAAACCTGCTTTTATGCATATAAAAAATATATATTAATTTCATTTAGTTTAGTGCAGCCTATAGATCTTAAACACTATAAACCTGCAATATCACCAATAATAATATATTTGAATGTTCTCGGATGGCCGTATACACGAGCCATTTGCTTGATTACAAGAAAAAGTTAGTGTAGCATCGCTATGTATGGCGCATAATTATAATACCGAGTTTGAACTTCCTGCGGCTCGTTGTTCTTGAGATACGCTTATAACAGACATACAGACACACAAAACACACACACAAGGCAACCGCTAAAAACAAATTTCTTGGATTCAGGGAGCCCTGAAACGTGCAAATATGACAAAAATTGAATTTCTAACATTTGACTCAAAAACAATACTTAGTCTATCATGTATATGGGTAAGAGAAAGAAAAAAAAAAAACATTTTCTATGCCATATAGATAAGGGACAGACTACTATTAATAATAAGAAAATTACGAAAATTTTCGGTGAATTTTACGAATTAATAATAATAATAATAATAATAATAATAATAATGCATTTACGCACAAACTTTTTTTGTGTTATCTAGCGTCGCATTACTCTGTTGATTAAAAATATTATTTTGATTTACTTTAAAATAGAAAATTACTTTTACTGCCGATTATTAAAAAAAAAAAATAATAATAATAATAAATAAATTAAGGGTGTTTTTTCACTGTGCGCACGATATTTTATAGAATATTGGAGAAATAAACTTAAAATGTTTATAAAACATATATTTTGACATAATGAATAAAATGAACTAAAGACAAGAAGTTTTTTTCAATAGAAAAAAAAAATGGTTGTAGAAATATAAAAATTTTATTGATAATTTCATATTTCAAATTTAATTATTAATTAAACTCTATATTATTAAAATAATTAACATATTTTATTTCAGATTCTTAATTTGAATGTTTTGTTTGATTTAATGTAAAAATTATAAGGATAAAGAATATTGTGATTGAGATATCCTGCCCGCAATGTGAAAGCACACTTGAATTTTTAAAACTGTAAAAAAAATTATTTTCTATTTTAAAGTAAACCGAAATAATATATTATTTTAATCAATAGAGTGATGTCATACTAGTTAATAAAATAATAGTAATAATAATAATGATAATGTTTGTACATGCATTCCTTCTTTTATTTATTTTTTTTTAATTTTTGAAAGTTGATTGAAATTTTTCTTAATTCTCTTATTTTTAAAAGTTGTCTGTTCCCTTAAGGGAAAGTCAAAAAAAAAAAAAAAAAAAAGAGGAGTGAAAATATCCCTCTCACCCCTTTGGAAGGAAATTACTTTATTGTCACCTGTAGCTTCTTTTAAATGCTACTAACGAAATTATGCTTGTAGTTTCTTTTTTATCAGACGGGTAATTGCTGGTCACGCAAGAAATGAGATAAAAGCTTCTTCTTGTAACATGTGCATTCACACAGAGCTATAAAGATTAAACGTAAATATCACTAATAAAATAAAAATAAAAGTTTGTTTCTGAATATTTTATTTAAAATATGCTATACTACACTGCATGAAAATGTATAATTTAATTCTTTTTCAGTGAATTTCTGAAGTTTTCGTAAAATACTAGTATGCATTAACTTTTATGTAGTTTTGCTATTGCTTTACCAATCATGAAAGAATAATAGTAACTAAGATCGCCCAGTGGTCGAAGTTCCAATTTGTTCGAGAAAACATATAAATAATAAATGTGGAAATTCGAAATTTCTGCCCTTTGTAATTACTCTATTCTTAAAAAAAGAAAATAATAATAATTAAAAGGAAAAAAAGAAAAAAAGAAAAAATACTAGAATTAAGAAAGAAAATAAAAATTAATTAATTAATTAATTGAAATAAATTAGTAAATAATAACTTTATTTACAAAACGACGCATATCTAGCAATGCATTTACTTCTCAATCCGATTAATTAAAGATCTTCTTCTGAACATTTAATAGCAAAAAACACTATCTATTTCTAAATAACATGTCAACAATTTGAAAAAAAAATATATATATTGTTGCGTACTTGAGGGTTCGTGAGTTGTCTGGGAATGAAAGGCCAAACGTACAAAAATTCAGTAATTTATTCACAGAAAATTCCAGAAAAATGCAGGTCTATAAACCAAGTATCAGCTTCAATTCAAACAGTAAACACAGCTTAAACAACAGCTGTCAATAGCAAATCCACAGTACAAACTGTATACCAATAACACTTGAAGCAAGTCTCCCTCAAAGAGGCTTAAGAGCAATGCAAGCACTAGCGAAGCTGGCTGAGATCTGAACTGAACTAACTGCCTTGGCGAGGAAGCGCTCCTTATATGCTGTTCCATGGAACCCAGATTTTTCGAGAAAACTCTAGAAAGTGGTCAACCAATCAACTTACAGCTTCCATATTTGGTATATCCCATATAAGGATTTTCTCGCCAAGGTCGCCAAAAAAATCGCCAAGGTGGGAAAAAGTCGCCAAATTTGGCGCCAAATCCATTACTTGCATTACTGGGGCTTTTTAATGCGTTTTTAAGGGAAAATAAGGCTAATTCAACGCTAAAACGACTAGAAATGCACAAAATTAGCACTTTATCAACTTACTAAGCCTCTTTGAAAGAATTTATACAAAAATAAACACAATTATTTACAATTTCGTAACACTGCCCCCCTCCCAAGGAGTCCTGGGCAGTGCAACCCTTGGTCAAGAGGCGAAACTAAACAAATTTACACAATCTAAAACACAAAAACAAAGTTGCATATAACGATAAAATAGAAATACAAATCAAGTGAGAAATATTTACAAAATTCACAAATATGTTCAAGTGTTTATATACAAATATTTACAAAATTCACAAATATGTACAAATATTTATATACAAATATTTACATTACGCATGCGCAAATTTTACCAGTATTTACATTTTTAAATTTAATATTACCGTTAATTGTGGTACTTGGCTAGCCTGTTATAGTGCACCACCTTCGGTTTTGATGAAGGTGTTTTAGTGATCCGCACCACTACATCATTCAGCCTTTTTAAGACTGTGTACGGTCCGTCCCAGTTGCACTGTAACTTGGGAGAGAGTCCTTTGCGTCGAACAGGATTCCACAACCAGACCTTCTCTCCTTCCTGGAACTCATGTTGCGTAGCCTTTAGATCGTACCTTGTCTTCATTTTCTCCGATGCAATGTGAATTCGCTCCCGAGCAAAGTTGTGAACGTCCTCAAATCGTGCCTGTAGATCTTGGATGTACTCCTCGGGCGATGAAGGCGCATCGGGTGGACAACCAAACAGGAGATCACAAGGGAGACGAAGTTCACGTCCAAACAGCATCTGGGCTGGAGTATAGCCGGTGGTTTCATGGACAGCACTCCGATAAGCCAGCAGGAACAGTGGCAACTTCAAGTCCCAATCTTGCTGGTTCCTTGATACTAGAAGAGATAGGTTATTCAGGATGGTGCGATTGAACCTCTCGACCATGCCGTCCGACTGGGGATGTAAGGGTGTAGTCCGGGTTTTGTCTATGCCGAGTAGTTGACACAGTCCTTTGAAAACATCAGAGGTAAAGTTCCTACCTTGGTCGGTATGAAGTTGTAGGGGCGTGCCGTACCTTGACACCCATTGCTGCACTAGGACTTCTGCGACTGTGCATGCCTCTTGATTGGGAATGGGATATGCCTCAGGCCACTTGGTGAAATAGTCCATCACGACGAGAATGTATTTATTTCCACTGGATGTCCGTGGCAAAGGACCCAAGATGTCGATTGCAATCCGTTCAAATGGTGCTCCCACGTTATACCGTTGCAGTCTTCCTCGACTTCGTTTCTGCGGGCCTTTACGTGCCGCACAAGCATCACAGGATTTACACCATTTCTCCACATCCTCCTTTGCCTTGCACCAGTAGAAGCGTTCCCGAACTTTCTGCAGAGTCTTCATTACCCCAAAATGGCCTCCGGTAGAGCTACTATGCAGTTGTTCTAAAACAGCTGGTATTTTTGATCTTGGTAATAAAATCTGCCATCTGAAGCTTTTCCCATCATCAGATTCCCACTTTCTGTATAATACGCCGTTTCTGAAATGAAGAGAGTCCCAAAGTGCCCAATAACTTTTCGTAATGGGACTAAATCCGGAAATGTCTTGCCAGGTAGGTCTGTTGCTGATCGTCTCCTTCAGCTGTAATATTGGCTTTAGGTCAGGATCTTCCAACTGGGCTTTTCTAAGTTCTTCGTCACTCCATGGATCGGGATCTTGATCTGATGGTGTTGAGACTGTAACTTGGCAGGCAACCGGATTTATCGGCTGGTATTTCTGTTCGGCTCTAGAGCAGTACTTGCAGCTTTCCGAGCAGGGCTTCCGTGACAAGGCATCTGCATTACCATGTAGAGTCCCTTTACGATGACGTATCTCGAAGTCATATTCCTGCAGGCGTTGTATCCACCTGGCAATCTGTCCTTCCGGGTTCTTGAACTGGAGCAACCACGTTAAAGATGCATGGTCAGTCCGCAGCAGGAATCTTCTGCCATAGAGGTAATGATGGAAATGTTCTATGGCTTTTACGATGGCGAGTAGCTCTTTCCTGGTGGTGCAGTAATTTCGCTCTGGTTTAGACAGGCACTTACTCCAATAGGCAATGACATGTTCTTGACCATCAATTTCCTGCGACAGAACAGCACCGACACTCTCATGGCTGGCAGCTGTATCAAGTATGAACTGTCTGTCGGGCTGTGGATACGTCAAGATAGGCGATGATGTTAAGGCCTCTTTAAGTCGCTTGAACGCATTTTCACATTCATCTGTCCACAGGAACTTCTGTTTGGCTTCCTTCAGCTTGTGGAGTGGTCTGGCAATATTTGAGAAAACCTTGACAAACTTCCTGTAGTAAGTGCATAACCCCAGGAAACTTCGTAGTTGGTGTACATTTTCAGGGCGACTCCAGTTCTCGACTGCAGAGATCTTCTCAGGATCAGTTCTCACACCTTCGGCAGAGATGATATGGCCGAGGTAGCTCACTTCACGACGGAACAAGTTACACTTGCCTGGATTCAATTTGAGGTTAGCCATTCTGAGTTTCTCCAGCACCTTTCGGATGTTTCGTAGATGGTCTTCAAAGGTGCGCCCCACAATGATAATATCATCCAAATACACCAGACAGGCTTCATAGGAAAGTCCTTTTAGCACTGTCTCCATCAGGCGTTCAAAGGTGGCAGGAGCATTACATAATCCGAACGGCATAACTTTAAATTGCCACAGTCCTTGTCCCGTGGTGAATGCAGTCTTCTCACGATCATCAGGATGTAATTCTACTTGCCAGTAACCGCTCTTCAGATCCAACGTCGAGAACCATTTATTGCCAGCAAGTGTGTCTAATGTGTCGTCAATTCTGGGAAGAGGGTAACTGTCTTTCTTCGTGATGTCATTCAAACGACGATAATCCACACAAAATCTTGTTGAACCATCCTTTTTCCGCACCAGTACTATGGGAGAGGCCCAAGGACTCGTTGATGGCTCGATGACATCATTGTGCTGCATTTCACTTAGAAGTTCAGTGACCTCTTCCTGTTTAGCAAAGGGAAGTCTTCTTGGATGTTGTTTGATTGGAGGATGATTTCCTGTATCAATTCTGTGCTGGGTGATGCTCGTTCTCTCGACGTCTTTAGGTGTTCGAGAAAAAAGGTCTTTAAATTCTTGGAGTAGCTTCTCCGCAGCACGTCTCTGTTCCTTTCGTAACTCTGCATTCTTGAGTAATTCCGTTATTAATTGTTCAGAAGACTTGGATTCAGTTGATTGTGTGGGGCGGTTTATGCATGTTACAGGAGTGCAGACTGCTAACACCTCATCCTTCTTCACTGTTCGGACCTTATCGCTGATGTTTGCGACTCTCACAGGAATAGTACTCTTTGAGAGATCAACTAGAGATGAAGCTACCAGAACTCCTCTTGGGCTATTGTCAGTATTCGGGTATTCAATCAGTCCATAGCGGAAGTATTGCTTTGTAGGTGGTGTTCCTGAAACTATTGTCTCTGTGTGTGGAGGGATGGAAATTTCAGACTTGGCTGTTATCTGGCAAATTGTCTGAATGTCTTGATTTTCAGTGTTGAACACAGCGATGTCTTCCGAACTCGAATGCAGTTCATTATTCTTGAAGTCCAATTGAAAGTTAAATTTTCTCAGGAAATCAATTCCAATGATTAAAGGATCTCTTATATCTGCCACATATGCCATATGATGGTAACTGGCATTCCCAAAAGTGATAGTCAAGTTCATTTTCCCATATATTTTGATTTCGTCTCCGGTCACAGTCTGGAGTTTAACACAGGGCGGCGTCCAAATGATCTTCTCTTTTAGTTCTTGAGCCAAATCCGTTTTAATGATGGTCACGTTGGCTCCTGTGTCCAGAATCATCCGGCAGGTGGCGTTGTTGACTTGGCCATAGACGTGAAGTCCATTATCGCCGCCACTCATCTATGAAACATGAAATACTGTCAATTGGGGCTCTTTAATTTTAGGCAACCTCCGCCCCGCGAGATGGCCTCCTCTTAGTTTCCCTGCAGTGATGGTGAAGCCGGGTGATTTCCTATAGTTGGTCATACGGGGCAGTTCCTCTTCACATAACCATCCCCTCCACAGCCCCAGCACTTTATCTTCCGATCCTTTATTTCTATGTTATTTTCCAGGTTGCGCAATCTCTTTAAGATCTCTGCAAAACTTCTCTTCATTTCATTCTCATCAGCAGGCGTATCATTTAATGAGACTGCTCTTATGGTATGGCGGTCTTTACGGGAGGCTTGTTGGGCTGCTTCTATCCTAAGTGCATAGCCTAAAGCTGATTCTACGTCTCTGATGTTGGAGAGTCTCAGCGCTTTTTGAGTTTCTGGATCCCGAACAGCATCGATAAAGTACTGAAGAGCTAAGTCGTTTCGAGTGTCAGCTTGGCAGTCTGAGAATGCTAGGTGTGACAATCTCTGAATGTCCGCTGCCAGTTTTTGCAAACTTTCGCCCGTTTTCTGGTAACGGGACTTTAGCTGGAGGCGACTATAGTCCTTAGAACACTTCTCTCCAAACCGTAGCTCCAGTGCTCTAGTCAAGGCCTCGAAGTCGTTCCTTTCTTCTTTAGAAACATTTCTCAGTATCTCGGCTGCATCTCCCCGTAATGCTGCTGCTAAGTGGACCGACTTGGCGGTAGCGTCCCAGCCGTTAGCTTCAGCTACGATGGAAAACTGCGTCTTATATACATGCCAGGAGGAACTGCCGTCGTAGGTAGATAGCTTAATAAATTCGTGATTCTGGCTTCTTCTCTCTTTCTTTTCAGTTTCCTGGGGCATGGATTCTAACTTTTCTTCCACTTTTCTCTCCAGATCTTCTTATATTCTCTTCAGTTTACCTTCTATCTCTGAAAACCTTCCTTTCAGTTCCTGGTCAAAATTTTGTTTAACTTTCGCCTCGACACTCCGTTCTATCCTCGTAACACTCTCTTCAACCTTCATAACATTTTCTTCTATCTTCATAGCTTTCTCTTCAAAACTCTCTTCCATTTTCGAAACTTTCTCCCCAAAATTTTCTTCTATCTTTATAACTTTCTCTTCAAAATTTTCTTCTATCTTTATAACTTTCTCTTCTATTCCATCTATTCTGCTTCCCATATCCTATAATTTAGTTTCAATCACTTCCTTTACTGTCGAAAGTTCTCTCTTCATCTCGTCTTGATTAGATTTGATTTCTTCAGTCAACCCGTCTTTCAACTCTCTCTGTCCTTCTTTCATTTCTCTTTGTCCTTCTTTCATTTCTTCGATCAATCCAGATCTTAACTCATTCATCTGAGCAGTGAGTCCTTCTAGAAATTTCTTCATTTCTTGTTCCATAGCTCTCGTTATCACCATTCACAGACAAAACCCCACTCCTGACACCAGAAATGTTGCGTACTTGGGGGTTCGTGAGTTGTCTGGGAATGAAAGGCCAAACGTACAAAAATTCAGTAATTTATTCACAGAAAATTCCAGAAAAATGCAGGTCTATAAACCAAGTATCAGCTTCAATTCAAACAGTAAACACAGCTTAAACAACAGCTGTCAATAGCAAATCCACAGTACAAACTGTATACCAATAACACTTGAAGCAAGTCTCCCTCAAAGAGGCTTAAGAGCAATGCAAGCACTAGCGAAGCTGGCTGAGATCTGAACTGAACTAACTGCCTTGGCGAGGAAGCGCTCCTTATATGCTGTTCCATGGAACCCAGATTTTTCGAGAAAACTCTAGAAAGTGGTCAACCAATCAACTTACAGCTTCCATATTTGGTATATCCCATATAAGGATTTTCTCGCCAAGGTCGCCAAAAAAATCGCCAAGGTGGGAAAAAGTCGCCAAATTTGGCGCCAAATCCATTACTTGCATTACTGGGGCTTTTTAATGCGTTTTTAAGGGAAAATAAGGCTATTTCAACGCTAAAATGACTAGAAATGCACAAAATTAGCACTTTATCAACTTACTAAGCCTCTTTGAAAGAATTTATACAAAAATAAACACAATTATTTACAATTTCGTAACAATATATATATAATGTTCACTTTTGTTGCCAGACAAATAAATTTTACACATACATACACACACACATTCACGTATATATGTATGTATATATACATATGCATACATCTTTGGATTGGAACTTTTTGTAAATAATGTGTATAGTTTATTACGTACTTATCCCATATTAACTGAATGGTTAAATTTATTTTTTTTATTTATGTAGTGCCTAATTTAATCAAGAATGCTTAATATTCAATTTTACTTATTTACGCAATTTTATTTTTTGATTTTCGATATGTTTGTGAATATGTATAGTTTGATGACTCTGATTAAAGCATTATTAATCAAAAAATTTTAATTTTCAATTTTATTATCTTTCTACTAATTAAAGAAATTTTATTTTTTGATTTTCTTACTGATTGTGTTAATGTATTTTACTTTAAATTTAAAACTGATTTACATATTTTCTATAAAATCACTCATTATGAATGTTCTTAGTAAGTTTGCAGTGCTTGGCAAGAAATACTTTGGTTTCCCTCAGTATTGTGCCCGGTACAGGAATATTTATAGGGATATTCCTGGATCGAAATCAAGCTACCTATATTGTCTTCCTTCCAATCTTAAGTTTATAAAGTGTGATTCTTCTCGTTGCAAAACATTCCCTAATGCATTACAGTCCCAAATTTATAATGATTTAAAATTGGTTCCTTTCTGTCAGGTTTGTAATGTCATTTACAAATTAAGTTGTAGTATGTGTAAAATTCAGTATATTGGTGAAACTTCAACCCCTTTACATCTTTGAATTAATCAACATCGCTCAGACTCTAAAAAGTTATCATCACCTGTCCTTAATAGTAAATCAACTATTGAGTTAAAACATTTTAATTTACACAATTTCTGCTCATGTACTATTGAAATTCTTCGGATTCAAAAAAATAAATGTGAGCGCCTTTTCTTTGAATCTCACTACATTAAATTTTTTAATACAATTTATCCATATGGACTGAATCATAAACATTTTAATAGGATTGTTAAGGTTTATACTAACAGTAATCCCCTTCATGATTATTCCCCTGTTTACTCTGTACTTAATCATAGTGTCAACCAGAAAACTTCTCGTTCAAATCGAGGTAAAAAAATCTAATAAATCTAATGACTGTTTAATATCAAAAAATCTCATTATTAAGAATATTCTTGCTTTACAGTCAAATTATCTTAACCATTATGATTGGATTTACATTAGAAAGTTTTTATTTGCTATCAAAAAAAAGTATTTGTCTATTTACTTAAATGTATTTAAAAACCAATGTTATAATCAACATTTTTCTGATATTTTCTATGATTTAATTTTATACAGACTAAAACTCTTCAGTTTAAATATTTCTAAGAAACCTCAGAAAATCCAATCTAATTCACAGCTTATTCTAAATTATTCTAATCAAATATTTAATAGCATAAATATTTCATCCATTCTTAATGATAAATCTT